>JACTAT010000036.1:1703772-2119541 GCA_014526335.1 Chrysaora quinquecirrha | reverse complement strand
GTCGTGGAGGAACTCTAAGAAGAAGAAGGCTGAAAATCACTGTACAAAAAGCACACATGGAAAGGAGGAAGAAAGCTCTTTAGAATCGACATGGCATGGAGCAATAGAAGATGATAGTGTATCGAGTGATTTTCCAAAGAAGAAAAAGAAGAAAAATCAAAAAAGAATGACAACGTTCTGTGCTATACTGATGAAAACCAAAGTGTTAAAAAGAATACATCATCAAGTGAAATAACAGATAAAGTAAATACAATAGATATTAGAACTATGTTTAACAGCAAGAAGAAATCAAAAGACAGCACTAGCCTTGTTTATAAAGTTGAGAAGAAAGGCCTCATGGAGGTTGAATTAGGTCCTGAACTGTCAGTTGATGATAAGGCTCTACAATATGAAGAGAAGCCAAGCGAAGGTATCATTATGCAAGAGGAGAAGCCGGATATACCGACTATAGAGATATCAATAGAAGACGAAAAGCAAAGCTCTGGATCCCAAATTGTAAATTTATCCCAACATAATATAAATATGAAACCCCATTTTAAAAATGCAAACAAATGCACTGAAATCGATAACCTAAAAACCTCTACAGTCAACACAAATGATAAAAACCAGGGCCACAAAAGAAGAAAAGAGAACAAACAAGCTGTAACGTTATGTAAAGATTCTGCAGCAGATGGCAAGCAAATTGCAAATGTTATTGTTTTACCTGTAGAACCGAAGAGTGAAAGAGATACCAGTGATTCCCCTAAAGTATCGCCAAAGAATCCTGAAACCAACCAGTCTCGAAGTATCTTGTCATTTTTTAAACCTGTTAGTCAAACAACGAGACAGAAAAAGCTTTTAAAAGCAGTTTCAGCTCCAGAGTGTGAAATGCAGACTGTTGTTAATCTATCTGAGCAGATAAAAAGGAGTTTGCAACAGCAAGTGCGAAGCCTCAACAAGATCAGGAAGAGTCAATTGAAATCAAAGATGCTGGAGATGATATTAAGTTATTGGAGGAGAAAACGGCTGACACAACAGAAGACAGTGGGGCTACTGACATGCACGTTGCGAGATGTAGTAATAAACGTAAAAGAACATTGCAGATAGCTTGTAATGATATTTCGATCGAAAATCCTGCACTTTCCTCTTCAGTTAGGGAAACAAAACGAAAGAAGTTAGATAAAAATAGTCTAAGTGATGTTAGTGAATCGCGTGGACACGAAAGTCAAGATCATGTTGATGCAGAGGCATTTACGAAGCTAAAGGATGAAAAGGTCGAGAAAGTGAAGATTGTTAATATCTGTCAGCCGAAGGGTGACTCTGATGAGGATGATCCTGTAATGGAAATTCATCGACAGAATATGTCAGACTGTATGTCACCAAACATTAATATCCCGTTAGATAAATCAGTGGAAAAGTTAGAGCGTAAAACGCGGGACAATGAAAGCATGAATCCGGAAACTAACAATGACGTCTCTGAATCAGAACCTGTTACGAAGACCCCAGAGGTCTGCACTTCTGACGCTCAAAGTTGTCTGCAGGTAACTGACAAGAAGTCCGATTCGCCTCTTTCAAAAGATGGCGAAAACAAGAACCCTGTTAAGGTGGACGTTTCTGATTCTGCAGCTGACGCATCGGGAAGAAAAGATGCAAAAATGTCTTGTCGCAAAGACATTGAACTAGCTGAACTAAGCTTATTTACTTTTTCCAAGGTTAGTGGGGATTTAAACAGCGCAAAGGGAGCTAAAAGAAAAAGGCTCAAGAGTTCAAATGATGTTATCGAGAATATGGATAATTGCGAAAGACGGAGATCCAAACGGGTGAAGGACAAGCAGGATAAGATGAAAGAAACTGCCACTGATTTTGATACGTATGATTCTGCTGGCCTTAGTCCGAAAAAGAAAAAGACCAAAAGGACAAGAGAAATTTCCGAGAATAAGCACAGTATTGCTGAAGAATCAAGAGAGGGTACAACTCCTGAAGTTTCATGGGCAGATTCTTCTGCCAACCAGAAATCACCCTCTGAAACTAATGCTGTTGTCGCTGATAAATTGTCGACATGTCCATCAAAAAAAGTGGTAAAGGAAGAACCAGTAACAGAAGAAACTGTAAACAGGTCTTTGCAATGGACTGACAAATACTCTCCGATAAAGCATGATGACGTCATCGGTAACAAAAAGGCTGTCGAGGAACTCTTCGTCTGGCTTTCATCTTGGAAAGAAAAACACGAACACTTCGTTCATTTGATGTCTGTGAATGCTTCGAAAAATGCTAGGTTTGTACGAGACTTGAAATTTATTTTAAATTCAAATTTCAATTACTTTTAAAAAATTATTTTAAATTCAAATTTAAATTACTTTTAAATTGGGAGAACTGTTGATTTCTTGATATTTAGGAAAGATTTCTTGGCATTTTTAGATGAAATTTCTTACAAGTAGATTTTCTACTTTATTTGACTGAAAGGTGAAGGTGAAATGGTGTTTTAGCACCAGTCGCTAGGATCTCAGCAATAGGTTAGCTAATTGAGACCTCGACCCTGGCTGTGACGGTTCCATGGCTAGGCTCGAACCCTGACAACACGAGCTTCTGGCATCAAGAGTCAGCTGGATTACACCACGACTCCACAACACCTTCAGAAGATTACATAAGTAAATATTCTCTGATTGACGTTAAGTGGACAGAATACAAAGACTGAAAATGACTAAGAACGGTAACAGGGTGTTTACGTTAAGTTTTGAGTTTTCATAATGCGCCTTGTGCAAAACCCAAGCAGTAAAAAATCTAAATCTGGCATAATTTTTGAAGGTAATAATTAGGTAACAATTTAGCACTAAATGCAACACTACAAGCTAATCTTCAAGCGCGTTATATTGAGATCTTACTGCTATGGAAAATATTGATCTTTCCACCCTTTAACACTTCAGCTTTTTAAATTCGAGTTTGTGCAGAATGATGCTTTAGACCCGTTTCATGCGGGGACAGATCCGTTCGTAAATGTCATAATAGGTTTAGGAAAGGGATCGTACTTTTCTTGATACGCTAGAAAAGCGATCAGTTTGCATCCGTTCCCAATCCGTTCCCATGTAAACGCAATGAAATAGTACCCATAACGTACCTGAAAGGAAATCAACGATATGAATCTTTGGGACCCTTATCTCTCGTGCAAGCGGGGTCTCAGTGTACACAATTATGTCAGTGTACGTAGTGCATTTTTTGTTAAAATTGCATTAAACCACTGGTTTACTTTCTTGTAATTCCTTTTTTTAGGTCACGTAGCAAACATACGGTGGATTCGGACAGCGACGATGATTTTTATGACAGTAGTGAAGAGGAAGAGGACCTACTGAACACATTCATTATCATTGGTAAAACTGGCTGCGGATCAACAGCCGCGGTGTATGCCTGTGCGCAGGAGCTTGGTTACAAGGTATTTTATCTAACAAATATTAAAACTAATTCCAATAACTGAACCATTTTCAGATTTCGTTACAGTTAATAGTCGATAATTTTTCTCCATTTTCTATTGCGTAGATATTTTTGCTATTTTGGGCTTACTAATGCCTTTTAAATATAGATAGGAATCGTATGCAAATGCTTGAGGTTGCAGCTGATGGTGTTATGGAGCTCCAAAGACCTGCAAAGTGTTTCACTGTATATCTTCTTGCTCCACTAGGTTCTCGAACTAAATCCATCAATCTACAGAACAGGCAAACAGATTCAGTCATTACTTGGAGAAGCGACACAAAGCCATCAAGTTAAACGCAAATTCCATGGATCAAATAATGATGCAGTTGATTCTACTGCTGATGATTTGAAGGGAATGAAGAGTTTAACGTCATTTTTCGGTGGGAAATGGGAAAAAGGAGACAAAGAGAAATGTGAACCAAAAATTGAGACTGAAGAGAAGGAAATCGGAGAGCCACGATGTAAAGAAAACTTGACTGCTTCTCGAGCTATTGATGTTATGTCAGTCATTTTGTTAGAGCAGGTGAGTTGTTATTCGTTACAAAACTCTTTGGTTTGAGGCCGGCTGCACGATGCCATCCAGCAACCCTTACACGATTCGCTGTTGATTACCGACTCCTCAAAGCAAGGGTGGTGGTACTATCCTCGACGACAGTGAATAATCAATCCTACGATCTCCCGCGCGTGGAGGACTAGCTAGCCACTACTCTAACCCGTCAGTCTATAAGAAAAGCAATGTACACCTTATTTTTTAAATGATTCTTCTATAAGCATCTTACTCTCTGAGTGCCTTAGGTTATATGTCTTGGAGATCAGTCGATGATTTCATCGGACTTTTCAGTTCAGTGGAATCGTCCTTGGCTCTCCCAATTTTCCAGACTTTGGTAGAAATTTCATCAATTACGGTTTAACATTTATGGAAAAGTCCATGTTAATCATGTTTATCTTAATCTGCAAATTAAATTCGGCTCTTGAAGGGTCTCTAAATGTATTTAAAACCTCTTTAAACCGGCAAATAATAATCAGCCCAAGATGCATTTTTATCTTATGTTAATCCATACTGGTTATTTTTCAGGCTGATCTTGTGTTCGATGATCTTGACAAAGGATTCTGGTTGGGTGTCAATGAACTCAGGAGCCAGACAAAGAGACCTATTGTCATTACAGCGAATGGTAACGTAGCTACTTTTGTCCAAGATCTGTTTTCAAATTGTGCTTATTTGGGTTAATCCGTTGGTTTTATTTGAGGAAAATTATTGGTTTAAAACTATTTTGCTCCTTTCCAAATGTCGGTTTTTTGACTCTTGGGTTTTTACCCTAAATTTGTCTTTCGTACAAAAGTGGGTTTGCCAAGACTCAAATTGAATTTGGTATAGATTGTGGTTGTATATGGCAATATATTTTAAGATTAGATAATTTCACGTTGTTTCGGCTTTTGTCAAAATTATCGTTTATTTTGTACACCAACACCGATTTAACTTCTTTTTAATTTACAGACTCGTCAGTGGCATCTCAACTTGATAGCAGGGCTGAATTGATTAAAATGAATTACCCAACCAAGGCAGAAGCTGTTGTACATCTTCAAGTTATGTGTCTTGCAGAACACGTGTTCCCTTCAAAAGAGCTATTAAGTCAAATAATTACTTCTTCTAACTGTGATATTAGACAATCAATCATGCAGTTACAGTTTCTGCTTGAACACTGGAAAGATCCAATGTGCCAAATTACTATCAATGACGAACTTAGCAAACTACATTCACAAGAGCAACAAAGTATGGAGAACGCTAAAAGTGTTGTGAAATTCATTGTGTAGATGAGACAACTCAAAACGCTGGTGAAAGAGATGAAATCATTTTGACTAAAGATGAGACAGGCGATGCTCAGAGTCTATGTTTAGGTTCCTCTTCGTCCAAACCAGTGTTATGTGGTGCAGATTATCATAAAAATGATTTATCTAAAAGTAGTGGTGATGCAACTAATTTAAATACAAATATTTCCTGTAATGCCGTTGTTGACGATGAAGATGGAAAGCAACTGAACCAGTCTATCAATCTTAAAATTTGTTATAAGTCAGAGGATAATGAAGCAGTTCCATCTCATGAAAGAGCAATAAATCAGGATTCTGGTAATGACAAGAAGAATAAGCTGATGATTGATATTATAGATGTAGGCGATGTACAATTAGATCAACCTAGATCATGTTCACTTGACATCGAAAAGGTAATATAACGAGTTTCATTACAAACTAGCCTTCTTGCTGTTATAAACACTCTTTAATATCCACTATCCTGTCTTTTCAGAGATTTATTCAATTTTACTCTATGTATACGAGAAAGCATGCCTTAAAGGTATTTTAAGGCAATCGAAAACATTGAATGGCACCATACTTGGACAATCTCTTATATGGACTCACCCGAACTTATGGGTTGGATTTTGCTTTGTTGCTGGATCTAGGAGTAATTTTTTTAGTCCAAATGCTGTAGCTATCTATAGATTCATTTGCCTCAATGTACTTTAAGTCCCCTTTTACTCTTGCTGCAATGATATATACCTTTCTCTTCGACTTACAGATTTTTTGCTATTTTAACATTGAATCCGGTGTGATGGGTGTATCTTTCAAGACAATCCCCAACAACTGTCTACTGTAAATATAAAAAGTGTCGTGGGCTCTAGGAGTGTACTAGGATTGTATGTATCATTTGCCCTTTCTCCCGAAGCAAATTTTGCATTGATCAAACAAAATGTTGCAGAAATGGTATAGCTAGCTACTTCAACAATTTGGAGATTTTTTTGTCTATGACTGTCTTTCCGATCGCACATGAGATACCAACCGTATCGAATGTTTCCCAAATGGACGACAAAGTTTAGGAAATTCTCGTTCGAAGCTTTACTAAATAGTTTCGCGGCCAAATCCTTTTCCCACGGAAGGAAGACTACGGAAAGTATCGGGCTATGAGTCACGAATGTAACTCCACTCTGTCCATATTTAGCAGAATCGTCAACACTGTGTTCAATTGAATATTGCAATTTGCCCACAATGTGCAGCTTCATAAAAGGCTGCAGGCCAATTTGTTGACCCATTTTTCAGAGGTGATGTGGATGTTTGTGTTGTAGATTGAGATGCAACAAGCAATTAACAAGAGATCGCTTTGTGCATCTTATTATGTTCCTCTCGCAAAGAAAGAAAATTCTGCAGGTAATTGTAAGTCTTTCTAAAGTTATTGTAAAGTCATTTTATGTTATTCTATGCTTTGCTATACTGTGCTTTACTGTGCTATGCTTGCTATGCTTTGTTATACAGTGCTATGCTACAGTATACTGTGCTTTTTTTTGCTACGCAATTCTATGCTTTGTGTAACTGTGCTATGATGTGCAATTTTATGCTATTTCATGCTATGCTATACATTGTATGTTATTCTATGTTATGCCTTTTTTGACATGCTATGCTATGCTTTGCGACAACATGCTATTTTATGACATGCTATGCTATGCTATGCTTTGTTTTCCTATGCTATGCTGTGTTACACTTTGCTATGTTATGCTAAACTATGCTATGCTATGCTATGCTACGCTATGCTATGCTTTGCCATGGCATGCTGTGTTTTGCTATGACATGCTATTCTATAACATGCTATGCTATGCTATGCTATGCTTTGCTTTGCTATGACATGCTATTCTATAACATACTATGCTTTGCTATGCTATGCTGTGCTATGCTATGCTTTGCAATGCTATGCTTTGCTTTGCTTTGCTATGACATGCTATTCTATAACATGCTATGCTATGCTATGCTATGCTTTGCTTTGCTATGACATGCTATTCTATAACATGCTATGCTTTGCTATGCTATGCTGTGCTATGCTATGCTTTGCAATGCTATGCTTTGCTTTGCTTTGCTTTGCTATGACATGCTATTCTATAACATGCCATGCTTTGCTATGCTATGCTGTGCTATGCTATGCTTTGCAATGCTATGCTTTGCTATACCATACTATGCTATGCTTTGCTTTGCGTTGCTATGACATGCTATTCTACAAGATGCTATGCTATGCTATGCTATGCTTTGCTATGCTATGCTATAATGTGTTATGATTTGCTGTGCTTTGTAATACTATCAAATTACTTCACAATTACAATTTCGTATTTTTATTTGAACAGGCAGTAGACAGTTCTCTGAAATCGAATTAATCTCTGCATCGTATGACGATCTTTCTCATATTGATATTTATGGAAGAAGCAAGGATATATCAGACTCATTCGAATGGTGGTCTTCTAAGCTAAAAGATGGACTTACGGACTCTTTGCCAATGAATAGTACTGATAATCATATCAATGATCTGAACAAATGGCATGCTGAGGTGCACTTGGTTTGTAGGAAATTGCGAGAATCTTCATTGCGAAAGATTGGAGTGAATGGGGAAACGCCTGTCGCATTACAAAACAAAAAGTATGTTTGCCTTCTCATGTTGTCACGGAATACCACTTTTAACTTTTGCTAAGCAATTTAACTCTGTGAACGAGTTAAAAATTTTCGTATTGAAATCATGATGCCTGTCTGAAATTTGACTACCTCTAAGTTGCTACGTCAATACCGAATCTGCTTTTTTATATCAGTGAAATCTACAATGTTCTGGGGTCTGCTGAAGAATGTCTTCCACTGACAACAAGACTTGATCATCGAGCAACGACAGTCGATGTCATTCCATCATTAAAATCAATATGTCTAACGGAAGAAAATAGAAAACTAACACAGTTCAAGAGAAGAACCCGCAGGTCAGTTTGACACGCTTTGAAGCTATCTCTTCTGGTATTGTTGCCTTCATTGAACATGTGCCTTTCTTGCGTGTCGATTTTGAAATATTGCCTCGTTTGGTTGAAGCTTCTCTGCTAAATAATCCCTCCATTGGAAATTAATGTTTTGTCTTAATAATTTCCTGTTTCATTTCTTTTGACCTAAACATATTTGGTAATTTTAAATTTTTAGCCCCTTTCTTGATTTATTTGCGTTACCTTCTTGCATGAGGCTCTATTCGGAGCTTATTAAATGAAATACAGAATTAGATAGCGGAAACATCTTTGATCATGCTGAAGACCTATAGACACTCCTCAGACTAAAAACGTCACCAGTCGACCAAAATAATCGACTATGATGGAAAATATACCAACATGTGGAACCAAATGAACACGTTCTGTTAAAAATATTTTAAAAGAGGACAACTTCCTTCAACATCCTAGCGGCAAACGTAACTTTGATGTAGGACAACATTTCTTAAGATCACTCTGATTGTGCTAAAAGTAGATCAAAGAATTATTCGAAATAATTGGCAGAGCAAAATCTCAAACCAAGAAGACGGTTGTGCGTAGAAAGATAAAGTGCGTTTTCTCACTTGGACTCTTAAGCTGACCTATTTGCCATTGTTGTGTCCTGTGAGTCTAATGATAATCAAAACACAATGCCAGTTCAGCTTCACATATCTGATTGGTGCATTTTGATCCTTATCTGGATACATTTTCCATTACAGTCCATTTTTTCGGTGTATTTCTGACGTTATTACTCTGAAGGCGTGTCAGATCAAAATTTTGTCAATTTGATAAAAAAATGCTTCTCCTGTTCATCGCTATACATTGGAATTGTGTTTTGAACCTCAAAGACAATACAATACTTATTACTGCACTGCTGCTAATGTATCTTAATGTTTATTTTACAATCAACAAAGTAAATCAGATAGCCTCTTAGTTGATACATTCATCCCCTCTGTTCCCCTAATGGCTTATATATATATGATACCCCAAATCGTTACAAGAATCACGAAGCTGAGAGGTTAGGGTCACATCAAAAATCTCAACAACTACTCCCAATAATTCCAAAAATACAAGACTCGACGCTGAAAATGGGGGTAAGGTTGAAGCAATGTAATGTTCTAACAGAGTTGCATCCTTAGCCTGCTTTGGTATTAAATATGTGAACTATTTTTCTTGCATTCCCTGGAAGAAATCGCATAAGATAAATCAAAGAAATTTAGGAAAGGGTTCTGTAGTATACCTAGCTACTTCAACAACTCTTGAGATTTTTTGTCTATGACTGCCGTTCCGATCGTTAATGAGATACCAACCGTATCGAATGTTTCCCAAATGGACGACAAAGTGTAGGAAATTCTCGTTCGAAGCTTTACTAAATAGTTTCGCGGCCAAATCCTTTTCCCACGGAAGGAAGACTACGGAAAGTATCGGGCTATGAGTCACGAATGTAACTCCACTCTGTACATATTTAGCAGAATTGTCAGCACCATGTTGAAATGCAGCTTCATAATAGGCTGCAGGCCAATTTTTTGACCCATCTGTCAGAGGTAATATGCATGTTTGTGTTTTAGATTGACATGCAACAAGCAATTAAAAAGAAATCGCTTTGTGCATCTTATTATGTTCCTGTCGCAAAGAAAGAAAATTCTGCAGATAATGGTAGGTCATTTTAAAGTTAGTAAAATCATTTTGTGTTATTCTATGCTTTGCGATACTGTGCTATACTGTGCTATGCTATGCTATTCTAGCTATGCTATTCTATGCCATATTATGCTATGTTATATTATGCTTAACTGTGCTGTGCTTTGTTTTGCTACGCGATGCTATGCTTTGTGTTACTGTGTTATGCTGTGCAATATTATGCTATTCCATGCTATGCTCTACAATGCTATGTTATGCTATGTTATGCTTTTTGTTTTGCTATGCTATGCTATGCTTGCGACAACATGCTATTTTATGACATGCTATGCTATGCTATGCTTTGTTTTCCTATGCTATGCTTTGTTATGCTATGCTATGCTATGCCATGCTATGCTTGCTTTGCTTTGCTATACTGTGCTATGCTACACTATGCTGAGCTTTGTTTTGCTACGCAATGCTATGCTTTGTGTTACTGTGCTATGCTGTGCAATATTATGCTATTCCATGCTATGCTATGCAATGCTATGTTATGATATATTATGGTTTTTGCTTTGCTATTCTATGCTATGCTTTGCGACAACATGCTATTTTATGACATGCTATGCTATGCTATGCTATGCTATGCTATGCTATGTCATGCTATCCTTTGTTTTGCTATGCTATACCATGCTATGCTTTGTTTTGCTGTGCTACCCAATGCTATGCTTTGTTTTGCTATGCTATGCTATGCTATGCCATCCTATGCCTTGTTTTGCTATGCTGTGCTATGTTATACTATGCTATGCTATGCAACGCTATGCCATGCTATGCTATGCTATACCATGCTATTCTTTGTTATGCTATGCTTTGCTATGCTTTAATGTGTAATGATTTGCTATGCTTAACAATAATATCACATTACTTCACTAGTACAATTTCATATTTCCATTTGAAACAGGCAATAGACAAATCTCTGAGATCGAATTTATCTCTGCATCGTATGACGATCTTTCTCATATTGATATTTACGGAGAAAGCAAGGATATATCAGACTCATTCGGATGGTGGTCTTCTAAGCTAAAAGATGGACTTACCGACTCTTTGCCAATGAATAGTACTGATAATCATATCGATGATCTGAACAAATGGCATGCTGAGGTGCACCTGGTTTGTAGGAAATTGCAAGAATCTTCATTGCAAAAGATTGGAGTGAATGAGGAAACGCCTGTCGCATTACAAAACAAAAAGTATGTTTGCCTTCTCATGTTGCCATGGAATACCACTTTTAACTTTTGCTAAGCAATTTAACTCTGTATACGAGTTAAAAATGTTCGTATTGAAATCATGATGCCTGTCTGAAATCTGATTACCTCTACGTTGCTACGTCAATACTGAATCTGCTTTTTTATCTCAGTGAAATCTATAATGTCCTGGGGTCTGCTGAAGAATGCCTTCCACTGACAACAAGACTTGATCATCGAGCAACGATAGTCGATGTCATTCCATCATTAAAGTCAATTTGTCTAGTGGAAGAAAATAGAAGACTAACACAGTTCAAAAGAAGAACCCGAAGGTCAGTTTCAGATCTTTCAAAGTAATCTTTTCCTGAATTTTTTGTCTTTTCAGTTCCTCTGCTAAATAATCGCTCCATTGAAAATAAATATTTTGGTCGTAATAGTGATTTTTAATAATTTTTCACAGAACTCTCTTTGGATCAGTTCTCCAAGAACAAGGCCATGTCTTGCTCTGTTCAAAGCTCAAATACAACGTTTTTTCATCTCTTTTCTTCTATTTGTTTTTTTATATCCATTTTGGTTAAGCTACCTTCTACTTGCATTATTCTTGCCTTTCTTTCAAGGGCTTCAAATAGTTGCCCGTTTCATTTTTTTTGACATGAACATAGTGAGCATAATCCATTCTTCCGATTTCTAATGTCTACCCCTTTCTTGATTTCTTTGCGTTACCTTCTTGCGTTAAACTCTATTTGGGGCTTATTAAATAAAATACAGTATTAGATATGGGAAACATCTTTGATCATACTGAAAACGTATTCGTTTGACAATCCTCAGACTAAAAACGTCACCAATGGACCAAAATAATCGACTATTGTGGAAAATATACCAACATGTGGAACCAAATGCACCAATCAGAAAAGAGCAGCTGAATCGGCATTGTGTTGTGATCACCAACCAGCTCAGAGGGTACAGCAGGGTCCAATAGGATTAGCTGAACGGTCTTTCTGTCTACACTGAACTCTATCCGTTTACAAAGAGCCAGCTTTTTTATTTTTATACAGACAAATTCCACAGCCACTGAATATGCCAAACACGTTCAGTTAAAAATATTTTAAAAGAGAACAACTTCCTTCGACATCCTAGCAGCAAAAGTAACTTTGCTGTATGACAACATTTGACTAAGACCACTCTGATTGTGCTAAAAGTAGATCAAAGAATAATTGGCAACGCAAAATCTTCAAACCAAGAAGCCGGTTCTTTTTTGAAAGATGAAGTGCCTTTTCTCACTTGGACTCTTTAGCTGACCCTATTTGCCCTTGGTGTATCCTGTGAGCCTAATGATAATCAAAACACAATGCCAGTTCAGCTTCACATATCTGATTGGTGCATTTTGATCCTTATCTGGATACATTTTCAATTACACTCCATTGTTTCGGTGTATTTCTGACGTTTTACTCTGAAGACCTGTCAGATGAGAATTTTGTCAATTTGATAAAAAATGCTTCTGCTGTTCATCGCTATACATTGGATTGGTGTTTTAAACCTCAATGACAATACAATACTTGTTACTGCCCTGCTGCTAATGTATCTTAATGTTTATTTTACAATCGACAAATTAAATCAGATATCCTCTTAGTTGATACATTCATCCCCTCTGTTCCCCTAATGGCAACTACTCCCAATAATTCCCAAAATACAAGACTCAATGCGGAAAACGGGGGTAAGGTTGAAGCGATGTAGTGTTCTAACAGAGTTGCATGCTTAGCCTGCTTTGGTATTAAATATGTGAGCTATTTTTCTTGTATTCTCTGAAAGAAATCGCATAAGATAAATCAAAGAAATTCAGAAAGGGGTTCTGCACCAAAAATACTGTAACAAATTTAAGTGACGTTTCAAGCATTACCCTTTATCCCCCTTTATCAAGTGGCTCAAATCGCATTAGCCTATTTACCGCAAAGTTATGTCACCCTACAAAGTCACAGTCACTTCCTAACAAATGAGGTTTTGATTTGTTTTTAATTTGTGATTTTTTCAGATTTCTTCATTATCTGGATGGCCTTCTTCTTCAATTGGATTCTGATTTGCACGAAAAACTTGTTAGATTATGCCTCACGTAAATATATTTTTAATCACTTTGCACATAATATTTCTAAAAGATTTTTATACGCAGATATGCAGTAGGGTTAATAGTGTGGTGCGAGAAATGATTTTGCTAGGCAAAAGAGTGAGGCAGATAGAGGCTTAGGCTCTGTACTGGTCCGTCTACACGTGCCCTGTGTTAATAAGTATTATGTATATATCGTAAAGGTTCAAACCCAAAAACTTGCAGTACTTCAAACGCCCAGAACAAAAATCAGTTGAAAGCTATGCTATGCTATACTATGTTATGCTGTTCCTCATATAGCCAGGCCACTCCGTTAAATGCAATCTAAAAAGGTATAATCGACCTTTCTTGAAACTTTTTTAAAACCTTGACGTTTTTTCCTGTCTGACCTGCTCTGTTTAACATCCTCAGAAGGAGTGAGTGGCAAATTGAGCTCTCCCTAGATCAGACAACGCTTAGAACAAGTAAATTTGGTTATACGATCTTATTAATTGTCGCTGTGGTGAAGAAACGTTTTACGGATCTTTCTAATAGTGTTGTCATGACGACGTCACTGGAGCGTAAACGTCATTTCGATCCACGTTTTGATTAATGGGTAAAAATAATTTCTTATAAAGTGTTGAAATTGTTTCCAAAAGTTAACGAATTCTGAATTTAAATTAGTTTAACTTTTTGAAAATCTGGAAGATGTTTATAAAAACCGGTCTGTCCGCTGAGACTCCTCATCAGCTGTCGGACAGATTGAGGGGCTAACTTGGCCCCGGTGAAAACAGAAATGAGGGTACAAAATATGTAATTAAAAGAACGTCCTTTTCAATGTAGCTGTGTAAATGACTTTGTATCGTCAGTTTTCAATCCTTTTCAATTACTGACTGTTGACAGTAGCAGTGGACAATGAATAGTGGCAGTGTTATTTTTAAAAATCAAAGTAAAGTAATTACAACTTATGTAATGTCCGGATTTTAATACTCATTGTAGTCTACATTTGTATATATATGTATGACAAAAGCAAAAGGATTTGTGGAACAGGTTTTTACACGCTTTCTTTTTATCAAAAACCGTCCTTTTTAGTTCATTTGAAGGAAAACGCAGACTTATTAAATTTGAGAATAAAAGAACAGACGATAAACTTTGAACTGACAGTATCCATTTGATTATAGAGACGTAAACATTCCAAAAGATGATAAACAGTTAATTTGACATAAACGGTAGGTAAATAAATAATAATGGACTAGTCCATCGTTACAATTAGGTTTCGAATCTGTCACAGGTGTTTTGAACCTATAACCTATAACCTCGAAACGTTCTCTTTATAATGGTCTAATCGATTCTTATTTATTTATTTATTTATTTGTAATCAAATGGACACTGTAAGTTCAAAGTTAATCGTCTGTTTTTTTATCCTTTTTTGGTTCTTGTTGATTTCGATTGAACCCAGAATCATAGTAGAATCACTTAATGTAATGGGGGTCATCGTGAAATTCCGGCAGAAGAATTTAAGAAATGCTGAACCTTATGATATAGTTGAATAGCCACAAATTGCTATCAGAAATATACAGAAAATCGTTTTTAGTCCGTCTGGATATGCGCTTCTGACATAGAGAGATGTGCTAGGTCTAGGCTTTGATCGTTCTTTTCCTAGATCGAGTTTGTAACGAGAGAACGCTTCTGCTGAGTTGTTGTGGCTGCCTGCTCAATGCGATAACCATAAGCCTAGTCTTAATCAACGATTCGCATCATTAATTAACGATTCGAATCATTAATTAACTCATCATCATTAACTACGATTCGCATTATTAATTTTGAAATTGATTCGACGTGGAGCTGTAGACTCCTGCATGTTCTTGTATTTGCTTCTTTTTCTAGAGTCGAAAAATATTCAAGGATATGTCTATTTATGGCACTTATTCATTCTTGGCTTTTTTGACTCCTCAATACTGGTGGGCCTTTACAAGTTCATTGTTCACCAATATTGTGTTAGTATAGCATATTTTTGATGTGTTGCCATTATTTTGAAGGGCAATATGTCCCACACAAGTGTTTCGTAAGCAAACTTTTTCTGGTAAGTATGTATTATGGGATTCATGTACGTACATAGAACATTTTATTGGTTATAGGGTATGCTCAGCGTTTTATTTGCAGACTGAAGTAGGTTATTTGAAGGAATTAATTAGTCCACAACAGTATAAATAAAAACCTTGTAACTTTAGTGTCTGGCAATATAGATCGAACAATTGTCCTGTCTACGGCTGCTCCTTATCGGTAACCAAGCATCAAGATTAGAGAAACAGATACAAAATCAATTTATGGCTGTTGTTGTATTGACGTATTGGTGTTTGTTGCAAAAACGCGGACCCAGTCAGGTCCACTTTTCTGATAGGTGCATTTCGATCCGCATCTGGTATCTATAGTACAGATTCCGCCTAATAAATTGTTTCGGTCTGTTCCATTTATACTTTGAGGAGTGGCAGACGAAAAAAGCATGTTTATGCTTTTATCGCAATTTTGAAAGCTGAAATGGATTTTCTGCCTTCCACTCAGTCTAGTGTTGCTGTTTTTGAACTATCTTGTCGGTGTGAAGCAAATTTTGTGATATGACAGAACAGAACATCTAAAAAAACTGTCCACGGATCAGACGTGCACCATCCTCTATTAGAAATGAAACTGATTGATGCTAGGAACGTTGCCAAACTATGCGTAAGTTTACAGGAGAAAAATCACTGGGACAAATTTTGAATGTTCAGTTCAGTTCATTTCATTTTTAAAATTCCAACTAATACAATACTACTAACTCTACATACCCATCCATCTTATTAACAAAAATGTGGTTTGGCTCTTGGTACTCATAATAAATGTGGTGATCTTCACTGAAAGGTGTGAAGGTGGTATACATTTAACTACGAGATCGTCTTTTAACTCCAGCCGTTTCCGTTTGGCGCCAAAATCTAAAATGCGTCGAAATCTCTTTGATTTTCCTATCGACAAACCAGGTTTTGAATTGAGGCAACAGTGCGATTTAGAATCACTTATATCTTCCGTTTTTTCTTCGTCTTCTTTATCATCTTCACTCGCATCTTCTGAATCTTCCCCTCTTGTATTTTCATCTTCACCGTCACTATCATTGTTGTTATTTTCATCTGCACTGTTATCTTCCTCAGTATCATCATCATCGTCGTCTTCGTCGGAAAAGAGTTTGAAATCTTCTTCCGATGATGTAACAGGGAAGAAATCTTCAGTTTCATCATCCTCCTCATCTTCATCTGTGTTATATTTAATATAATTATCATCCGAATGGTCTTCATAATTAATTCTCTTTGGTCCATCTTCCATCTCTTCTTTTTTCGGTGCAACTTCTGCTTCTTCATTTGGAGCCTTTTCTTCTTCAATCTTCTTTAGCTCTGGTTGTTCTTCTTTTTCACTCTCTTCCGAAGATTCAGAAAAGCTGTCAATGACAAATGTGGACATTTTGCGTTTCTTTTCAGCTTTCTTTGCCTCCAATCTTTCATTTATTTTTTCTTCTCTTGTAATTCGTCGATACTCTTTTAAATCGAGATTTGCCGGCTCTCTATTTATAAGTCTTAGCCATTTTCTCTTGTACTCGTACATTCTCCATGCTTGATAAATGCCCCAAATATTTAGAGACAACTTTTGTTTTCCATCATCTTGTGTAAGATACTTCATGTGGAACGCACCAAAGCTCTTGACAAATATTTTTAACCTTTCACCCGCCAGAAGACGACTGTTTATGAACTCAACGAATTTGTTCCTCTGAAAAATAAATATGTCTGGTTATTCTAACTCAAAACAGAAACTGATTGCCTTTTTTTGTTCTGTTAGTGTGTTTTTCGTATCGTTTGGGGATAAAGAGACTCTGACTCAAGCAATGGAGAAAAGATAATTTTTTCACACAGAAATGCTTTGGATCCTGCAAGATATAGCTAAACTGGCGTCAATGCACTTTGAATTGAGGTTTTATTTGACATAACAACGTACATTAAAAATCAGAACTATCCAGGCACAATTTGTATGAAAAAGAAATTCAGAAAGGGTTCTGCACCAAAATACTGTAACAAATTTAAGTGACGTTTCAAGCATTACCCTTTATCCCCCTTTATCAAGTGGCTCAAATCGCATTAGCCTATTTACCGCAAAGTTATGTCACCCTACAAAGTCACAGTCACTTCCTAACAAATGAGGTTTTGATTTGTTTTTAACTTTGTTTTTCAGATTTCTTCATTATCTGGATGGCCTTCTTCTTCAATTGGATTCTGATTTGCACGAAAAACTTGTTAGATTATGCCTCACGTAAATATATTTTTAATCACTTTGCACATAATATTTCTAAAAAGGTTTTTATACACAGGTATGCAGTAGGGTTAGTAGTGTGGTGCGAGAAATGATTTTGCTAGGCAAAAGAGTGAGGCAGATAGAGGCTTAGGCTCTGTACTGGTCCGTCTACACGTGCCCTGTGTTAATAAGTATTATGTATATATCGTAAAGGTTCAAACCCAAAAACTTGCAGTACTTCAAACGCCCAGAACAAAGATCAGTTGAAAGCTATGCTATGCTGTACTATGTTATGCTGTTCCTCATATAGCCAGGCCACTCCGTTAAATGCAATCTAAAAAAGGTATAATCGACCTTTCTTGAAACTTTTTTAAAACCTTGACGTTTTTTCCTGTCTGACCTGCTCTGTTTAACATCCTCAGAAGGAGTGAGTGGCAAATTGAGCTCTCCCTAGATCAGACAACGCTTAGAACAAGTAAATTTGGTTATACGATCTTATTAATTGTCGCTGTGGTGAAGAAACGTTTTTTACGGATCTTTCTAATAGTGTTGTCATGACGACGTCACTGGAGCGTAAACGTCATTTCGATCCACGTTTTGATTAATGGGTAAAAATAATTTCTTATAAAGTGTTGAAATTGTTTCCAAAAGTTAACGAATTCTGAATTTAAATTAGTTTAACTTTTTGAAAATCTGGAAGATGTTTATAAAAACCGGTCTGTCCGCTGAGACTCCTCATCAGCTGTCGGACAGATTGAGGGGCTAACTTGGCCCCGGTGAAAACAGAAATGAGGGTACAAAATATGTAATTAAAAGAACGTCCTTTTCAATGTAGCTGTGTAAATGACTTTGTATCGTCAGTTTTCAATCCTTTTCAATTACTGACTGTTGACAGTAGCAGTGGACAATGAATAGTGGCAGTGTTATTTTTAATGATCAAAGTAGAGTAATTACAGCGTATGTAATGTCAAGATTTTAATACTCATTGTAGTCTACATTTGTATATATATGTATGACAAAAGCAAAAAGGGATTTGTGGAACAGGTTTTTACACGCTTTCTTTTTATCAAGAACCGTCCTTTTTTGGTTCATTTGAAGGAAAACGCAGACTTATTAAATTTGAGAATAAAAAGAACAGACGATAAACTTTGAACTGACAGTATCCATTTGATTATAGAGACGTAAACATTCCAAAAGATGATAAACAGTTAATTTGACATAAACGGTAGGTAAATAAATAATAATGGACTAGTCCATCGTTACAATTAGGTTTCGAATCTGTCACAGGTGTTTTGAACCTATAACCTATAACCTCGAAACGTTCTCTTTATAATGGTCTAATCGATTCTTATTTATTTATTTATTTATTTGTAATCAAATGGACACTGTAAGTTCAAAGTTAATCGTCTGTTTTTTTATCCTTTTTTTGGTTCTTGTTGATTTCGATTGAACCCAGAATCATAGTAGAATCACTTAATGTAATGGGGGTCATCGTGAAATTCCGGCAGAAGAATTTAAGAAATGCTGAACCTTATGATATAGTTGAATAGCCACAAATTGCTATCAGAAATATACAGAAAATCGTTTTAGTCCGTCTGGATATGCGCTTCTGACATAGAGAGATGTGCTAGGTCTAGGCTTTGATCGTTCTTTTCCTAGATCGAGTTTGTAACGAGAGAACGCTTCTGCTGAGTTGTTGTGGCTGCCTGCTCAATGCGATAACCATAAGCCTAGTCTTAATCAACGATTCGCATCATTAATTAACGATTCGAATCATTAATTAACTCATCATCATTAACTACGATTCGCATTATTAATTTTGAAATTGATTCGACGTGGAGCTGTAGACTCCTGCATGTTCTTGTATTTGCTTCTTTTCTAGAGTCGAAAAATATTCAAGGATATGTCTATTTATGGCACTTATTCATTCTTGGCTTTTTTGACTCCTCAATACTGGTGGGCCTTTACAAGTTCATTGTTCACCAATATTGTGTTAGTATAGCATATTTTTGATGTGTTGCCATTATTTTGAAGGGCAATATGTCCCACACAAGTGTTTCGTAAGCAAACTTTTTCTGCTAAGTATGTATTATGGGATTCATGTACATACATAGAACATTTTATTGGTTATAGGGTATGCTCAGCGTTTTATTTGCAGACTGAAGTAGGTTATTTGAAGGAATTAATTAGTCCACAACAGTATAAATAAAAACCTTGTAACTTTAGTGTCTGGCAATATAGATCGAACAATTGTCCTGTCTACGGCTGCTCCTTATCGGTAACCAAGCATCAAGATTAGAGAAACAGATACAAAATCAATTTATGGCTGTTGTTGTATTGACGTATTGGTGTTTGTTGCAAAAACGCGGACCCAGTCAGGTCCACTTTTCTGATAGGTGCATTTCGATCCGCATCTGGTATCTATAGTACAGATTCCGCCGGTTCAGGTTCAGGTTCAGGTTCATTATTTTAAATTCCACAATAATACAATGCTACTCTACAAACTACATTACATTCTTAACATTTTAATACTTTTACAATCAATAGAAACATTATAGAGAAAAATTATAAATGATTAAAAGTGAATATTCAAAGGCCATTGTAGAGTTAGCTTGAATTGGGAATTATTTAAAGGAGGAACTCTCTCAGTAGCAAAGCTAATCGAGGAGAGAGAACCCCCTACCTGTAGAAAAAGAAGCACTTAGAGGGTTCAAGTAAATTTAGACAATGAATACACTCCGATTTTCATAATAAATATTAAAGGGAAAATGATCAAAGGCTAGTTTCAAGAGCCTTAAGATTTGCTGCCAATGTCAAGATAATGCAACTTCAGTTTATACCGAAAACTGGATAAGGTTGAAGATTCCTTGATGATTGAAGGAATGCTATTCCAAGATTCAGCACCAGTAAAGCGAACTGACCTAATACCATATTGAAGGGTGTTTTTCTGTGTCAGAAAGATGTCATTCTTAGATGCTTGACGAGTGTTGTGTTGATGAATGGATTTGATTGATAGGAAATAAGTATGGAAACAGACAGGAGAAATTTTATTAACACATTCATAGACAAAAGAGAGAAGTTTAATTTGAAATAAGTCATGCAATTTCAGGATCTTTAAATCATTAAAGATAGGAGAAGAAGGAGAAAGATAACTTTGAAATGCAATAGCTCTGATTATTCTCTTCTGTAATAACAAGACAGATTGAAGATGTAAATCATAAGCAAAACCCCAAACAACGATTCCATATTGGAGAAAAGAAGCAAATAAAGAGTTGTAAAGACAAATCAACATATTAACAGGAACGTAATGTCTTATCTTGAAAAACATCCCACAGGTTCTTGCTAACTTTTTAGCAAGTTCACTTAAATGATATTTCCAGCTAAGGTGTTCATCAAGTAGAATACCAAGAAATTTCACATATTTTGATTGTTTTACATTTTGCCTTCCAATTTTTATACTGATATTTTCTGTTAAGGCATGTTGGTGAGACCTAAAGATTATGAAATTCGTTTTCTCAATATTTAAAGATAGTCTGTTAGCATCAAGCCATTGTTTTACTTTACCCAGTTCTTTATTTACAAGTTTTTCAAGCTCGCTAATTTTATCAGCTTCAACATAAATATTAGTGTCATCAGCGAAAAGGTAAAAAGAAAGATTAGGCGAAGAGTTTGCTAGGTCATTTATGAAAATTAAAAGAGCAGCGGACCAAGGACAGAACCTTTGGGAACACGAGGGTGGGAAATTTTTCGAAAATTTAATAAACGGGGGGTCCTAGTAAAGTCCGGAGGGTGGGGGAAATTTAATAAATGTAGTTTACTCCTTTCACAAGTGAAATTTTTCCTTCAAAATTAATAAATGGGGGTCCTAACAAGGTCTGGGGTTGGGGAAAAAAGCTGAAAATTAATAGACGAGGGGGACGTTTATTTGGCACCTAAGAGTATTCTTCTTTTATTTATAATTTCTATTATGCATAAGAATATTTTTTCTTGCCACATTTCTATCGTACTTATTTAACTGGATCATTTGTCTTTTTGATCTTCATCTTCATCTTTCTCTCTATTCTCACTGATTTTTTACTCAACGCACTTTTTTGTCTTGTCTTTGTGCATCTTTCTGTTGATCATTTTCTTCTTCCGAATTAACATCTTCGTTTTCACTTATATCTTCCGTTTCTTCTTCGTCTTCTTTATCATCTGCACTTGCATCGTCTGAATCTTCCTCTTTTGTATTTTCATCTTCACCGTCACTATCATTGTTGTTATTTTCATCTCCACTGTTACCTTCCTCAGTATCATCATCATCGTCGTCTTCGTCGGAAAAGAGTTTAAAATCTTCTTCCGATGATGTAACAGGGAAGAAATCTTCAGTTTCATCATCCTCCTCGTCTTCATCTGTGTTATATTTAATATAATTATCATCCGAATGGTCTTCGTAATTAATTCTCTTTGGTCCATCTTCCATCTCTTCCTTTTTCGGTGAAACTTCTGCTTCTTCATTTGGAGCCTTTTCTTCTTCAATCTTCTTTAGCTCTGGTTCTTCTTCTTTTTCACTCTCTTCCGAAGATTCAGAAAAGCTGTCAATGACAAATGTGGACATTTTGCGTTTCTTTTCAGCTTTCTTTGCCTCCAATCTTTCATTTATTTTTTCTTCTCTTGTAATTCGTCGATACTCTTTTAAATCGAGATTTGCCGGTTCTCTATTTGTAAGTCTTAGCCATTTTCTCTTGTACTCGTACATTCTCCATGCTTGATAAATGCCCCAAATATTTAGAGACACCTTTTGTTTTCCATCATCTTGTGTAAGATACTTCATGTGGAACGCACCAAAGCTCTTGACAAATATTTTTAACCTTTCACCCGCCAGAAGACGACTGTTTATGAACTCAACGAATTTGTTCCTCTGAAAAATAAATATGTCTGGCTATTCTAACTCAAAAGAGAAACTGATTGCCTTTTTTTGTTCTGTTTGTGTGTTTTTCGTATCGTTTGGGGATAAAGAGACTCTGACTCAAGCAATGGAGAAAAGATAATTTTTTTCACACAGAAATGCTTTTGATCCTGCAAGATATAGCTAAACTGGCGTCAATGCACTTTGAATTGAGGTTTTATTTGACATAACAACGTACATTAAAAATCAGAACTATCCAGACACAATTTGTATGAAGATATATCAGGAATATGCAATTATCAAGAGCATAATGTGAATTGTGGATTGCCACCGTCAGCAATTTCGCAATGATGGATTGGCATACTACTGTCGGTTCCTTTATAAAAGGGGGGAATGTATAGCTGGGGGTCAGAAGTTATTGAAAACTTTTATAACGGTAGGGGGTTTAATTAAACGGGAAATTCACTTAGATTTATTCATTCGTGCTAAATACTAATTTGATGCTGTGGGAAATGTTTCGAAGATAAGGCCCGCGCCCTGTACACTGACTAAAATCGCTTTATAATTTTGTAAAAATCCGCAAGTAAGTACCAAGTCACAATATAAAGAAAACCAAGTCGAATACAACCAACAAAAACATAAAATTTCTAAAACTTCTCAACTTCAAACCACAATCCACTTGTCTAGACACACACGCATTTCTCAACGAAACACAGCTTGACCTAAAGTAGAACAAAGATTTATTGTTCTTGTATTGTCCTTAGGAAGCTAAATTTGATGCTATACCAACTGTTAACTATGCCAACAGCAAATTTATCCGATGCAATGCGAACTATAAACTATACCAAGAAACACAGAACACATTAACTTCTAAAACAGAGGTCTGCTGATTTTTAATTAGGGTTTAGGCACTTAAGAACCAGAAAGTACGTACTGTAAAATATGCACTTCGCAAATTCGAAAACTTACAATTTTTCTCTCTCGACGAATTTCATGCGTGGTTATCCGTTTAAACTTGTTTATCTTCAGCTCAATATCGTGAAGGCATGTCGATAACTGAATGAAAAGACATCAAGGAGATTAAGAAAAAAAATAAATGAAGAAAAACGTTAAAAATTTGTTATTTCTATGTCGGAAAAGTTTAACAATGCTCTTCTTCGCTTGCAGGCCTTACTGTATGTGGATAAGAACAAGCCTTGGGTGACTTTCTTGGTCAAAGCAGTGTTAATTTGTTATCTGCTTATTTGTATGCTATACATGGCAAATATAGAAGATTTGTCAAATAAATACAAACAATAATTAAAGTCTTAACAATTCCTAATCATTCCAAGTATTTCTCTCTGCCCGTGCTTTCATCACGATCCATGTTTGCTAAAAGGGGCTATGTTGTGCACAGCGAAGTAAGATTGGGGCTAGATATAAATCCTGTTTTGGCTAAGCCGCAAGTATGTTTACTGGTAAGATTGTGAAGCCATTTTGCGAAACAAGAAAGACTTAAACTTGGTTTAGGTATTCAAAAAAGCGTATTGAAGCATTCCATGTTTGTCCCACCTTGTTTATATTTTGTTCGACATCAAGAAGTCGGTCTTTTGATGTACATGAATGGCTGGAAAGAGATGCAATGGCATAAAATGTTACTCAAATCAATCAAATTCTGTTTTGCGATTTAGATGATTTTTTAAACATCCTTTAGATTCTAATTAAACCAGCTTAAAGCATCTTGAGAGTGGTTATCTTGGCTGCAAAAACTAAACTCAATCTACTTCTTGAAAATGTTTAGAATTTTCAAAGCCAAGTAATGTATTTTGTTTTCGATTTGTTAATCTAGATAGAGTAGTGATAAGTTGTATATGCTGTTAAATATATAGACTTAAAAGCTATTGTCAAGTCGCAAACCATCGTGAAGATATTTTAAACTGGTTTGAGAATAAGATTTTACGAATAGCTTTAAAGCATGATTGTAGACTCACTGTCTAGAATTCGTCTTCCTCTTTTGCTTCGAAGAGTATGCCTCTCTTTCGTCAGAGCCTCTTTTCTTTGATTTTTCGAGCTGATAAAAAGATTATAGAATCGGCATGTGATAATGAAAGGATTTTAAAAACAGTTAAAATTTGATAAAACAGTAGCAGTGCGAAGACATTTCACTTCTCGAACTATTGCTTACAAATTTTTTTAATGCTAAAGTTTTTTTTCCGTCTGGTCGCAGAAACCGACCAATATTTGGTCTTACAAGTTTTATAAACTTTGAAAGACTTGTTACAGTTTGCTTAAAGACTTGGGGCAAAGACACAGAAGTTAGTTTGTTTGACAATAAATTCGAGGCACAAATTCGGTTGCCTTAATGCTAGATAGTACGTTTTTTCTCATATAACAAGGCTCCAAGATTTATATTCTCTTGCAGTATTATTATAAATTATTATCCTTGAATAAAAATGGGCATCCAGTCAAGAAAAATCAGCAATTTCTTTGTCTTAGTCGTTTTCGTACTTTTTGTCACCAAGAATGAATTAAGGTAAGGTCTATCTATAAACGTTTGGACGGACGTCGATCTAGTGCTCGAGGAAAAAAGTTCTTCAAAGAACAATGTTCCTTATAGAACAATTTTCCCACTTTTGAGTATTCATAAGATTAAAACGTTGGATTTTTCATCACGCTCCTTTGCTTCTGAAGTTTTTATTGAAGTGTTACATGGAAATTAATTTGGAACATAACTTCTTGGATGTTCCGTTCTTTCAATTGCGCGTAAATGATATGTGGATGGCTCATCATGCTCACCTTAAGTAATTCTATTTGTCTTGATAGTTTCAATTCAAGTTCAAAGAGTCTTCTCGTAACATCGGCTTCATATTCCGGTGATGATGGAGATTTCATCGATGAATCGGTTTTCTGTTTAAGAGGAAAATTTTGAAACTTTTTAGAGTATTATAGAACGGATTTCATTTTAGAAACTGACATGTGATTTTTTCAGTCTTAGAATCGGATTCGAGCAAATCTCAATAACAACATCAAGCCATTTCCTGGGTTTTGTTTGCTGCAATGGTGAAATGTTGTATGACATGTGGTAATTTTGAGTCTTGGGTGCAATTTGTTCCCTGAAATCGTGCAAAACCATTGGGAATAAGGGCAAGGAGATTAAGTACTCTATATCCCTGATTTAAGAGAGTGTGTAGTCCGGGATGCTATTTTAGCTCGGTTAGCAGGGTTGAATTGGCGTGCGATTTTATGAACGTTTCCAGTTGGCTGAAATTGTCCAATTAAAGTAGCTAAGTGGCACAAAAATCTGAAATTGTTCGCAAACACGGCTTTCAACAAAATCATTGAAAAAATGATGTGGTTCTATATGTTTCCAGCTTACATAACTCATTATGAGCACTCAATTTGCAATTACACTGGCTCATAGTGACTTAAAAGATGTTTTCACATGGAAATAAAATGACAAAAATCACAGCGGTATTGGAAAAAATTGCGAAATCCTTGCCCGTCAGCTGTAGAAGAACTGGAGTTTTCCCGTGTAATCGAAAACTCAGTTTTGCGACGAGATGACCGGAGGAGAGGGCTGTTTACAGCCCGTTTGACTGGGCTGAACAGTCTTATCTAATCAGCCACTTACCCAAAGTGTTATGCAAGCAGATTGGTTATTCTGTTTGAAACTGATAGGCAGCCCCTAGCATGCAGCCCTTACGTAAAAAACTAAAAATTATTCAACTAATTTTAGAAATACAATACCCCGTCACTTGTTCGATGCTTTGTAAGTTTTTCTTCTAAATCTGATAATCTCTTTTCGAATGTTGGGATTATCTTATTTGACCTTCCATCTGGAGATATTGATTTCTGTAGAAAAATGTTGTAATACGTATTTCAATAATAATTGTTATTTCTTGAAGTGCTACCGTTTGCAATCAAGTGATAAGCAGAAATTATATTTGTGATGTGTTGTAGAATACTGTTGGAAGTGTGATTTCAAAGCAAGTATTTATTTAACTTTGACAATAGAAATTTCAACCGTTTGTTATATAGAGTTCTGAAACGGAGCCCTTACACAATGATGCGAATAATATTAATCCTGCTGTCTTTATTCAAAATTGCTTAAATTTTAGAACTTATAGGCTGAACTTTTTCAGTGAGAACTAACAGAAACAAAGAATTCTGAAAAATCATTGGGATTTATCATCATTACCTCGGATACTACAAAACCAACTTAGGTGTGCTTAGTATAGTCAAGGCAAACAGCGTCCAGTCAATCGCCATTAAAAACTTTGGATAGGCTGGTTACTTTGCCCTTATGCCCGACAGTCGACTTCCAAAGCAGACTATCTAATCCCAATTACTTTTTTTTATAATTCAGGTATCTAGGCCAAGTAAGCCCCAAACCTAATTACATAGTTACTAAAATATTAAAATAATCAATTAAATCTAAAATACAAAAAATTACAACAATGGAAAGAAAGAAGAGGTCCAACATTCAAGACACACTAAATCTCAATTATAAGTCAAGCGACATCAGCTGGACCAAGTAGACAAAGCTTGCTATAAATTGACCAAACATGAACTCCCGTCCACTAGGGAATCTGCAACTTCACAGGATGAAGAACTGAACATGACGAAAAGAAGCGAAGACAGCAAAACTATAGAGCAGTCAATTCCGATGGTCTACGATGCCTTACTATGAAAAGGTGTACAACAGTGTATAACAGGAGTCTGTAAATCAAGACTGGGACTTCTCAGTCACCAAAGAATAAAAATTGATAGAAGACGATCATTCTCGACAGCAAAGGATAGCCACAATTGTTTTCTTCCGATTTGGTAAAAATCAATCTGAGTTGCTCCATCCTTCTGCTTATTAAGCTACTTTAATTAGAATGTCACGAAACTGCCATTTGCCACTTTTTTCAATTGATGAGACACAGAACTTGATAAACTCAACTTGAAGATTTAGGAATGTCTTAGAACTTTTGGTAAAAAGACTTCACAGATGCAGCTCGATGATGCACCGTGTCATAATATGGTTTGATTGATTGACCAATAAGAACGCAAACAGCTGGTTCAATTTAAACTGGTTTTACTCTCAGTGTCAATACGCTATAATTTGTATCCCAAATATTTTATGTCCAGTGGACATTTACTTACTACAGATAAGGGGGGGGGGAGGTCAGTTGAAGGATCTTTCAGGCCTCCCACAGATTTCACCTACATCGCTTCCATGACACAAAAAATCACATCAACTGACATCTTTTTCCCGAAAATATCACAAAATAATGATCAAGTACGATTCTTCTTCAGTTGGTATGAGAGGAGCATTTTCCCTTTTAATAATCAAAGACTACTGTTTGTACAACGTTTTTACCCAAAATATCGAACTGACCTTCCGGTTTGACCTAGTGTTAAATGCTCCCTGGGATTTAATGCAAAACTTAATTGTTGATCAATGAATGTGGCACATAAAAGATTTATAAAAAGAAAATACAAAGAATTATGAAATTCTGAAATTCATACCGTTCCTAATTCTTTATCAACATAGGTTTTCATTTCTTGGATTGCTTCTTGCACAACAATGACAGTTTGACTGCTATGTTTCTGTACACCTTGAATCGAATGACTGAATTTTTGTGCCTGAGACTTTCTAAAAAAATAATGCCATTGGTGCATGTGAGCAATCTATAGGTAACAATATGTGCCTAATCTAGATGTTTTGAATTAGGTTCTTTCCGCCTATATTTTGTATGCGTCAGCGTAGGGGCATTTAATGAGTTGTCAGATCCATTACAAGCTTTTTTTGGTGTTTATACACCGGTTTTCCAGTGAAATTCCATTATAACGCTCTTCCGTATGTTTGTAGTTTTAGTCTCAAAATACTTTGATCCCACCATTCTAAAGTAAAATGCTCTTTTGACATCAATTACTTTACAGTGCACTGCCCATGCGGACCCACGACCAAAAATCGACGGAAGGTGGTCGAAAGCAAAAGAAGTTGTGTAGCACGCCCAGTCTATACCTCATCTTCTTTCTATAGTGAAGAAGGTTTACAAAATGTTGGTTCATTTAAGATGTGCTGGCAGGGTAAGATATTTTCTGGACTTTGAATTCAAAATCACTGCTTATGCAACTTGCCTGAAAAATACCATACTGTTCAAGAGTTAGCTACCCATACACATTTTGTTTTTAATCTTTTCTTGGTTGATATAGAGAATGTAAACTCTTTCGTACATTTATTACTCACTTCTGTCAAACGTACATATTTATAAAATATATTTTGATCGGGAAAAAATTTTGGAAGTTTTAACTGAGGGAACCGTTAAGAGTTGTTATGATGTGTATACAGAGTATTAAAGGCCAAACCTTGCAGTGATTTCTGCTCTTAAAACTCTGTTGATAGTTTGTTTATTTGCTTCGATTTCTTTCTTCATTTCTCTTATAACTGTTTCCATGTGATCTTTTGAATGCGTATTCTTAGAGAAGAACAAAAAACTTTGTATTATGTATTGATAAATAGACTGCAACTGCGAGATCGAAGACGGTAGTGCTTGCTTTTAGGTATCATTTAGTATTTATGACAGGAATTAGAAGATTTTCCGGAGAAGTTTCAGACATTATCTATTGAAGATTGACAGGTTTCCAAACAATTTTTGAGTGAAAAAATTTATCTATTTATTAAACCAAAGTGGTTTGTAGAAAGGGAAGGGCTTCGCGTCCACCCTTTGCGTCACCTATCAGTAGACATAGGGATCTCCAGCAGAGGATAATAGGTAGCTACACAAATGACTTATTTAGGCATATTTTAGGGTTTCACAACCAATAATGTACAGGGTTTGACCTTACTCCCCTTACCCCGCGATATCAACATCTTTGTCTTGATTGCTGTTTAGAACGTGGATTTGTTTTGAAATAAGAACTTGAATAAGTTTCAAACCCCTTAAATAATAATAGCAATAGTTGTGAAATAAAAGTGGAGTAGAAAAATAATTCAAATACCTGTAAAGATGAACTTAGATTATCAAGTTCTGAGATGATGTCTTTTGATACTTTTTTAAAATGTCTTGCTGTTTCGTCTTCAAGTTTTATGAGACTTTCAACACGAGCCTCTTTTTCCATTGCAAGTTGCTGTTTAAGATTAAATACATCCAATCACGAAAATTATTATGTATGATGCCATATCTGCTTGGCTTCGCAAACTTACAGCAAAACGGAGAAATTTACGAGATAGGTAACATAAAAATTACGTACCTGTTCCAGAAAACGAACCTTAGCTGTTAGTTCATGAATCAGCTTTTTATCTGAGTTGTTGGTTGAGTGTTGTTTGTTTTGGATGTGGGCACTTATTTTTCTGAAAAGATTGTTTAATTCGTTTTTGTATTCTTGATCTTTTTCTTCAACAAGTTGTATGTAACTCTGTACTCCTTTCTTTTCGCGTTTCTTCATATCGTTAACAACTGCTTGCAGAGCTTGTATTCTGTCAGCAGAAAATCATAGTTTGATTTCATACTGTTACATAAAAGGGCTCTTGTGGAGAAAGAAAGGACTCCTTGAGGTGTTTCTGTAGCAAATAATACAAAGAGATATTTCTCCAAACATCCATTTTCAAACATCGATACCTCAAAGGATGTAAGTACGAATGTTTTTCATTGGTCTATCAAAATTAACACATATCTTCGCAGTAAAACAATAAAACTTAACTGGTTTCATCGTTAGAAGCTTCATCGTTTTAAGTATGGCTCGGGCTACTTATTGTATTAAATTGAGTAAAATTGTGCTGCAGATTACTTAAATCATAAAATCGATATATTTCCTAATTCCATTAAAATTTTGAATTTTGAATCTGTTCTTTGTTCTTTAATCTTGAATCTTGAATCTATGTCATGTTTTTGTCTCCTTATTCTTGAATCTTGAATCTTTGTCATGTTCTTTAATTTCATGGCAAATTCTTTTTAATAAAAAATACTAGTGTGTCAAAAGTCATATCGAAATGAAATACACAGGCAGATAAACTGCTAAGCATGGCTATGACAAATGTATATCAAAGTTTCTTCTTCTTCTTGCAAAGTCACATAATCATTCCGCACCTAACATTGTACGTCGATTTCTTCTCAAAAAATTTCTCGATAACTCATCAATAATAGCCTCCCTGTTTTCATACCTCCGAATTTTAAACACTGAAAATTTATCAAACGTTGGAGCAGTTATTAAAGCAAATATTGTAGGTCTTACGTCATATACAACATGAACTTACTTTTCGGTTATAATGTTATTTTCTGATTTTCTACTTTTCTCCTCGATGTCAATTTTTTGTTCGATTTCTTGATGAGCTGCTCGGACCTAAATGAATGAGATGAGAACATAATGTGGAAACAACATGATCTTCATATTGTACAGAAGAAGATTCAGGGCATATTTTAACATATGTACTGGTGGGCCATTTGGCCCACCAGGCCCCACAAGCTGGCCCACCACTGACGACAATTTTTGCCAAATTGGCCCACCACTGTGGGGGCCCTTTGCCCAATCTAGTAAATGACCTGGAGTTGTTTCGATACAATAAAACTGAAACACGTTTTATTTTTACTACAAAACTTTATTGAAAACATAAAAAAGTTGTTCACTTCTCCAAAAGAAATAATTGATGCCAGCAGGAATTGGTCTGTGATGTTTTGTAGGGCCCCACAATGACCGATATCTACAGTTTTCGTGAGCCAATTCTAAAACGGATGGATATGACAATCGTTTCGTGCCGTGCGTCGTGCGACGGCTGGAACCACACGCAAAATCATTCTCCTTATCTCGCATAGCAAACAAGATGGTTGAATCTTCAGTTTTATTTAGAAATTCTAAGGTTTTGCATCACTTTTTTGTGGGTTTACTATTTCTTTAATTCCAAAGATGAGTTGCTCAAATTGCTAAAATAGATGTTTTAGAGGGTCTAGCAACCAAATTTTCTTCGCCGCCCAACCATGGTGGGCGGCAGTTTTGGTATTCCCCCTTGAATTTTGCAGACATCTAAACTCGAAACAGCGAAAAGTGCAAAAGTATGTTTCTCAAATTGAAATACAAGCATAGTTCCCCTCAGCACATCTATCAGTTAATATCTAATATCGGCTGAGCGTATTTAAGATGAATTCTTTATCAGTGGAGTGGTTCATAAACTTTATCTGCCCCCCTCAACCGGGCCCTTTTGATTTGCTAGCTACCCTGCAATTGTGGTGCCAGACCGCCCCTGCATCTCTGTGGGCTTTCTCCGGGCTGGCAGTTAAAAAAGAAATTATAAAAATTTATTGGGCCCCCTGTCCCCTTTGGCCCACCACTGAAAATTTCTTAAAATATGCATTGAGAAGATTAAGGAGACTAAGAAGACAAAGAGATCTTGAGCTACCTATGATAGATTGTGTCACGCTATGATAGATTGTGAAAGATATCAAGTAACAAAGAAAATATTTCACAAGGGTTTGACCATTAAATTTGTGTAGTCAATCTTTGCCACATTGGTCTAAAATTTTACGTCATTGCGATCACATCCTTTCACCATTCCAGGCTTTATCACAAGGAAGATAATAAGGAGGATTTTAGGATAAATGTGAGAGGAGGGTTTCATAAAACAATACCATTGCAATAAAAAGAAAGATTTTTTTACATTTTTCCTTGCATTCATTTCGATTTCATGAGTCAGTTGCCTCAAGTCTTGAATACCAACATCCATTGTATTGGTTTGTTTTGACATCTCTTGCAAAGTTTCATCTATTTTTTCATTAATTGTTTGGATTTGTTTGTTATTTACTTCACTCATTTGTTTCAACCTCATTATTTCTTCTTCTAATCTTGAAACATTTCTCTCCATTTGTAGCCCTTTATTTACTAATTGTCTTTGTTGACCAGTAACATGAGATTCAGCTTGCTTTGTACTTTTAATCACAGCATCCTAAAACCAGTGAAACCACTTTAGGTTGAAATTTAAAATAAGATTAGAAATCACAAGAAAATGGAAAATAAGTAGTTCTAGAACAAGAACGTAAAGAAAAAATTGAAAGAGGATCAAGAAGAAAAAGCAAAAGTAGACAAAGGTAATGAAAAATAATAAGTGGAAGAAAATAAAAAGAGGCGAAAGAAATAACGATAAAAAAGTGAGAGATGGAAAAAGAAGAAAGACAGAAGAAGAAAGGAAAAGTAGTATCACTAGAGGAGCAAATCATAGGATGAAAAAGTATCATTAAAGTAGCTGACAATAGAAGAAGCGTTATGAAGGAAGGGAAAGAAGATAAAAAGAGGAGAAGCAAAAATTAAAAGAGACGAAGGGAAAGAAGAAGTAGAAAAAGGATCAGTAGAAAGCATTGACAAAAATAAGAACTCAAAACAACCAGGTAGAAGCATAACTAAACGAACAAAAGAGGAGGCGAAAGAAGACAAAGAAAATGAGACAAGGAAAATGTAGTATCAACAAAAGGAGAGGAACGGCTAGAAAACGAAGTTGGAGAAGATGAACAAAAGAGGAGAAGATGTAGAAGATATAAAATTGAAGGAACGGAAAGAAAAAGGATGAAATCATCAAAAAGATTAAGAATTGAATACGAGAACGAAGTAGTAGGAGTAGTGATAGCACAATTATAAAGAAGACGAAGAGAGGAAGAACAAAAACAGGAAAAAAGGAAAAGCTAGTATCAGTAAAGGGATAAACTCTAGGATGAAAAGGTATCACTTCAAGTAGAAAGTTTTTATAAAAAGTAACAAAAGAAGTAACAATAGAAGAAACCTAAGAACAGGAGAAGCCAAAACGAAAAAGAGACGGAGGTCAGGGAGAGAAAAAGAATGGGAAAGAAGATAAAAAGAGGAGAAGCAAAAATTAAAAAAGACGAAGGGAAGAAGAAGAGGAAAAGGAGCCAGCAGACGGCAGTCACTTGAAATAAGAACGTTAAACGACAAATTAGAAGAATAACTAAAATTAGGAGAAGAGGAGGAGAAAGAAGAAAAAAACGAGACAAGAAGGATATAGTATCAGCAAAAGTAGAGGAATCAAAAAAGGAGACGTAAAAGGAGAGGAGATTATTCATCCTATAGAAATATGGGCCAGTGGAAAGCATTGAAAATCCATTGAAAATAAGAAAACTAAAAAAGACGAAGTAGAAGAATAACCAAAAGAAGGAAAAGAATAGGAAGAAGAAGAAAAAGAAAAGGAGACAAAGAGGATGTAGTATCACCAGAAGGAGAGAAACAGAAAGAAACGAACTCGGAGTTGAAATGAAAAGAAAAAGAGATCGTCAAAATGATGCAAAAGTGAATAAGATGAGAACGAATTAGTTCTAGTAGAAGCTGAAAGTAGAGATAGAAAGAAGAAGAGAGGAAGAAGGGCAAAAGAAAAAGAAAAAGAATTAGAATAAGGGACTAATGTAAAGGAGTAGAATACAAACGGAGGAAAGAAGAAGCGAAACAACAAACATGTATGAGAAATAGTAGAATTAAAAGAAGAAAAGAAAAGAAGGAATCATCCAAAGAAGGAGAATTAAACGAAAGAGAAGATGGGAGAGAAAGAAGAAATGGGGACGAAGTAAGAAGGACTAATAAAACAAGGAGAAGAAAAGCAGAAAGAATACGAATTAAAAGAGAACAAAAATCAGCAAGGAAAAGAAAGAAAAAGAGCACAGGAAAATGACCATGATCATGGTTATAAGTGCTAAAAAATAAAGAATTACCAACGACTTCTTGTCAAACTCAATTTGGTCTTCTATTCTTGATAATCGATCAGATAGTTGATTATAAACTGCAGCTGCTGCTCGAACATTTTCTGCAATCACAACATTTTCTTGTCTTGCCATCAGTATGTTATCATAATTCCGTGCAACTGTTGCACTAAGCTCATTATGCATCGTGGAAATGTTTTCAAGTGAAGATCTTACCCAGTTACCTTCTTTTGGTAGGGTAACGCGTCTTTCATCATTCAATTGTGGTGGACTGCGATATGATCGATCGAATCTTCTCATTTCAAGCTTTTAAACCAGAACACAAGTTTTTTGTTGCTGAAATATGAATTTCTATCAATTTAATAAGTTCTAGGGCATTAAAAGACAATAGCAACCCATAGAATTGACATACAAAAAAAACGCATAATTTTGAAGAAAAGTTAGCAGTGTGTAATTGTATCAGCTGCGCTCATTTCAGCTCTACTTGTAAGCCTGTTAAACATTAGAGGAAACAAAACAGTCAAGACTGATTTACGTTGCAGGTTGCTAAAAGCTGAATCATCTTCTTCTGTACAGAACCTGTCAAAGTCCTTCGAGACCCTGTGTTTGTACATAACTTAAGCGAGTTTGTTTCTTTGTTCTTTTTAAAATAATGAAAAATGACTTCCTTCGCCAATGATAATACTGTTTTGTTAGCTGAATGATTAACAAAAGGCAAATGGTACGATATATCGGGTGGGCCAAAAAAGTAGTCACGAATACCCGTATAACGAAACCAGAAAAGCCACTACATCGTTAGTATTCATGCTGAATTCTAAGAAAATAATAATCCAAGAAAATGATTGACTTCATCGCGATTGCAGAAAGACCAGTGGCCGGGAAATAGCCCTTATTTAAATCTGTTGAACAACTAAGCAAGGCTTATTAATTACGAAAGGCTATTTTACGTGTCTGAAATCAACATCCGCCATTAATTTGATTGATAGAGAGAAAAGGCTACGAACTGCAAACTGTCCCGTCGGATCTTTCGATTCTCGCGGCGAGTAAAGTAAATAAAGCAGTGAGGCAGTAACGCTGCAAAGCAACGAGAAGACGAAGCAAAAAAGACTTTTTTAAATTCGTATTAAAAAATTCATCTTTTTTGCTTCGTCTTCTCGTCGCTTTGCAGCGTTACTGCCTTACTGCTTTTTTTTAACATCCGACATGTGCAGCCTTCACGTAACGCGATTGAGTGTCGAGTCCTTGCCGAAGCAAAAATGGAAGAACAACCAATGCAAGGCTTGACACATGCACATAACAGGACTGCGGACATTCAGACCATACTCTCTAGTTGAAAACGTTCATTACACTTTTGTTGTTTGCCTTGCCTTTAGCTTGTTTCGTTACACCTGCATTTGTAACCACAGATTTCTGAGTTCGTATTACCTTAAGGGAATTAATTTTCGCGAGAACGTATTTTCGCAGATTTTTTTCTCAGAAATTTCGCGGAAAAAAATGGAATTTATTTTCGCGTCGCGTATTTCGCGGATTCGTTGATGAAAGGAATTTCGCGGGAACTTATTTTCGCGGATCAAATAATTTTCATATAAAAAAGAAAAGAAATATCTTGAATGCCTTTCTTCCTTTTTTGGACTAGAAATCTTACAAAGGATACAAATGATACTGTAAATACAGAAGCAAAAATCATATTTAGTTTTTCAGTGAAATATTTCTCTAAATTTGACAAAAGCCTTGAAAATTTGCAGATTTTTTTGAAATTTTGGAAATTTCGCGGGAATTTTTTTTTGCAGAAAAGCATATTTTGAGAATTTCGCGGGAACTAATTTTCGCGGATATGACCAAAATCCGCGAAAACCGCGAAAATTAATTCCCGCGAAAATAAATTCCCTTAAGGTACTCTGTATTAAGAGCTGGTGGGGTTTACATTATTCCACGAAAGATGTTTATTAGGTTGAAATGAATATGGTTAAAGTTTGGTAAGTTACTCCCATAGGAAAGATTTTGTATTAATTATTTTGTTATGGGGGGTACTTGTTTTTGGCCCACCCGATATTTTCATAGTCGTCAAATATTATAATATATTATAAGATACAAGAAATTTTACAGCATTGCTTTGGCGATGACAGCATTCTTTTCAGGAGATGGGATCTTACAATAAAACTGAATTCAGGGCGAAAAGTCTTTTTAAATGAAATAGACTATTAAGGACAGTTCTTTCAATGGTCAGTGTGTGTCCATGGCAGTACGTGATTGAGTTGAGCGGCACAATTATATTAATGTTCAAAAATAGTTCTATCTGCCAACAGTATTAAATATTAATCGCAATTAGATTAAACAATGAAATTTTTCATTATTCCATGAATACATTGATCAGAATGTATTATTTGGAATTAAAATAATCGCTTGAGATGTGATTCCGTCGTCAAATATTTCACTTATGTATTCTTGCAAAGAGAAAATCTTTTCTTGCAGCTGATTCTTAATCAATATTTCACACTGCCTTGAGGACAATTGCCAATTCAGTTAACTATTACATCCATATGTTTCATTTTTTATTCGGTTTTTTATGTTTTCTCTCCTTCTTAAGCAAATAAAAAGAGCTTCATTCATTGCTAGCAGCATGAATGTAAATCAGGGAATCTTTTAATGGATTCACTAAGGCTAGAACCTTCGTAGTGAGCCCCATTTACGCTATGGATAGCGGATAAAAATTCGTATGGGTACCAACAAATTGGCACAGCTGGGATGAATATAGCGGTGTAAACAATTGAAATATACATATTTTTATCAATGCTGTACCAAAATTTTCGCCCGTGCCCAGGCCATCGAAGAGGTAGTGCAAGAACGAGTGAAATTGGTACGGGTACCAGAAAAAATGGCTCGGGTCGGGTTAAAGCTGTTGTGTAGTCAGTCATAAATAAGATGTTGAATCAACGCCATATCATATAACGCTAATATGAATATATGTATAAAGCTACCGGACTGAAACTTTGTTGCATGCCCCGTAACAAGATCATAATAAACAGAACATCAGGTTACTTCAACATCAAAGGAACTCGTAGGGCCTTAAACACAATACTCTTGGGTGCCTAATTGCCGCCCCCCCGCTAATTAATTTTTTGAAAAATTTCCAACCCCCCGCTCTCATTTCGACCCTCCCACTTATTCAGTTTGCATTAATATTGATGTTGATAATTTTACTAAACTTTGACGTTCTTGGTGTGATATTTCATTTGTACCCTCAATTTGTTGATTAGAACTGTGGATTTTCATAGCCTAAAAGCACTATAGGGCCAATCGCTTTGCATGTCAGCAGTTTCCACAAAAAGGTTTGTGAAACAAAGTCCAACCCTCCCGTTTATTCCGACCCCCCCCCCGCCCATTAGATTCTGAGGGTAGTTCCACCTCCCCCGCCTATTTCCGACCCCCAGCAATTAGGCACCTAAGAGTAAGTTGCAAATCGTTGAGCTATAGGAGAAAATTTCCGTTTTTGTCTCATCTCTCCCCGAACTAGTTTTAACCAGAGTAAATATTTTCAGAGGTATTTTTCCGTTCCTTTTTTTAAGCTTTTCAAAATATGTTCAACGTTGAATCGGAGAGAAGGGGGTACAGCGCCGAAAATGCATCGCTTGCCTTGAATGGCTCAACAATTTCGCAGTAGTTCAAAAGTAGGTAGATCAAAACCTTTACTAGGAGATGTCTTTGGTACATCTTGTAGGCTCGCATTTCTCTTGTGAATGTTCACATTTATAGTTCTTGATACTGCAATTGATTACCCTTTTTTATTGTACCTGAATCAATTTTTGAAATACAACACACTATCAAATAGGCATAATGTCTCCAACTAGATTACTCATTTAGTGCCGCTGCGCCCAATCGCATATTTATGATTGTGTGTGGGAATCTTATCGTTGCTTATAAAAACGCATGAACGGTGAATCTGAATCGGTGCAGCTTACAAAATCCAAAGGGCAACCCTTGTCTAAATTAAAACACTGGTTCGAATTCTATCCTAAAAATCTAACCTCATGGAGAAAATCTTACAGGAGCATCTTTAGACATACTAACATAGCAGACTTTGGCAAAAGACTTTATTTCTTCCATAACAACTCATAACAACTTATAATAATTTATAATAACTCAGCATTCCAAGAAAATGATAGGGACTCTGTATTGTATTAACATGTTTTCAGCAAAATAATCATTTCTGTATGATAATTTCGGTTCGTGAAAAAATGAGGCGCCCTGAATCTAGAATGTTTACCCTTCACAGGAATACATAGCTAGAAAGCCCCTTTGAAAGATAAGTAACAACTTTCATGTGCAATATTATAAATATAAATAAATCCTCTTTTAACTCACAGCATTTATCATCAACAGACAAATTCATATACCAGTGTTTGACTTAACTGCAAGCAAAGTTTGTTGTAGACCATTCTGTTGCTAATTAGTAACGATGGCCCAGAAGAAAGCATGAAATCTCCAAACATTCATGTTGTCAACTTGTTGTATTAAACTGACCATAAATTCTGTGAACATTTTGCATACGCATTATGTTCCTTAGGATAACGACATATCATAATTGGAGTGTTTACCAAACAACGTTTTTTTCTGTTTTATTGCGATTGAGTTAATAACGGCCACCTGCCAAAATAGCATGTTCGCCTTCGCAGAATTTTCAATTAATCGATGAAACAGATTTCATTCGAAAGACTAAAATGCTTTTTATGGCCTAATCGTTTTTATTTGTCAAATATTACTGGTGGCAAATATGAAATTGATTGATAAAATTATTCATAAAATACTAAATCGACGGAAAAATTTAATCATGCGTACAACGATACAAGTCAACGCATATTTCCGCAAAGATCGTTAAATTAGAATTTAGTCGTGAAGAAAATTATCCTTGGTAAGAAATACGAAAGATTGGTTTGACACCACAAGTTTCGAACCTGCGACGTCTGCCTTTCTACTCTGAGTGTAGCGTGGCTGACACGAGGGCTTATGACCAGGAAGCTTAAGCTGATTGAACATTTAAGTGAAAGCCAGAATTGCAGGTTCGAAACCTTTCTGAGTCGAACCAATATTAATTGTTCTACGGTAAGGGCCGCAACTCTGTTATGCAATTTGATTGGCTTAGAACAGTCGAATGCAACATAATGATACGGAATTATTATCTTCTTTGGAAATGCACGATCAATGCGTCAAACAATCGAAATTTTTAGGTTTACATTGCAGCACTAAACGGTTTCGTTTCGTGGCAATGTCTCTTCAAACACGAGTTTCGTAATCACAAGGAGCCATGACCATGCCCTGTCCATATCTCCATAGGGTAATAAATCATATAATAATAACCTACCCGGTTTTGCACTAACTGCTTCGGGTAAATATTGTCTTTACCTTCAGATACAGTTAATGTAGGCTTAGGCTAATGTTATCTTAAAGATATCAAAAGTTGGTTACACAAATTTATTATTCGATAAAGGTATCTACCTATCGACCATGTTTGTTATTTTCACTAACTCAGCCAAAGGTGATTCGAGAAAGTTAGGAAAACAAAACTTAGTTATTCACCAACGCACGTTATATTAAAAGCCTTTAATTAAACTTAAATCAGTGTAGCTAGATGAAATAATCTAAGAATTATAGCTACAAGAATAGAATTTTGTAAAAGAGATTAGTAAACTTCTATGAGTGGGAAGAAGCATTAGTACCCCTTAAAATATTCTTAAAGCTTGAGTAAGTTCCTTATCGCATGATAAATATATTCCATGTATTTTTAATCTTTTGGCTGAAACTTTCCTCTTCCTGAAACTCAACACGGTTATCAAGGAAGTTGGTGCTATAGCTATGTTGATCTATCGCTTCTAAAATTTAAAGCAGCCATAAAAAGTCAAAACAGGTTTTTCTCTTTACAAGAAATTAATAAAATAATTTTGCAAATGAATCGATGAAAGTTGCTTTAAGGCTATATTTAGTTATTGTTACACGTTACTGCAAATCTAATGTAGATGATTTTGAATACGTTGAAAAGTAAACGAAGACACGCATAAGAAAAATTTCTTCAAACTACATATGTTCTTAACTCGATCGTTTTGGCAAAAATATTGCTTTAAGAAGTCCTGCTTCACTGGTGTAGCTACAAAGAACGAGTCGGTACAGAGAATTATTACAATTAATATTTGTAGCAGTGATACATTGAAGGAAATGCAAGAAGTCGAAAGAAAAATATATGTGTAGTTGATAATCCTTGAGCACCCACACCGGTCGATTGCCCTATAAAAGTGCAAGATGATAAAAATGAGCAGTATATTTACTGTCAACTTGTTGTATTAAACTGACCATAAATTCTGTGAACATTTTGCATACGCATTATGTTCCTTAGGATAACGACATATCATAATTGGAGTGTTTACCAAACAATGTCTTTTGCTGTTTTATTGCGATTGAGTTAAGAACGGCCACCTGCCAAAATAGCATGTTCGCCTCCGCAGAATTTTCAATTAATCGATGAAACAGATTTCATTCGAAAGACTAAAATGCTTTTTATGGCCTAATCGTTTTTATTTGTCAAATATTACTGGTGGCAAATATGAAATTGATTGATAAAATTATTCATAAAATACTAAATCGACGGAAAAATTTAATCATGCGTACAACGATACAAGTCAACGCATATTTCCGCAAAGATCGTTAAATTAGAATTTAGTCGTGAAGAAAATTATCCTTGGTAAGAAATACGAGAGATTGGTTTAACACCACAAGTTTCGAACCTGCGACGTCTGCCTTTCTACGCTGAGTGTAGCATGGCTGACACGAGGGCTTATGACCAGGAAGCTTAAGCTGATTGAACATTTAAGTGAAAGCCAGAATTGCAGGTTCGAAACCTTTCTGAGTCGAACCAATATTAATTGTTCTACGGTAAGGGACTAAGGGCTGCAACTCTGTTATGCATTTTGATTGGCTTAGAACAGTCGAATGCAACGTAATGATACGGAATTATTATCTTCTCCGGAAATGCACGATCAATGCGTCAAACAACCGAAATTTTTAGGTTTACATTGCAGCACCAAACGGTTTCGTTTCGTTGCAATGTCTCTTCAAACACGAGTTTCGTAATCACAAGGAGCCATGACCATTCCCTGTCCATATCTCCATAGGGTAAAAATCATATAATAATAACCTACCCGGTTTTGCACTAACTGCTTCGGGTAAATATTATCTTTACCTTCAGATACAGTTAATGTAGGCTTAGGCTAATGTTATCTTAAAGATATCAAAAGTTGGTTACACAAATTTATTATTCGATAAAGGTATCTACCTATCGACCTTGTTTGTTATTTTCACTAACTCAGCCAAAGGTGATTCGAGAAATTTAGGAAAACAAAACTTAGTTATTCACCAACACACGTTATATTAAAAACCCTTCATTTAACTTAAATCAGTGTAGCTAGATGAAATAATCTAAGAATTATACAAGAATAGAATTTTGTAAAAGAGATTAGTAAACTTCTATGAATGGGAAGAAGCATTAGTACCCCTTAAAATATTCGTAAAGTTTGAGTAAGTTCCTTATCGCATGATGAATATATTCCAAGTATTTTTAATCTTTTGGTTGAAACTTTCCTCTTCCTGAAACTCAACACCGTTATCAAGGAAGTTGGTGCTATATGTTAATCTATCGTTTTTAAAATTCAAAGCAGCCATAAAAAGTCAAAACGGCTTTTTCTCTTTACGAAAAATTAATAAGATAATTTTGCAAATGAATCGATGAAACTTGATTTAAGGCTATATTTAGTTATTGTTACACGTTACAGCAAATCTAATGTAGATGATTTTGAAATCTTTAGATTTTACGTTGAAAAGTAAAGGAAGGCACGCATTAGAACAGATTTCTGAACTCGATCGTTATGGCAAAAACTAACCGCAAGCATTGCTTTAAAGAGTCCTGCTTCACTGGTGTAGCTACAAAGAACGAGTGGTACAGAGAATTATTACAATTAATATTTGTAGCAGTGATACATTGAAGGAAATGCAAGAAGTGTAAAGAAAAATATATGTGTAGTTGATAATCCTTGAGCACCCACACCGGTCGATTGCCCTATAAAAGTGCAGGATGATAAAAAATGAGCAGTATATTTACCTAAAACACTTCCCAGACAGCTTTTTTACATGTAGGCGTTGATATCTTCACAAAAGTTTTCCACAGTTATTGGAGTTCTACAATATTGCACATGAAATTTTGAACAAGGCCTCTTGTCCAAGGAATACGACCTATTCATAAGATCAACTCCAATGCTCTCCCCTTATCCCAAAAACGATGTTAGTAGTTTAGCCAGAGAAAGTTTGTTTAAACAACATTGTAACGGGGGAGACAGGGAGAATCCAGAGATAATCAAAAAGCTATTTAGGCCGTTACAATACATTTTGGCCACGATTGTAGGAAAAGCGATTAGCTTGGAGCTCTGGGGTTAGAAATGCTAAAATGTAAGAGATAATTATGACAGATGAGTATGGATCAGGATATTAATAAACCGGTAAGAAACTCATTATTAATTCAAACTTACGTTTTCAAGAAAAGAACAACGTTCTATTGTTATCCTCCTGTGAATTTCATTTTTTAGTTAAAAAAGAACACTGACTGACAGTCGGAAATCTTATGCAACACCTGCAAGAAATTGAAAAAAATTTTCAGGAAAGACTGACGGCAGACAAAAGTCTTTGCTAGGATAACTACAAATACCTGTTGAAACGAAAGACCCGGTATAAATAAGTAAACTGTTTTGTTTTATACCCCCATGCACGAATGAGTATCGTCCCGCAGGTAGAATTAACGCATTTGCAGACACCACCCTGGGAGAAGGTAGTCTTAAAATGTTATCTGTTTGTTAATGAAAAAATAGAAGAAGTGGCTTAAGTCAAAAGAAAAAATTCGCTGCTTTGCTCATTTTTGGAAAATACCTTACTCTTAATTGCCTAATTGGCATCCGACGCAAATTAATTTTTTGAGCGTTTCCAAACCACCCGGCTCTTCTTTGTATTCCAATTATTAAGTTTTGCATTGATATTAATGTCGATAATTTTAACTTATTTTACTGTGACGTTTTTGGTATGAAATTTCAGTTATATACTCCATTCTTTTGTTAGACCTGTGGATTGCTTACGCTTATTAGTACTACTAAAAGGGCCGTTCCAATTAGATCCTGAATGCTACTTCAACACGCCACCTATTCAGACACGCTAGCAATCAAGCACCTAAGAGTATTAGCATTGAAGATGGATTAAGACGACTACTGCTTCCGATTTTGATGGGGCGCTAGACAGGTAGATTGCAAACTATTGCAGAAAGCTACCTTACTTTATCTATATTAAATATTTAAACAAGAGATTCAAAAATATAGACTCATGATTGAACGTTTCGATCTTATGATCTTCTTCAGCAAACTGTTCTTTACAATAATTGGGGGCCTACTTATATACCTAGATAACAATAGGGTAGCAAAGAAATAAAAACCTAATTCAGGAGCCTGCCTTATACAATACAATAAAATCAAATAAGTCTAAAGGGGAGGGCCGAGGAGGAAAAGACAATATAAAATGATGTCGTTCAAAAATTAATATAGCATATCAAAATCCCATCAAAATTATCTGTGAAGAACAGAGTAAGAGGAAAAGAAATAAGACCAAAAAAGTAAACAATTCATGTGGAGCAGAATGCTTTATTGCTTAAACAAAAGCAGAATGTGAAGCAAAGGCGATCACTTAAAGGATTAACAAACTTCCGACCGGTGTAAATAGTTTTTTGCTTCAACTTTTTGCGAACCCAAATTTGAGTTTATATCAAAGATACAACTTAAAACAAAGTTGTCATGCAGATGCCTAATGGCAATATTTTGTCCGTTACCTCGTCAAGGAATTATTGCAAGAACCGAAGAAATGTTATCAGGCTGTTGCCATGGAATCCCTACTTTCTTGTCAAACAATCTGAATTTGGGAAGATTCTTAGAAGCTAATGTTGAAACCAATACTTTGCTTAGAAAGATGAAACAGGCATGCTGTGTAGCGGGAAAAAATTATTCTAATAAATAAAGTATTACTTTTTCCTTAGTAAATTTCTTCAAGAACTTAAAACACTAAAACACTCGCAGATCAAGATTGATGAACACTAATAAACTAACCTGGAATGAATTTGTGCGTAATAACCTATTTGTAGTTTGATGTGCATGTAGTAATGTTTTAGATCAGCTACGACGTTGATTCTGTCCTTCTTGAATCTCAGCTGTACAATCTTCAATTTCAACAAGAATAATGATTTTTATGAAAGTTCTCCTAATGTCATTATGCCATAGAAATGAGAAATTTACTTAAAACCTGCTCTGAAATTAAGAATCAGAATTGACTAACATACAACGCCCATGCAAAATCAATGCAAAAAATCAACAAAAATTAATTATTCATTCTGCTCAAGTTTGTGCAACAACATCGACGCTTCGGTCCTGAACAAACAAACTTCTGGAAAAGGTTGTTGAAATATCTATATTTCCAGGGGCGGATTTAGGGAGGGGCCGAGGGGGCCGTGCTAGCAGTAGGACTAGGGCTATAGTTGTCAATTTCCAGAGGTGGAAAGTTCCCCAACCCACTTTGCTTGGCACTTGTTTGCTCAAATGGCATGAAAATTCGCACAAAGCATCCTCAGTAGACCTACTGTGCCCATATAGTTTAATTTTCCAAAGAAATTTGTTTTTGGTAATTTTCACTTAGATTAAAACTATAAAAATTTTATAATAGAGTTTTTCTTCAAGCTCACCACACAAAGCAGAGGGGACATAAATAACTTTTCTACAACTCCTCATACTCAGTAAAGTTAGACCTTCCGATGACTTTAAGTCCATTAGGCTTAAAGCAGTCAGGTTTGCACAATTTGACTGTGAGCTTGAGGCAAAACAGATTTCGAATCCTAGATGCGCTAAGATCTACTAGCCCTACTTCGTCGTTCGCGGAAACTTGGGCTACTAGTCCTACTTCGTCGTTCGCGTATACCTGGGCTATTAGCCCTACTTTGTCATTCGTGCATAGCTACTTGGGCTACTCGCCCTACTTCATCGTACGCGTATACTTGGGCTATTAGCTCTACTTTGTCGTTCGTGTATACTTGGGCTGCTCTGCTCGCCCTAGTTTGTCGTTCTCGCATACTTGGGCTATTAGCCCTAATTTGTCGTTCGCGTATACTTGGGCTTCTAGCCCTACTTCGTGGTTATTTCAGTGTGTCGTTGTTTTATGTATGTATGTACTTAATTAAATGTATGTTAATGCATTTAAAGTAGGTATTTATTGCTTAGATTATTTATTTCATTATGGTTCATTTATCATTAAGATTGTTGTTCATTAACGTATTCATTTTTCCCTTGCCTCTTCCTTTAACTTTTTTTAAAAAACTTCTTATCTCTAATGAGGATTTCGACACCTAATTTCGATTTATTTGTTGGTCATTGGTTAGTTAATCTCCAGTAAAAATTATACGGGGCTTATACACTCTTTTTGATAAGAACCAGATAGTTTTTGCCGAGGCTTGTTCTTCTAATTTGAGCCTCGAGTGTTCTTGACCCAAATTTGGGTTTATATCAAAGATACCACTTAAAGCAAAGTTGTCATGCAGATGCCTAATGGCAATTTTGTCCGTTACCTCTTCAAGGATTTATTGCAAGAAACGAAGAAATGTTATCAGGCTGTTGCCATGGAATCCCTACTTTCTTGTCAAACAATCTGAATTAGGGCAAGATTCTTAGAAGCTAATGTTGAAACCAATACTTTGTTTAAAAAGATGAAACAGGCATGCTGTGTAGCGGGAAAAAATTATTCTAATAAATAAAGTATTACTTTTTCCTTAGTAAATTTCTTCAAGAACTTAAAACACTAAAACACTCGCAGATCAAGATTGATGAACACTAATAAACTAACCTGGAATGAATTTGTGCGTAATAACCTATTTGTAGTTTGATGTGCATGTAGTAATGTTTTAGATCAGCTACGACGTTGATTCTGTCCTTCTTGAATCTCAGCTGTACAATCTTCAATTTCAACAAGAATAATGATTTTTATGAAAGTTCTTCTAATGTCATTATGCCATAGAAATGAGAAATTTACTTAAAACCTGCTCTGAAATTAAGAATCAGAATTGACTAACATACAACGCCCATGCAAAATCAATGCAAAAAATCAACAAAAATTAATTATTCATTCTGCTCAAGTTTGTTCAACAACGTCGACGCTTCGGTCCTGAACAAACAAACTTCTAGCAAAGGTTGTTGAAATATCTATATTTCCAGGGGCGGATTTAGAGAGGGGCCGAGGGGGCCGTGCTAGCAGTAGGACTACGGCTATAGTTGTCAATTTCCAGAGGTGGAAAGTTCCCCCACCCACTTTGCTTGGCATTTGTTTGCTCAAATGGCATGAAAATTCGCACAAAGCATCTTCAGTAGACCTACTGTGCCCATATAGTTTAATTTTCCAAAGAAATTTGTTTTTGGTAATTTTCACTTAGATTAAAACTATAAAAATTTTATAATAGAGTTTTTCTTCAAGCCCACCACACAAAGCAGAGGGGACATAAATAACTTTTCTACAACTCCTCATACTCAGTAAAGTTAGACCTTCCGATGACTATAAGTCCATTAGGCTTAAAGCAGGCAGGTTTGCACAATTTGACTGTGAGCTTGAGGCAAAACAGATTTCGAATCCTAGATGCGCTAAGATCTACTAGCCCTACTTCGTCGTTCGCGGAAACTTGGGCTACTAGTCCTACTTCGTCGTTCGCGTATACCTGGGCTACTAGCCCTACTTTGTCATTCGTGCATAGCTACTTGGGCTACTCGCCCTACTTCATCGTACGCGTATACTTGGGCTATTAGCTCTACTTTGTCGTTCGTGTATACTTTGGCTGCTCTGCTCGCCCTAGTTTGTCGTTCTCGCATACGTGGGCTATTAGCCCTACTTTGTCGTTCGCGTATACTTGGGCTACTTTGTCATTCACGCATAGCTACTTGGGCTACTCGCCCTACTTCATCGCACGCGTATACTTGGGCTTCTAGCCCTTCTTCGTGGTTATTTCAGTGTGTCGTTGTTTTATGTATGTATGTATTTAATTAAATGTATGTTAATGCATTTAAAGTAGGTATTTATTGCTTAGATTATTTATTTCATTATGGTTCATTTATCATTAAGATTGTTGTTCATTAAGGTATTCATTTTTGCCTTGCCTCTTCCTTTAACTTTTTTTAAAAAACTTCTTATCTCTAATGAGGATTTCGACACCTAATTTCGATTTATTTGTTGGTCATTGGTTAGTTAATCTCCGGTAAAAATTATACGGGGCTTATACACTCTTTTTGATAAGAACAAGATAGTTTTTGCCGAGGCTTGTTCTTCAAATTTGAGCCTCGAGTGTTCTTGATGGTGTCCTTTTTTCAAAATTGATTTTTCTACAACTAAAAACAATAAAAAACTTCTACTTACAATAACTATGAAAAGGTATCCGAAGACAAATTTACATGACTAAAATTATGTATGCAAATATGTCCGCCCTGTAAATCAATAGGGTAACACCTGTGCATCGTGATTTATTACTATGACTTTAATTTCTAGCTCTGAAAACAACCTAGCAAGCCAAAACGAACAATCGTAAGGTACACACTTTTTTATAAGAATACAGTCTATAAGAATATTCAGGCTCAAAGTTGCTGAAATTTAAGAATTATTTAAGAATAATCTGAGGCTTAAGCTTGACGAGGATCATTTTTATTTCTCTGCGTTTTTTACACTGTACAATAAGTGTGATTGTCAGGCTACTGTACGTCCGGGGGGTGGTAACTCCCATATGTATGGGTACGGGATATGCCATTTTTTGAGGTACCTTTTAGGGGTGGAAAATAAATTTTGGGGTATCAAATTTGCTAAAATTACAAACTTGGGGTATCATTTTTGCTAAGATGGCCAATTCACAATAACTGTCAAATAAATTTCAGCTGTATAACTCTAAAAACAGACTTTTGAGTATTTTCTATGTACTATATTCATATTTCTTTTTTAACTTTGGGGTATACTTTCCTGAATTTTCATAAATTTTGGGGTCAACTTTTTATTACGAAAATGGCACACCCCTGTCACTGATCTATTGAAGTTACCCCCCCCCGGGCTGTACGTAGGGTTTTATATTTTAATATGTTTTGTTCACATATTGTTCTGTTCTGTTCATGTTCTTTTTTAATATAAAATAACAAATGACAAAGATTTGACTTATTTCTCTTTATCTTCAGGCCAATTTACAACATTGATGATTAAGAATAATTTAAGAATATTTTCAGGCTCAATGTCCAAAAAGCTTAAGAATAATCGAGGTTCGGCAAAAAATAAGGTATTCTTATAAAAAAAAAGTGTGTAATATAGAATCAGCTCTATCAGACATTGCACACCTATTCATCACCAACCGACAGAATAAAGGAGGCTGCGTTCTCTCATCATCTAGGGCTGTGCATTGGGCAGTAAGTACATCGGCACAGTGTTTCAACCCCTTAATTATACATCTGGTTGGGGAATGGAAGAAAACTCGTTTTCCCGCCAAGGCCGATAAACTTGTCATACCAAGGGACCGGTCATAAAGTATGTGTAATGCAGGGGTGGAGGATTTTTAAAATTTTAGGCATTTTATTTTGTACCCATGAGTTATTTGTGATTTGTGCTTCATACCCCATAAAAACCCAAAAATTATTCCATATATTGGAACAGCCTAAATAGCTTTGCAACTATCTATTGATTCCCCTTCTCCCCCGTTACAATGTTGTTTCGTACAAAAGTTGTTTTGCTCTACTACCAACATTGCTTTGGGGGTAAAAGGGGGCGAGAATTGGAGTTATGGAAGTAGAAAATCAATGGAATAGGCCTTATTCCTTGGAGAAAATGCCTTGTTTCAAATATTTTGTCCAAGATTGTCTGTAGAACATTTTTTTGAGAGGAAATTAAATTTTCAAAAAGATGCTACAAAATATCGATTTCTAACTTAAATTCCCTTTCAATGCTCAAAGAGCATACAGTATAATGTAAGTCCAGTGAAAGTCGAAAAGTTACACGCCCAGAAGCTACACCCTTTATTTATGATGCTGTTATGTTCGGCGAACGGCTCTATCCACACAAACATTGACTTCATAACGAGTTCATGCTCGAAACGTCGTTTACTCAATATAAGAAGATTTCAACTGGTACAATAATGTACATATTTTTATTCTTGTTTGTTCAAACATTGTACAGAGCTGAAAACATACGGGTAACCATGATTCTATATGCATTTTGTATGGATTTAGCAAGGGTAACCACGGGTAACCACGGGTAACCATAATATATAAAGATGTTACAATAAATACTTTGCAGCTTTGAAAGGTTTCATACATGGATTTCACATTTGAGCGAGGCTGGTCAAAGTATAAAAGGCGCAAGGCTTAAGTTATTGGCTTAAGTCAATTTCTCGCCTCGTGGTAGCCAAGGACGCCTGCAGTGGGGGGGCAAGGAGGGGCAAGATGTGCCCTCAGCGACCATAATTATTTTTAAAATAGCTTTAAAGTTGTCCTATGAATATTTTAGAATTGTAGAATAGAAGAAAGGTAAGAAAGGACCATAATATATTGATTTCATTATTTGTTTCTTGGTCGAAGGAAAACCGATATGAAACTTGTCGCCCGTAACTTTTCAAAAATTAATGAACAGAGAAAATCATTTCTCAGAAACCAATAGCAACATTTTATTTCTAAACTTTAATGATTTTAAATGCATAAGAATTCTTCAAATAAAAAAAGGATTGCTCTTGCAAAATCGAGTAAATCTTAAACAGTTTTCTTGTCAATGAAAACATTTTAAGGGCGTTTCCCATTCTTTCAAGGCATCTGAAGGGCGTGACCACTTAAAATTTTCTTGGGGGCCACGCCCCGAAAACTCCCTCAGTTGCCCTTCTTCAAGCCTTTGCCCCCCTCGCTCTCCAAACGTCCAGGCGTCCCTGGTGGTAGCACAGAAAGAATTTCTTTTTCCCACCCTCCATTTTTTTATTTCTTTTTTTTCTCTCTCTTTATTCCCTGGTAACATGAAATACTTTTTCATTGGGATGGAATTCCTTGTTGTAAGTCTAGTTCTTACAGCCTGTGCCGTGGTTCGGGAATTTTGCAATTCTTTACACAATAACCTATCGCAAATGTTATAATGAATGCTAATTTTCTTTGAAGATATTTTTCAGGTGTAGAAGACGCCGAGCCATGGTGCAATCCGCCAACCGTCCTCGATGATTTTTGACCCTACATGATACGATATGCTACATGGTGTTATATGAAGGGGCATTTTTTCTTTCAATAATTGATTAATCTTGTATTGCATAAATCATAGAAACGCTTTCTTGTAGTTTTTTATTTGCGTGCATCCTGGCTAGGAGTGTTCAACTATTAATTTATTTTATGGGTGTTCAAAATTGACGATTCTATAAGTGCTTTGATCGTTACCGTGAAAAGTGACAGGGTTGAAACTGAGGCCCCATAAGGGTATTATGGATACCAAAATGTAGGGGGTATGAGTTATTCTGACCCCCCCTCCCCTAACGGGGCCTCGAAACTTTCATCCCGACCAGTCAAACCCCTTACAATATCATGACTATGTAAAATCTTTGAAACATTACCCCTCGACAAAATCATGGTTCCTTTAGACGAATTTCGTGTCGAAAGCGCTATATATCAATTTTGGGAACTTTCAAGAAACGCGACCTTTTGTCAAAAAGGTAGAAGAAATTGAGGATGGCCGAATTCAGGGGAGCCAGTGGCAACATGGGAACAACAAAAAAGACCTATTGGGAATCTACCGGAATCAGAGCGGTCAAGAGGGGCGAAGCAAGATTGAAAGGGAAACCTGTGAGTGAAGAAGCAGGAGCAGGGCAGAAATTAATGACAATTCTATCCCGCTCATTGCAATCTAATTTGATTTTACTCTAGGCACCAGAGCCTTGAGGGTTGTACACCGACAGTGAAAGGAGCACGAAACGAAATCAAGAAAAAAATGAGTGAGACATGAGAACTATATGCATTAAAGTAATAGAAATAAGTGGAAAAAATACGTATAACATCAACATCATTTACATACCAATTTTCTTCGACTTATTATTATATTTCTACCGTGTTCCTTTCAACTCCGCTGTACAAATCTTGAGATTTTGGTGCCCAGGTTAGTTTGATTTTCGCATAGCTGGGAAACATTTTCAAGTAAAGGCATCTTTAAGGTAAACAAGATTCTTCTGTGCATTGTACTTTTTATCAACTAAAAAACTAGTATTCTTATTTTGCGAAAATTGTTTCAAATAATGTCTTATGGATAGTCATTGGCTTAAATGAATCTTATTTTGTCCTTAATCATCATCATCATCATCGTCGTCATCATCATCATCATCATCATCATCAACACCACCACCATCATCATTATCATCATCATTACCGATCCTTGAAGGGCGATAAACTGCTTAGGTTTATTGGGTGTTTTTGGATTACAGCTTATATGACATTGTGAGCCAGAAAGCAAAGCATTTTTGACATGTAAATTGAATAACACAAATACTGTATATCAGTTTTCTTTCATTTTATCAATCTCTACTCAAGTACTACTGAAGAAGATTTCATTAAATCAATTGAAGTTGAAGATTTATATAGATTATGATTAACAGATAATTATTATAATTATTATAATTTGTTAAAGTTCTTCTTCTTTTATGTTATGAAATTCATTTGTAATATTGTTCCTCTTGCGAAAGATTTTCCTGAAAAGAAGAGAAAAGGTTGTTTCAGTTCGAAGAAAATGCACTCGCCCTATTTCATAGTGAGGCAAAAGGATTGCATTCTAAATTTTTTTTTCTCGCATGACAAAGCTTAAAAAGAAACGAATAAAAGCTTCGAGTTCTTTCCTTTTATGTCCGTTGACTTGTTCGTCTTTTAAAAATTTAATTCTGAAGTGATTAGAGGGTCTATTATGTCTTTCCTTTATATCAGTATATATTCAATACAGTAACTTGCGGCCCATTCTCGTTCAAGAATACAAAACATAAAGTTAGATAAAAAAAAAACAAAAATATAAGGCCCACCTGTCCATGTTGACTTGTTCTCTTTCTTCTTGTTAACTTAGGTTTACAGCATTTATGCTCAATATCATTCAGTGCTGTATCATCACCATCAGGATCCTCGACCCTTGTTTTGATACCACAAATGAATTCATTATCTGGACATTCAACGTATCTGCTCCAAGAGCCCCATTGTGGACCATTTCCTTTCAAAGTGTTTTTCTGCAGTTCCCATGTGCTGAAATCTCTGCATCTATATTCTACGTTGTCCAATGCTGTGTCATCTCCCCTTCCCTGGTAAGACTCAACATTTTGTCTCCAACCAGACAAGTATGAACCTGCTGGACATTTGTATTCTTCTGACCAGTACCCCCAGGGTCCTATTTTTGAGCAAACGTCAGTGCGACCATTGCAAATAAGGCAAACACCATTTGCAGCTGTATCATCACCATCAATGTAAGGTTCTGCCTTGAGAATGAATCCTTCAGCAAATACGCCGTTCGGACAATATTGCATTCCACCCCAAGTGCCCCAACCACCTTTGAGTTTTTGTGTTATGGATTTTGTTGGAGTCCATACGCGAACTAGAAAATGAAATAAATTTTAATTCAAATGGATAAAAAACAAAGATAGTTCGCCAGTAGCACGTAGAAACTGATGGAACTGTACCAAAATGAGTACAAGTAGCATTATTTAGCCGTTTCTTACAAAACTGCTAACAGTACCCAAGTAGATATGAATAGAGTAGGTTTCTTTAGAACCCTACACTAAAATTCCTTGCGTAAGCACTAGAATGGTTCGAAATGGATATTCTCAGAAACCAGACACTATGAAAATCATCCTGGAGACTTGAAAGGCTGAAGAAATGACTGGAAATGCGATTTTTACACTTTTATTTAATCAAGTCTCAAAGCTTTCAAACTAATTAATCATGGATTACGAGAGTTGAAGGCTGTGCAGAACTGTTCTCAAATTTGGCATGAACTGTACCTTTATTTAATAGATCTAAGTGGGACTATTCCATTGGCCTCGTGTAAACGGCGCATTTTAAAGTGTTGCACCTTGCGATGAGAGTTGATAACTGACTTCGCTCAGGTACCTTATAGCATCAACACTAAGGCTTCATATCATATGAGCACAAGGTACTAGATTTTAAATGAATATACTCATCAGTACTCCCATTTAGTGTTATGCTCTTGCTTAGGGCTCGTCTGCTTTTTTTTATTGTGCAAGCTTCATTCAGAGTTAATGGTTATATCGGAAATCGGCTTTCTCTCGAAAAATAGGTTCAGGTTTATATTTAGTTACCTACGTTTTCACAGCGAACACCATCTCCTTTGAATCCAGCCTTGCATTGGCACTTGTAATCCTGTCCATGGCTACCAGTTTGGCCATCTATGCAATCTGCATTGGCACTGCAGATGCTTCCACCTCCACAGCCCTTTTTAGGCCCTTCACACTCAGCATTCACGTTATGGTGTTTCTTTCTAAATTGTGCGCAGTAACCCTGAAAAATATTAAAATTTAAAACTTTTACTGGAGCACATTTATGCGATAATCATGTGTACCTGAAATCGGAAAGCGCATAAAGGTAGCTGATCAAGATCTAAAAATTCTACTGAAGCTATTTACTATCAAATTTTCAGTGGGAAAAATGTATTCCTTTTCAGTTTTTGTTACTTATTGATTCGCCTATAGGTCTTCAAAACACAATGTCAATTCACCTTCAGTTTTCTTATTGATGCATTTTGATCCACATCCGGGTATAAATTCGTACATACGTTATTACTCTCAGGAGTTTCATGTTAGACAAAAAACTTTTGAGAATATATATATTCTTCCTTGCATATATTGAACACAGTATGCACATTCTGGCAATGCAGTGGCCAGGCCTTCAGCAAAATCATTTCAATAGTAAAATTTTTATATTGGAGCAAATTTTCTCAGCGGCAAATATACTCGCAAAAGCGTTTTACATCTTGTTCAAAACACATTTTTTGCTGCCTACTTCAAAGCTTGTCTGTTTTGCCAGATATGCATTATGCAAGCTTTTTAACTGCTGCATTGCCTCCAAATCTACCTTGCCACATTCCCAAACGTCCTCAAGTTATAAGCAAAACCCTAAGAAATTGAAACCTTTAATAAAAGTTATCATTAGTGACCTGTCTTGTCGGGAAGAAAAACAAGAAATTCGCCGTACATGGCAAAACTAAGTACGCTTTTTGTCACATTGGCATAGACATTTTCCCCAAGAAATATTTTTTGGCATAATCAATAATAAGCAATCTGCGTAAAAATTTGAAATGTGCGCATCTTCAGAGTGATGGGTAAGGATAAAGCTCCACTCCAAGATTTCGTGCACGTGTTAATGTTACACGAAATAGCGAAGAACAAGCAAGAATTATTTGCATGAGAGGAGAATATAAGCTGCAGCTGTTTCGAGAAAATGATAGGCACAACCCAAATAAAGACATTTACAAGTCATTAGAAGCATTTCTCCTGAAAAAAGATGCTAGGGAAAAGATAGCTAGCTCTAGAGAATGCGAGCGAAAAATGCAAAATTGAAAAGCTAATAGCTGTGAACTTCGTCAAATTTACAAGTAATTTCTTGCAGTTTTGGGCTCCACCACAATATAACTGCGCGGTCCGGGGAGACAGGGCCACCAAGTGGACGTACAAAATGGGCTGATTTTAAGAACAAAACAATTTTTCAAACATAAGATAAAAATTATGGCATAGGATTGCCTTGTTGCAAGCAAAAGATGGAAAATTGCTAATTTTATTCATTGAAGTAAAAATTGCTCGTAAGGCTCGCATTGCCTTTTGTTTCTGTATTTCTTGACTTGCATCGACGAAAGTCTTCTCTTTTGCGCATGCAGTAACATGAGTTCGACTTTCTTGTTGGTGAAAACAAAACTATTGTTGCAAACATTAGAGTTTGAGTTGTTAGCTCATCTAAGAATATCGAATTCACATGTCTTATTAACATAATAAAGTGAATAAAAACCTGTAAGAATTCTTGAAGTCCTTGTTTAATTTCATTGAACGGTACATCAGGCTTATCTCTGAAATACTCTGCTCTGAACAATTCGAGAATGCTCCTTAAACTGTAATATACAGGATACGGAGAATCAGTTGATTGTTGGATCCATGTGGCTGTTGTACCTGATGTAAACAATGTACTAAAATAATTAATCTAAGACTCTTTTTCACTCACAAATTTTAAGTATTTAAGTACTAGACAAAAAATACGGTGTTGCTTTAGGTACAGTATTGTTATATGGATGTAGCTATATATGAAGAGGAGGGCCGTTCTTTGATATTTGAAATAGAAATGGTTCGATCGTGTGGTTTAATAGCAGTCAGAGTTTCGCAGGCTTTTAGCCTGAAGGAAAGGGACCTTATACGAGTTTTTGGTAGGAACGTGCTACACAAGCTGTAAAAGATATTTTATAGATTAAGATATTTGAAGGTATTTTCAAGGGACTTCCATGAAAAGAGCAGGTTCTCCAACATGGGTGTAAGAAATTTCTAAGGAGTGAATCACCTCTCGATATATACCATTTATAGACCTGTATGAATCCGAAGGGCACGCCCATTTATTTGGAAAAAATCATTCTTCTTTTTACTTAGAAAAGGGAATATGAAGAAAAGGACAAATCTTACCTAACTTTGCAATTCAACTAGTAAGCCATTGCAACGTTTACCAATACAACCCGGATATCAAAATCAATAATTCCCTTAAATCTAATACCATATGTGAAAAGGGCATCTTAAAAACCCTAAAAATCGCACACCCTTTTGGCTATAAAATCAACTTTGCAAACTGAATACACTATACTATTGCAAATCACCACTATCGTTCCCTTTGTCAGAGCATGCGAAATTGGTACTGTCATATTCTACTAGTGTGCCAGCGCTCCATTCGGGCATTCAAAGCAGTCCAACATAAGGAAAAATGTTTCGCGCTGTGCAAAGAGCCTAAGCGAGGTGGCCGTGAACTGCAATGGTGGCGTCAGATCTTAAACCAGGGGCGGGCAGTTACTTGCGCAATCAAATTCCTGCTTGCGCACAAAAGCGCGCGCGCAGAAGCGTGCATTTTCTTGCTTCTGCTTGCTTCGCATGTGTGCGGGAGCAAGAACCTGGATTTTCAAGAAATTATTTGCAAAGAAATGCGATGTTTTTTTTTATTTTATTCATGCTCACTTTATTTTTGTTCATATTGACACGTCCTTTATATCCGAAATTTATTTCTACAATAAGAGTCGCCGATATTTCCAAAAATATTTTTGGAAACAAGAAAAATATTTTTAACCTGAAAATTACAGCCCTGATTAGTTCAAGTCTCAAAGAAAAATTATTTAAGATCATGTTAGCACATATTCATATTCAAATTAGTATCGATAGACCAAATCCAATGCGTAACAGCATCCATTTTGTTGCTTTTTTGGAGTTTCAAAGAAAAAAATCCACACCTCTGTCCATCACCAAATGATAATCGTTGCTCAGAGGAAACCTTCAGCATATCCAAAATTCAGTCGTCATCTCTGGGAAAATTGGATTTCCGAAGTTTTATCTGTCATTGTTAAAGTTGTCATTGCCTCATGTATTAAAGCACTCCTTGTTCGAATTTTTGGCCCATTCCCAGAGTGTGTGCTGTTTAAATTTACAACGAAATCGTAATTTTCGCGGTAATTTTTGAATCTTTGGTCAGCGGTCTCACCGTGTGCGCGCACGCATAACATAGGGAAGAAAAGGGAAGAAATATTTCGTTTGCGTCATTTTATCCGCAACTACTGCCTATGTACAAAGAGCACTTTTGCAAAGTGACACTGCTAAAGGTCTTAATATTTTCCACAAAACTCCAGTTATCATTGAAATATTTTGACAGATTGTCAAAAGAGACTTTAGAAAACTAAGAATTTCAAGAACAGGTTTCTGTTTTCAATCGTTTGCTTAAAAAGATTATCTTATCTTTGCTTGTTATTGAAAATTTTGTTTAAAAATGCGTTGACATTTTTTGCAAAAATAGCATAACATGAAAACCAAACGCCAATTTCCCCGAACTACTCACCTTGTGCAAAATGTTCCTTGCACCCTGGATGTTACATCAAACAAAAATCTTGATGTGGCGTGGCTAGTTTTGGAGAAATTTTCTCTTTTCCAAACCTAAAAAAATTCATGCAAAAATTTGATTCGGTTCCTCGAAAAACAGTGCAACGATATGGAGCTCATTTTCAGAATAAACATTTTGCAAATCAAAATCTAGATAAAACAAACTTTCGAGGATCAAAAAACTCCAACAAAGTTATTCACTTTTGTTCCGCATATACTAGTACAAAAGTGAATTTGAGGCCTAAAAAGTCTTTTACTCTCATATTCCACTTGTATTCCCCATAAAGGGCAATAAAGGGTATGTGTCTAAACTGTAAATGGGTCTTTGTGGATTTGTAAAATCTCGGTGGCACATTTCGGCCGTCTACAAGAGATGCACCCCATGGCAGAAAATGAGGGGAGAAATTCATTATAAATCAAAATACTATTCTACCGTTTTGTTTTTACCAAAGGTTGTTTTCATCAGGCCCGGAAAAATATAAAACTCTCTCAATGCCACAATAAGCGTAAAAATATTGGAAAACAACGTCACGTCGTATTTACAACGCATTTTCTCATGTCTTTTTTCAAGACTTTGTTTTTGACAACGTTTATTTTATTTATCGCAGAAAAACTGTTTGTCCGCATCCGAAGTTAATGTTGTCTTAAGCCGTTGTCTGAAGATTTGTAAAAATGAATTTTTTGTGAGATCTTTCAAAAAGTACAGAAAGTTGGACTTGTTGTTGGACATATGTATTTGCGAATCTAAACAGGCTTTGAAAAATGCTTTCCATTCTTTGGCGGTAGATACTTTTACTCCAGAACGTGCAAATATGCGAATATGGAGGAAGAAAAGAATACAGTAACTGCGGTCTCAACAAGTCCTAATTTTGATCACTAAAAGTATATTAATTGTGTGACTCAGAACCATGAAAAGTGCAGAAAACTGTAGAAAATTTAACGAAAAATAAGATGGTTTTATTTTTGCTTAATTTTCAAGAGGTTTATGTCGAGGTATTTTAGCTAATTCAGACACTAGCATCTTGAATCAAGAACCGGGATCAACTGAGTGACTGAGCACTGCGGAAGAGCAGAGTTATTCCAAGGTAAAATTGTGTTATGAAGTTCTAAAGAACTGTTCTTAATTTTCGAAATCTCCATTTATCGTTCTCTTCTACAGTACAATACTTTGCATGCATTTACAATATTTTTTGGCAAATCGATGTGCTAGTAGATGCATTTCACTGTCATTAGCATTGGTTTTACTCTATTGGCGGTGTTGCTAAGGCGTCGCAATGCTCAGTTTTAGATCACATGACAGCTTTTTACACTGACTCGAGCTCTACGCGCGAACAATAGACTGAAACAATAGGCTTCCAGACCAGTGTTTATTCTATTGACTATGAACTGAGCCAAAGTTTTGCAACAACCGTCACCTCCATATTGCCATCTTATTTCCTTGCGACTAAATCTAATTTACGTTGTTGTTTTATAAAATTGTTTACAGAATGGAAAGGAAATTTACCATCAGATGGTGGCTTGGAACCAAATGTAACTTCTTTTATCTCTTCAAGACTTTTTCAAACTTTTCCATTTCTTCTTTTGATTTCGAAACAGATGTACTTGTCGAGACATCAACTGTTCCAATTAGCGATGCAGATGCTGTAACGGAAACATCGATTCCTTCGCTTTGCAGTTTTTCCATCTTTTCTTTCGTAATTGTTTGCATTTTGAATATCTAACATAAAGAAAAAGTATGCCGGTAGAGATATGGTCTTACAAGTCTTGTAAGACATATTAAGAATATACTCATCGCGAACGTACAGTTTCTTCTTGCATTTGGTGTTTTCTTGGGTACGAAACGTTGCTGTCTGCGAAAAGTTAGGTGAAATGGACAGTGAATTACCTAGTTTGCGTTTGTTGATTTTTTGAAGCGGTTGCTAGAGTTATACGATAAAAATAAGGAAAATGTAAACGACAATAGCTCGACAAACGAAACACGAACCTGCACCCAGCTTGTGGTACCCCACAATTGTTCGAGTGGTTTTCGGAGCACCCGTTTTTGCTCGTTTGAAAAAAGGAAAACATTTGGTTAATAATTGTGAAAAAATAGTTTTGCCCATTTACATAAAAAAACATCGCTGGGAAGAGTTGAAAAGTTATATTTGACACAAGTAGTTTAATGCGTCGCGAAGATGTTGTAATATCATGATGATATCAAGTAGCTGGACAAAATATAATGAGACACACAGAAGACTTCGAGTTAGTCCAGCAATTCCTTATCAATAGCTCACTCCCCCTTACCCCTTGGGTCAATGTTGAGTAATAATGAAAACAATTCCACGCCATTTGATCAACATTGAGTAAGGGGGAGGGGTAAAATACAATGGTAATACAAATATCAATGAAAATCTCAGTTTGTTTCATAATTGTTGTCCAAGATTGTAGCTAAGTTAAAAAATGTACCATAATTGCTGCAGAACAGCATGAGGCTCCTGCGTAGCAGAATATACTTGTGAAATATTTCGATTTTTGTATGTTTGTTTGTGACCTTCTTTTCATCGCGCTTTTGCGCATGTGCAAGTAATTGCATTCACATTTCATCTTGCGAACAATATGGCGGGCTGTTTTGACTTGAGCTTGCAAAGGGTGGCTAAAATTAGTCACGAAGATGTATTCCTAACTAATATTGATTTCTTAAAACATCTGCATTTATTACAATCTCAATTTAGTCTCAGTTCTTTGCTCTTTTCATATCTTCCAACATTCAACATTGAAAGGCGTAAAAGCTGCCCGAGCAGCACTTCCTTAACGGTGTTAACGGCTAGTTTATGAATAATTTAGATTTATAAAGTATAACATAATTGTGAATCATATACTGACCCCTGGTTTCATTAGGGTTGGAGATGGGGAATTAAGCTATACGACTATAATAGCCTCTCTCTCAGGCAGTGGGGCTAAAACTGTTAAATACAAAACGTCTCACCGAGATCCCATGCGAATCTTTTCTACATAGTGCGTGCCGAACCGATCAAGAAAAGTGTAGTAGTCTTTGTTTTCTGCAAGATGTGCGACATTGTTGAAGAAGTTCTCGGTGAATTTAGGTGCAGGGTTGCTATGGACAGCAGCCTCGTATGTTGAGCAAGTTGCTTCACTTTTTATGACGGACTTTGAATTGGATTTCAGTGTTTCAGAGACTCTGTTGTATTCTGTGCTTGCTGAGAAAGATGCCTGCCAAATAGCTGTACCACCAGATACGGATGCCTCTGCCTTCACGTTTAAAGAATCTTTGTATTGTGACTCTGTGCTCATCGTTTCTGACGTTGCTGAAACACTGCATGTGGTGGAAGCAATGGCATCGATTTTATCAGGAATCTTGTAACGTCCATCACTTGTCTTTCTCTCATCGTCATATGTTGCCTCAAATATCTTCAAACTTGAAAAACCAGGATCAAAACCTCTTGGATCTAATGGGTTTCCTTTGATCAGATTATATGCTTGAAACAAATAGCCGATATTTGGCAAGACCTTGGCATCATCTGTAAGAAGATTTAAAATGAGGAGATTTATTTCAACATAAACAACAATTGAATAGAATTCTTGATAAGACAGTGAACCGTCTTAAACAGCAATGAACAACTCCTAAAAGTAACCTGACGTGCATAATGAAGGAAATCTTTAGATGACTCACGAACTTTTAGTGTTATAAGAATGCATTTAAAAATCTAACTTTTTCGAAACGCCGTTCAGTTGATATTCAAAAGGAAAAAGGTTACATTCCGCAGCGTTGTTCGTCAAAGTTTACTGATGCTGGTAAATACATATTCAGGAAACGACAAAAGAGCGCCAGATTACATGTATTAAAAGCATCCTTGAACTGGAATCTCAAATTTTCTCATTTTTTACAAATTTTGCCTGTTCAGAAAATAACTCAGTATTGAGAAACAATCCCAGTAGGACAATACTGCAAGACAACACACAACTCACTACACACGAGTGTTTCTATCAATCCAACTGACTACACTTCACTTCGCTCTCTGTGTCAAAGAGGGCACGAACGGGTTTATCGGGACTCGGGATTCAACTGTGCCAGGATGCCGAAATTGGCTCAGAAAATACCAGGATAAGGAATTATGGTAATGCAATTTTTTGTGAGAACTGGGGTTGTTTTCAAATTGCAAATGAGAGTAATCATTTCATTGGCACAACTTTTGCATTCGAGCTTCACTCTTTAGTTCAAATATTTTGCATCTATAATGAAACAATGTTTTGATACGTCTTTTTCCAAGTTGATCCGAGTCATCTCCGATTTCTTGTGCTTCGATTACAGACGTGTCCTCATCAGATGTTGGTTCTAAAATAAAAAAAATAATAAAACTTATGAATGAATGAATATTTTTAAGCTGAAGTACTCCTAGGTTCATATATGTTTGAAATATTCCTTCATAAAATTGCAAAAATCTCAAAATGTATTAAAACGTAGTTCTATTGGCATCTATAGATTATACACGGGAAACCAAAATCTGTTATATTTGAAAAGAACACCTTTAATTTTGAAGCTAAAATTGAACTGGGAAATGCCACACTGGATATGGAAAATACAAATACAAATGAAGCTAGGAATATGAGATATATAATACCAGCTATGAATATGAGCTATAATGAAAAACTATGTGAGATTAATTTAGACTTGCTTCAAGTGTATTTCTCGTAGATTTCCCCTCCGCTCATCAATTTTAAGGATAAGCAAATGAAAACTGAAGAACAGGTGAAATTATTGGGGAGTAAACATTGACTTCAAGTTAAATTTTGACCCTCGTATCTCTCAACTCTGCAAAAAAGCTGCAACTCAACTGACTGTTTTGAAGCGAATGAAGCATTTTTGGCTCCAAGGAGAAAAAAGTACTTGTTGGAAGCTTTGTAAAGCGGGCAATCGCCAAACATCGACTTAATTCCGTAGGGCAAAATACAGTAGGTACTATACAGCAAACATGATAAATATTTCCATAATTTGCTAGTTTCATATGACGGCAATTTTTGTCATTTGTTTTGAAATTGAAACCAAGATTGGCTATTACCCGCCATGGGTGGATTATACTGAGTAAGATGAAAAGGTGGGAAGGCATTGTCATGCTCATTTTATTAAGCATACAATTATTGATATCAAATAAAAAATGTTAAGTATAAGTGTAATAAATTCAAGGCTACATTTCATCACAGCACTAGTGAAGTTTCATTAACCCCCCACTACCCCTCTAAATTTTCTTCGTTGAAAGTTCTAAAGTCGAAAGAAATACTTTAAACACATTAAGTTGATGGTTCATTTTTGTATTCATTTGAACTATTCCGATTATCTGTGATTGTTCATAATTCACCGTCCATCTCTTATTTAAGGATTAAAGTTGCAGGTTTTTAGCCCCCTACCTTTACACAAAAGAACATAGAAATTTACAGGACACAACAGAACAACATAAAATGCAACAACAGGCATATAATTTCAGTTCAACTCCTCCTCTCTTTGCATCCGTCCTTACACGTGTGGCCTTCTAAACACAGGGCTGTATTGGCTTAGTTTTTCAGGATGTACAGGCGTTCTCCAGATTTGTTATCGTGTTGAAACAGCTCGACTTCTTGGTTTATCTATTTCACAGCTGCAGGTACCGACTAGACTCTCTTCTACAAGATTCTACAATTTTGCTAGCAAAAGAATCCTGAAAACTTCAAAAATAAGCGTCGAATGTTGTCTATATTGATATTATTATATTATTCTAACACAGAAAGGTGACAGCTAAGTCCGTACATTGAAGAAACTAAGACCTAGTTCATAGCATACAGCGCATTCTGAGAGTGGTTAATTAAATAATTTCCTAAAAATACAAGTGTCAGTTTCATTCAATCATAATGTGTTGTATGAACCAACCATTTTTTGAGGCGACTTAAATTATTAAATGCGCTCATAATGCGTTACCCCAAGCAAATTATAAGCGAATTATATCTTTTCACTTAATGCGCTCTGAATGAAATTTGCTTTCCACATCCATTGTGCTGTTTAAAGCGCTCTAACGGCGCATCATTCGTGGTGTAAGATGAATTTAACTCGCCGGGCCGATAATGCGCTCTATGAACCAGGCCTTAAAAGCTTCAAGATATATAAATCAATCCTAACTGTCATTTACTTGCATCAGAAAACTCAGTGGATGTCTTACCGGTTGAAAGAAGAGGGTTGCTCCATACATTCACAGCAAGAACTGCGATCAGCAGCAAACAGGTGAGCGTGTTCATCCTCGTACTTTCAGTCCAATGAATAGAAGAAGCTGAACCTTTGGAATTTAACAAATTCAAATTTCATTTTGGTAGATCAGCTCACAAAAAATGTTACTGGTGTACAGGCTTTAATCGCTGAGATAGAGTAGCATCACGTCAACATGTTTTTAAATACGGCAAAAACACAATGTGGGTTTTTTAGCGATCAACAACAAACAACGATTGCTGCGTGCAAAATGTGAAACGCGTCTCGTGTTTAAAGAAAACTAGGATTTATGATCATATTTGGTTTAACATCTTGAGTATTTCTTAAAAATTAAGAAATCATTATCTCTGCGCATCAGTCGTAATACAAATGAGAAACGTTCAAGCCATTTCAAAAATACAGGGTGGCCCAAAAAAGGGCCCCCTTTAAGTAAATAATTTCTGAATAAATTTTCTCAAGGAGGAATTTCATCAAATTTATACCAGGTAATATTCAAGTCAAGTGCACTATCGTGTAGAAATATGTTGGTGATAAGAGTTTAAATCTCGGCGCAATGGGACATTAAATTCAAGGTGTCCAAAAACCAGCTGTTTATATTCCATTATTGCGTAATGTACTGCGATTGTGCGTAAAGGAGAATCATTATCCCAGAGTAAAATTTTCATGACAATTAATGTATGGTCAGTCATATTAGAGAAGTGTATTGAGCAGGATTGAGTACATTTTGAATTTCATTTGACTGAAAGAATGAGTTATTGATTTTTCTGTTTTGTTGCGTAAGGATTACGTAACGGTATAAAGGTGCATATTTTGTTACAGTACGTTTTTGGATTGTAAAGTTTTAAAGTCAATTTATTCAAAGATACTAACCCATATCATCATGATATTTACACGAAGAATCTCACTTGAGTTGAATATCATAGTATTAATTTTATGATATTCCAACTTAAGAATAAATTATTCATAAATTATTTAGTTAGGGGTCCCTTTTAAGGCTACCCTGTATTATAAGACAGACTATAAATGTTTATTACGTGGTCAAACCGACCTTAAACAATTCTCATTATAAAAAAGAGAGTAGGCCGTATGGTCTTTTTATTAATTTTCTTCTCTCCAACAGTCCATACAATATTAGATGCAGTTTTCGCTTTCTGATTACCATTAGTTGTGTTTTTCAGTGTTAATTTCTTATTTGAATCTACAAGATAAGCGATACAGCTCATCGAGCTGATGCTGCAAGTCATCTGCTTTATATATGAACTTTGATATTGCACATTTTGACCCAAGACAAGCAGTGTACGAGTTTCTTAAACAGAAAGACAGAAGAAATCGGGGGCCATGAGCGAAGTTTATCAAGAACGGGAAATCGTTAAAAAGTTTTTTAAGAGTGATAATGGGTGTTTTTTAATCTTTATTTTTTTAAGAGATGGATTATTGTTTGAAACTCTAAGCGAAATTTTTTAACTACCTTTGCTAAAAATTGGCGCTCTTTGACGATTTTGCCCCCGCAGTGAAAATTCCTTAAAAATGCTCTTTTCAGCTCTTAAAACAACCAAGCTCTATTGGCTCTGAATAGCTAATTTAAAACTGGAAATAACTCTCGCTACAAATTGCCCGCAAACAAGTAGTTCTCCTTTAAAACCAATAGTAACTGTTAGCCCCTTATTTCCACAAGGTAAAAGAACAGAAAAAATTCTGCTAAGCCTACAAACTGAAACAATAGTAATGATATTATCAAAAATCGCTTAACTGCATATTTGAAATAAATAAAATAACACGGAATAATGCCAGTAATTCTTCAAAAATAGCGAAATGAATTGTTCGATAATGGAAACAATGAAAATAGAGCACAAAAGACAAAACTGAAGATAGGCCTATAAAAATGTTTAAAAGGGTTAAAATATACTAGAAGTTACAATTACAGAATACATCAAAATAAACGTTTTTAACAATGAAAAATCAAGACTGAGCTTTTGGTCAGAACAATAGATTGCAATAATAGTTAAATGGTATGTCTTTGATGACCTTTCTCCAGGGCTAAAGTCTGAGGTATCAACTGAATGAAACTCAACAATGTTCATTCTTGCACATTGCTAAAAGTCCATTGCAACCAGAACAACACCCTTCTGATTTCTCGGCCGCCCTAGATGGCCTAAAATCAAGGAACGAAGGGCAAAACTTTTGGGAAAAAGAGACCTGTTACTCCAAAGTTGGCTTCGACGAAATACCTGGTTCACTCTCTATTGATGTAAAAAACCTCTATTCTAACGAAGCTGGACATTTTCCTTTTCTACGAATAAAAATGTCAAGAAAACAGTCGGCCATGTTCAGTTAACAGGTGAACATGGCCACCATTATTTCTTTCAATAAGCTGCTTCTGTGCTTTGCCGCGCTTTACTTGTCACTTGATTGATTTATGTAATTGTTTAGTAATCTGTTTTATTGCTGGTTGTCTTGACAATATGAACAATGGAACAATGACAACAACAATGGCAGCAACAATAAGATTGTTTTAAAAAATGGTAGCAACAATAGCAGCAAAAGTTACAAAATCTGCTGAAAAAGTGTTGACCACATGAACCGAGCTGCGATATGGCCCATTATCGCGGGGTGGACTAGAAGCCCTTCACTCGCGTGTTACGGGCAAGTAAACATCTCACTGTCAAAATTGCACTGAAACTCTTTGAGCCAATGATCTCCTTTGTGGCTCAGAGGTCTTGGGACCCTAAACAATCTTTAGAAAAAGTGATTTGGATAAACAGGAAATCGGAATGGTGCATACCCAATTCCTTAAAAGAATTCTTGGTCTTAAAAGATTTACCGCAAATGCTTTAGTTTTTGTGAAATGTTACGTTTCCCTCTAAGTATAGCAACAAACTGTAGAGAAAATAATTTTGTCAAATATATATAAGACAATTGCGAACCAGATTCTCTCGTTTCTCAAGGACTTGAACATGAAAGCTCTGTAAACTCTGGTAACCCAATAATGTCTTTTATTAATGAACTTACTAGCGATGTAAAAGAAAACGGGTTAGCCATAGACTCTTTAAAATACAAAACATACAAGACATACAAAACTCGGAACTCCTTTCAACGGTGATTATATTTAATCCCAAATCTAAAGAATAGAAGAATTTTCTCAAAATTAAGACTTTGCAATCATTGCCTAGCAATTGAACAGGGGAGACTCACGAAACCCCCCTTTGAAAGAGATAAAAAATTTTGCGAATCTTGTAGCAATCGCGTAGAAAATGGAACACTTTTTATCGTCCTGTAGAAACTATAACATAGAACGCGAAACTTTCCTTCGAAAGACTGAAGATTTATGTCCCCAATTTAAATCTATTCCAACAAATGAACAAAATTTCATCTATCTTATGACAATCGAAAATGAAACAATGCTAAAAATATAAGTGAATTCATATCAAGAGGCAAATTGAAAAATAGAGAACTGTAGAACTTTATCTTTATACCCATTTAATATTTGTGTGTGTGATATTGACATTTGGTACCTTAACCAACGTAAATCTAAGAAAATTGAAGCTCTAACTTTAAACGTTGTTCTGGCAACATCAACGTAGCCAAATTTTCGATATGAGAAATAGATTGGGAACTTTAGTATCTAGAACTCTAGCATCATCGTCGTACATAGAAATTTGATAGACCAGCCAAATATCTGGATAGCTTTAATACGAAATACTAAGCACTTCTTAGTTCTTTCAAGTTTCGTCTGTTGAAAGCAATATATATATATAATTCTTACACAAGGGCCACAGATCAGATAACTGTTGTCCTATATTGGACAATATCTAAACAAAAGAAATTTTGGAAATCCAACAGCAAGAATAGTTAACAATTGCCCTATCCGTATGATGCTATGTAAGGTTGGTACCTGGCCTAAGGTACCGAAACGCATGCAGTTAGGCTCATATCGCATGAGCACAAATTCGTATTCGGCCTATATGAATAATTTCACCAGCCGCCCCATTCTCAAAGGCCAGACGCGTTTTGCTCTTCTTGGAGCTCATCAGTGACATGTGTGAGAATCAAACCGGGGTTTATTGCGTGAGAAGCACAAGTGCTAATCACACGACCACCGGAGCTGGGCTGACTGGTGAGTAACTGAGTGAGTTTTAGACTCGTATCACACGGCTACAGAAGTCTTGCATATTACTATGTAAGGTTGGTACCTGGCCTAAGGTACCGAAACTTTCACTGATTAATGTAAGGTAATCGTAGCTAGCTATTAAAACGTATATAAAAGACAAATATAAACTTCACTTACCTTATGCAAAGAATGTTTGATATCTGAAACCAGTCTGAATGATGGTTTGACAAGCTGTCAGCTCAAGATGTGGACCTCTCACCTATTTAAGCACTTCAGTAACAATTTAATTGCAAACAGAAGCAATTTCTTTAATGAAAAACTTAATGAATTGTTTGCTTTTAATAAATTCTGTTTAGAATGTAACAATGTAGTGGACTACGTTTAGGCCCCCTTAGGCCCTAAATTTACACTGCTGGACCAGCTGATAAAACTAGACATTTCGTTTTAAAATTTAAAATCGAGCTCCAAAACTTTGAAATACTTAATACCGATTTTAAATTACCTTTTTTAATTGAAATTTGCTTCCTGTAATCTCCAAGTTGACTCTGCTGTGCCAGCTGGTTTACACTCTTGCTTGATCGGAAATTTTCCGAAAGCAAATCTTCGGCAAGCTGAAAACCATGCCAAGTGTTCTTACGAAAAAATATGTAACAATCAACCGTCACAAAATACTGTACACTCAATTTTTATAAGAAACTGTATATAAGAAACTATATATGCCTTTCTCGAAAAAATCAAGAAACCCTTCTTCATCGTCTGAGAAGTAAGAAAAAACTAAGAAACTATTTCCGCTTTAAAATTCAGCATTTTAGTTTACTGAAGGATCAATTTCGAAAAAAGTCCATATTTTGGCTAAGAGCAAGGTACTTTACAGTAAACCCTTACACTTTTTTTAATAAGAAGCTGGAGTTTCGGTCCAGCCCTCAAAATTGCTTAACATATCTGGTCTTTTAGCCCCGTAGAATGACTGGGTACCCCCTAAACACTCTTTTTTTTATCTTGACATGCTGTTCAATTCGAATAGACATTTCGAATAGACATTTCAACATTTCGAATATACATTTCGAATAGACATTTCGAATAGACATTTCAAATAGACATTTCAAATAGACATTTCGAATAGACATTTCGAATAGACATTTCGAATAGACATTTCGAATAGACATTTCGAATAGACATTTCGAATAGACATTTCGAATAGACATTTCGAAGAGACATTTCAAATAGACATTCCGCATGCCATTTATGTGAGCATATTAGCAAACTACCCAATTGTCCTTTCAAATTGTCTTTTCATTTTGTCTTTTAGTTTTTATATCCAAATTAGAGCCAACATAAATTGCTTTTCGTTTTACAGTTTAATTTTGGCCTAAATCACACTTCACATAACTGCTCAAGCTAATTACCTACAGTCAAACTAATGACTTTTTGCAAACGTGCTTCATTTTGTACTGTTGAATTTGTGAAATTTCATTAGATATCAAAAATAAAGATAAAAAACGATTTTAGTACGGTGTTCTGCTTTATTTGTTATTGTATCCAAGGTTACTTGGAATATTTCTGTACAAATTGAGAAACAATACGATAAGGTTGGCCACAAGATTTTGCTAACTCGATTCACTTATTCTGATGACAATGCACTCGAGACAAAGAGTTATAACAATAGGCTTTCAGATCAGGCTTCCTTTCTATTGACTATGGTGTGGACAACGTTTTGCTAATGGCGTCGTAGTGGCGTCAAAAGACATTTGTCCAAGTCAGAAAGCAAATTGGCTCGAGATGCGTCACCTGATATAGGGGTAGAGCTTGTGGAAATACAACCAAGATCACCTGATTTGAACCCCATTGAGAAGTTTTTCAATAACATTAAGAATTAGTTGGCAAAAAAGGCGCATAGAGAGGGAGACTTCTCCGGAATCTCGAACAAAAGTTCTAGACACCCTGATTCTTCTAGTAATTCAATACTTCGATACTACTGATCGTACAATAGCTATAATGCAAAGTCGTGGATATGGAACAAAGGCTATGGAACAAAATACTTAGTATACAGTATCATTTTTATATATCATTGTACAGCAGTATGTATAATTCAATTTTAATCATATTCCGACTGCTAGTATAGTGTAGCGAAGGTAACATTGTTAATATGCACTCCATTCTATTTAATTCACATTTCTTTACATCTTTCTCCTCGTTAACACTTGCGCTTTTCTTTATTGCTCCTTTCTTTTCTCTGCTTCTCTTCACAACCGCCTTGTTATTAATTTTTGTAACTAGATTTCAGTTAGTTAAATTTCGAAATATATGGTGCACACAAAAAATTGGAGTTTACCTTAATTGATATTCTACACGCCGCGCAAGAGTTTGGTGAAACCGTTTTAATATTCATAGATTATTGATTTAAATGTTTAGTGAATATGCCTCATATCATTAAATTGGTGACCACGTTTATTTGTTGTTCGTTATTTTCATCGCTGTTTTATTCATCATTGTAATGATTTGATTTACAGTGATTATTATTATTATGACACGGACACTTAAGGTGTCGTTCAGTAAACTCTTGGCATTAGAATGCGGACAATATGGCTACCCTTTTGTGTTAAATTTTGATAATCATTGTTAAGCTTAGTTTCTATTTACTGGCTTGAGGCTTGATATACTTCGTTCATAGCCTTCCAAAATATTATAAATTTATCCATTTGACCATCCTGATTGTACTTATTGTAGAACAGCTCGTTATTTTATGAATTTTCCCTAAAGAGTAGCATTGAGGCCCATTTCCGGGCCATTTCCACTTCGTTCGCATTCGCTGTTTGCTGTTCACTAGTCATAAAAAAATGACGAGCGCGAAGCGATTTTGATTTTCTTCTACAAGTCAAGCTAAAGCTTTCGCAAAAGTTTAATTTTTCTTATTGCCAAAAATTGATCACGAAGGCTGTATTCTGTTTGCAAGCAAGCGACGAACTGCAAATTCGCTAGGGATTAGCGAATGCAAACGAAGTGGAAATGGGCTTGCTTTTACAAACCCCTTTTTATATCCATTATTTCTTTCCCTATGCGTTCTTATAGGTAGACAATCTTGGACAAAATATATTGGAACAGTCTGAATAGTTCTGCTATTATCTATGAATTCTTTCTGAGATATTCATATCTCTTTTTCTGACAGAAATCAGGCGATTAATGCTGACTTAGATGCATTAAAAAAGTGGCTTGAGGGAAACAAGTTGTCATTTAAAGTTGCTAAGACTGAAGCTATGATCATAGGAAGTAATGGGAAACTACGAAAAATCCAGTCTGTCGACTCCTCTTAACCCCAATTTAAAATTGGTTCCAACGATGTCAATGTGATAGAAGAGGTTAACTACCTAGGGCTTCAGGTTGACTGTCAACTAAAAGGGACTTCTCAATTGGCCATGACAACTAATAAAATAACCAGAAGTATTGGCATGCTTCGCAATGCCAAGCAGTACCTCCATTGTCGACTGCCAAGACAATGTATAACAGTTTAGTAGAGCCATACTTCACATTATGCTGCCCTGTCTGGGGAAATGCTGGGATGACTGCTATTGATAAATTACAGAAACTTTAGAATCGGGTTGCAAAATTTGTTACAAAATTAACAAAATTAGCCCTCTGACGCAATAGCCCTACCAGTTATTCGGATGCTTAAATGGCCGACGGTCAGGGAGCTTATTGACTTTGAATCCCAATTGACTTTGATCTTTCACGACATTTTTTTATCTTTTAGCGCCAACAAAATATGTTTCTATGGACACAATTTACCGGCAGTCTGTAAACCACGAAATCACGAAATGGCGAAACGAAATGACGAAATGACATGAAAGTTTTGCGAAGCAGTGCAATATTTCTATTTAGTTGTCTGTTAGTCAATGCAGCCAAAAGCCATGAGCGAAACAGAGATAAAATGACAGTAAAAACAAGAAAAAATTCTCTGAAGATTCCCCACTACTTCCTGTTCTTGCAGGAAGAATGTTAATGGACTTCCGGGCTAATTTCTGACTACTGAACTCTATTCGTCTTTGAAAGTTCCAAATATTTTCTAGTGTTGTAAAATATTTTCCAAGTATCACGTATTGTACAATAATAAAGTCCTGAAGGACTGGAGACTGTAAAAATTTCCGGAAAATTGTCACAACCGCCTAATTTAGGGGCCCCAAGAGTCAGAAGAATTAACAAAATAAATAAATGGTCGAAATATACGGTGGCCCATTAGTGCCATTACCGTGTTCCGAGTTCCGTGTTCCGTGTTCCGACTTTTTCGACTACTTCCGAGTTCCGACTTTTCTGACTAGTTCCAAGTTCCGACTTGAGCACTTGCATCCAGGGGGTAACTAGATAGACCTTCTGCACCTTCCTTCATTCTCTCCGTATACAGTACTTACAAATTATAGTAGCGTGGTTGCCCCCTGGAATTTTTTCATTTTCTGACGAGTTCCGAGTTCCGACTTTTCGACTAGTTCCGACTTTTCGACTACTTCTGAGTTCCGACTTTTCGACTACTTCCGAGTTCCGACTTTTCGACTACTTCCGAGTGTGCTTATGTTATGTTTAAGAATGTCCAAAACGATCTGTGAAGCGAACTCTTCGACCAGATCTAGTAGTATATGAAGTCTGTGCTTGTGAATCGGTGACATCAGTGTTCTTCGAAAGTGGAACTGCCGAAAACGGTGGTAGAAAGTCTGAATCGACATCAAGTACAAAATACTTGTCTGTTCTGCGAATAACTCAATATGGTCCATCGTACGGGGGCTGCAAAGGTTTTCTAACAGCATCATGACGTATGTAGACATGAGAACAAGTGTCTAGTTCTTTGGGAACCATAGTATTACGGCATTGCTGAGTACGGCTGGTAAAAGGTTTGATTTGTTGCATGTTGCGACGCAGACGATCAGCAAATTGAGTCGGATCTAATGTCGAGAAATCAGTAGAAGGATTGAAAAATTCACCTGGAAGACGCAAAGTTGTTCCATATACAATTTCTGCTGGAGAGTAACCAATATCAGATTTCACTGTAGATCGAATGGATAGAAGTATGAGTGGAATAAGTTCTGTCCATTTGGATGAATCAGGTTGAGCTTTGAGAGCAGCTTTTAACTGTCGGTGAAATCATTCAATAAGGCCATTGGCACAAGGGTGGTAAGCAGTGGTACGTGTCCGTTGGGTGCCCAGAAGTGATGTAACTTGTTGAAATAACGCTGATTCGAATTGTGAACCTCTGTCTGATGTGACGTGAGAGGGAACACCAAAAATAGATACCCAACGTTCGATGAAAGCACGAGCAACTGTCTCAGCAGTTATATCGGGAATAGGAATTGCTTCAGGCCATCTCGTGAATCGATCAATGCATGTAAGCAAGTATTTACAGTTTTCGATGGTGGTAATGGTCCAACTATGTCTATGTGTATGTGATCGAAACGGGCGTCTGGGTTATCAAAGGTACCAATGGGTGCTTTAGTGTGTCGGTGAATTTTGGCTTGCTGACATTGATGGCAAGTGCGAGTCCACTGCCTAATATCTTTTTAATACCTGGCCACACATGGCGTTGCGTGACAAGTCTTTGGGTCGCTCGTATACCTGGATGGGCAATCGAATGAAGACTGTCAAAAATGAGGCGTCTGTAACCTGCAGGAACGTATGGTCGAGGATTCCCAGTAGAAGTGTCACATAGCAATGTTCCAGATGACAAAGGAAGAGGGAAGTGTTTCAGTGTCAGAGAAGATGAAGATTGTAGCGTTGGGAGTTCTAAGTCTTCTTTTGAGCCTTGGCGAGTAAAGAAAAGTCCAGAGTTGGTGAATGAGTAAGAGCATTGACATCCATTCGAGATAATGCATCAGCAACCACATTGTCGTGACCAGAGATGTGACGTATGTCAGAAGTGAACTGAGATACAAAATCCAAATGGCGGATTTCACGAGGTGAGTATCTGTCTGAAGATGATGATAAAGCGTGTGTAAGTGGTTTATGGTCAGTTAATATGTGGAATTCCCGTCCTTCAAGGCAATAACGAAAGTGTTTTATGGCTAGGTAGATGGCTAAGAGTTCTCGGCTGAATGTACTATACTTCATTTCGGCTTGTTGTAATCTCTTTGAAAAGAATGAGACTGGCTGCCACTGTTCATTGTGGTATTGTTGGAGTACTGCACCTACAGCAACATTAGAGGCGTCTACAACAAGGGAATATGGAGCATCTGCAGAAGGATGAGCAAGCAAAGTTGCATTGGCTAGTGCTTGTTTTATGCTATTGAAGGCAGATAAGGAGTCGCCATGCAAATGCAAGGGATCTCTAGTAACCTTCGGAGATAAGAGACCGGTTAAGGGTTGTAAAATATTTGCACAGTTTGGAATGAATCTGCGGTAAAAATTGATTAATCCAAGAAATTCACGAAGCTTTTTGAGTGATGCGGGGGCAAAAAGTCAAGGATGGCTTGAACCTTTGTTGGCAGGGGTGAAATTCCATCAGGAGTGATGACATGTCCCAGAAATTCCAAAGATGATTGACCAAAATTGCATTTTGCAGGATTGATAACTATTCCATACTCTTGAAGTCTCGTGAACAACATTTTCAAGTGTGCCAGATGTTCGGATTGTGACGAACTGGCGATAAGAAGGTCATCAATATACGCATATACGAAATCAAGGCCATGCAAAACTTCATGAATGAAGCGCTGGAATGTCTGTGCGGCATTTTGTAAGCCAAATGGCATGCGGACAAATTCAAATAAGCCAAAAGGTGTGATAATAGCGGCTTTCGGAATGTCACATGGCTCAACAGGTATCTGATGGTAGGCACGTACAAGGTCAATTTTGGAAAAAATTGTTTTGCCATGAAGTGTTTAAGAAAAGTCCTGAATGTGAGAAATCGGGTAACGATCTGCAATTGTTATGTTGTTTAAACCACGGTAGTCTCCGCAGGGGCGCCAGTCACCTGGGGTGGGTTTCGGGACCATATGGAGTGGAGAAGACCCGTTACTTTTCGATGGACGAATTATCCCAAGTTGCAACATGTGGTCAAACTCTGCTTTGGCTATGGAAAGACGATCAGGAGCGAGGCGTCTGGCTCGACTGACAACTGGAGGGCCTTTAGTAGAAAGATGATGAGTAACCGAATGTTTTACAGGAGTTTCTGTGTATGAAGGGCGAGTGATATCTGGAAATTGTTGGAGCAAACTGCAATACGGGTTGTCAATATCCGGTATTGCAAAAACAGGGCATGGTGAAGAATCATGCGATTGAATACAATGGATGGACAGGTTTGTAGTGCGATCGATAAGTTTGCGGTGAAAGACATCAACAATGAGATCGTTTGAAGCCAAGAAATCTACCCTATGTTGCCAATTTGATAGAAACTGCAGTAATTCATTAACCCTATCTGGACCCGGCTTTTTTGAGCATCCTCAGACCGGAGGGGGGCTAAATTAGCCCCCCCCCTTATATCTCACATCCGGTAAATGCAAGAAAGATGAAATTTGGCCAAAATATCATTGTACTCATATTATTTAGAACTGCAAGGTTTTGTTGATGTCCAATGCATTATGATGTCATAATGACGTAGTAATCACTTTTTCACTTTTTGCCATTTCTACCTTTACTTGAATTATTTGACTGACAATAACTACTTAACTATTGGAAATCCCATTATGACTGTTCTAATCACACTAAAACGCATTTTGCTACATTTGTGAAAAATTTCCTATTTTTCTGCAGAAATAGGAAATAGAGTGGGCTGCCTTAGTAGATGCCGTATTATAATTATCAGGTAGTATAACATGATTTTGCGTTGAAGTCAAATTTTTGGAGCATTGGTCACACTTGCATCACTCTCAGTCCGGGGTTGCCTTGTTAGATAGCGCAATATAATCTCAGTGTTGTATAATAATATTTTGCATTAAAGGCAACTCTTTAAATCATAAATGAGATCTATATTTCTTCCCGTACATTATAACCTTCATATTGTATAGCAAGATTTTGCATTAACAACAACTCTTTTTATCATATGTGAGATCCGCATCACTCGCAGTACCTGGCTAGTTTATTAGATACTGTATTATAATTTCCATTCTTTATGCCGATATTTTGCATTCAAGACAACTCTCAATCATTAAAAGGTCCTATGTTACTCGATGCATATGTGTAAACACCGGTTCTCTGTTTTATTCTCTTGATATTGTAAAACCAGATTTTGTGCTATAATCAAATATCTATTATAATCAAGATATTCCATCACAAATGAAATCAGCATTACTCCTCGTTTGTAGCTGAGTTAGTAGATCAAGCAGTTTTTCAGATACAGGTGTAGAGATTAGCAGTCAGTAAGATTGTTAGAATTTTTATTGTTTACCTGATTTTATCACTGCTGCGAATTCGACTTGCTTCCAAAGAATCACTTTCTTCTATGTTTAATATTTTGGACGATTTCATCGATGCTTAAGCACTGAATTTGCTAAAACTCTATTGTTCCATCTCCTTCCGATTTAACTTCTATGTACTCATTTTCATTCTTCTAATCTCAAAATAATTTAAATGAACTCTGTGACTGCTTTTTTTAATCCGACTTCTGAAATCGTCTGTGACGTCAAGTGAATATGATGGAACTTATTACGTCACAACGAAAATTTGATCGCAAATCTTTTGTGTAGTCTATGTAATATTTTCATTGTTGCATGTGAAAATTTTCCACAAATTGCAATGCCACTTTTTCCATTTCCAGTCAATCAAATCTTTAAATATAGCTTTATCTAATACAGTTGAGCATTCTGCATTGGTATCTCCAGCATCCAAAGGGGGGATATTTCAATCTTAGTTAGCTGTTTGTACTGTAGTTGAGAGTAATTTGCACTTTTCTTTGTACCTAGCTGCGCATTAAGATATTGTTAAAATATTTTCTCATGTTGTTATTACCATTATTATCAACATGAATTCAAGCTCTATTAATCTCATTGTATTTTATTTGTATAAGTTAACCAGTGCTACTATGCTTATTTACCTGAAGCTGCTAAATGTAACTTTGCTAAACGTTGTAAGTCACATTTTCTTTTCCAATGGCCTAGCCTTTTAATTATTTTAATTTACACTACTTGGATTTGTCGAATGAATTCGTCGCAATGACTTGATTATCAAAGGAAAAAATTGATTAAGCTGCTCTGTCGTTCTTGTCCAAATTGCTCTGTCACACTGTACAATGTTTTTGGTCGCCGTATTGGTCTTACAAGTCATTTTGATATGATATTCCTGATTTTCACAACTTTTCTTGATTGAAAGTATTACATTAGGATATCCACGTATATTTTCAGAAATTTAGCAAAATCTCTTTTTTGGGAAGTGAAGAAACTTTTTAAGAATCTTAAAATAGACAAAATTAAATGAGCAGAAACCCAAGGAAACCTAATCTATAATTGTTTACGAATTCTTTATGTAGAAAATTAATGTACCTGTTCTCTTCAAACATTTTAGGCCATGAAGGTATGTTTAGTAGCTTCTTCATGCAATTCAATCAGGCACGTATACTAACATCTATTTTCTGTTAGATTTTTTCGTTCTGCATAGCCACAGAAATACCCAATCCTACACATTAACACACTGCAGCATTCAGAGCTTTTAATGGACTTATGCAATAGACTTCCAAAAATTTGTAATATCAAACAGATCCACATATCATTGCTGTTACATAACCTTTTTGATAAAGTTTTCATTATATCATCAATGTTTAACAAACAACTTATGTAAGAGATTTCATATATATACAACATGAAGACTTTCAGAAAGCAAACAAAAACTGATCTAACAAGATTGATTGGTTTATCAAATTTACTGATAAGTATTACAAATATCCATAAAGATGAATATGTACAATGTTGCGCAAATTGTAATGATTTTGATCTGCAGCAATATCAGATCCTCGTTGCAAAACAATACTTATGATATTTTCGAGGCAGCAATGAAAATGAACAAGAGATCGATGGGCCTAAAAATAAACAAAGATGTCTCATCTCAAAAGATTTGCAGTTCCTTTTCTGACTGTCAACCAACAGAATGCTGTGTTTCAAACAGACGTGGAAGTGGCAGTGGTGTATGTATGAAAAGACCATCTCTTGGAGATCATTGTGGATTATCTGCATCGTCACTCAGCTGCCCATGTATACAAGGTACAACCTGCTCTAAACAAGCAATGGATAAATCAACATTCAATAGAAAATTATCATTCAGATGTAAATACGTGAAATATGAGCAAGAAGAAATAGAGGAATAACTGTCTGCTGTCATTCAGTTGTCAATTATGTGAATGCAATGATGGAGCCAAACTAAAGAAATAAAGAGGCTGTGAGATTGCGAACAACTAAGATGTCAACAAAGGAGCTTGTTGAAAAAACCACATCGAAAGTTGAAGGCAATGTTTACACCTTAATTCCTTGATTGATTGTTAATGAACATTCTATGAACATAATTTTTTAATAAGCAATCATTTTAACAAGTTGTATTTCTATGTTTTTACATTTCGTAATATTGTACAGAAGAAACTTTTTAGCTTTTATTTCATGTTTGTAAATATGTAAATAAGCAATATGTAAATTGAAAAGTTTTCGAAGGAATATTGAGGATCTGAAAAATTTTCTTTCTTTTCAATCTCTCTACCTCATTACTTCCAAATCCACACTTACCTTCATATGCAATACCTGCATTGATGCATTGACATGCTTATTTTTTAAAGAAGATTTTCTGACATGTATTTCCCCTTGTTATACTGTTGGCATGTAGCCAATTGATAGAAACTACATTAATATCTCCATTAAAGTATACAAGAAAATTTCGCATCGTAAAATACCCCTGCGTCTTGAACGGGAGCTGTATCACTGTCCGTTTGCTACTAAATTGATAGACACTGCCTTATGCTCCACATTAATGTATAAGCAGATTTTACACAATAAGCAACAACTCGTAGCATCATGAACAATGTCTGCATTACTCTCCGTTTTTGCTAAATTGAAAAACCGCATTAATACCTCTATTTATGGATAAGCAGATTTTGCACGATAGGCAACTCTGTGCGTCAGGAACGAGATCTGCACTATTCTTCGTTGACAATGCATTATATTCTCTGCATTAGCAGATTCTGCACACTACATAACTCTTTGCATGATGAATTGGACCTGGATTGCTCCCCATTTCTTGACAAATTGATACGAATTGCATTAATATCCCCATTAAATTGTATAAGCAGATTTGGCACAATAAGCAACAACTCTGGAACGAGGCTTGTATTTCTCTTTGTTGCTTGCTAAATTGCTAGAAACGTGCATCGTGAAAGAGAGACAGGCATTATTTTCCATTGGTTGTTATGTTCATAGACAATGAATGGATTTCTCTGTATAAGCATATTTTCAACAATAAGCATCCTTTTGCATCATGAGTGAGACCTGCATTATTCACTGTTTCTTGATAAATTGAAAGGAACTGCATTAATATCTCCATTAATGTATAAGCAGATTTTTTCACAATAAGCAACTCTGTGCATCATGAATGAGAACTGCATTATTCCTAGTGGTTACTTCTTTCATAGACAATGCGAATGCCTTAATTTAATGGTATAAACAGATTCTGCATCATACGCAACTCTTTATATCATGATCGAGACCTGCATTTCATTGATATCTCCAGTTATGTAAAAAGAAGATTTTGTGTAACAAGCGAAAGCTATTTGTGTGGTGAACAAGATGTACATGACTCTCTGTTGGTTGCCAATCTGATAAAAACTGCAGTAATGCATTAATATCTTAATTGATGTAAAGGCAGACTTTGTGCAATAAGCAACTATTTGCATCATGAACGAGGCCAGCGTTACTGTCCATTGGATTCTAAATTGATAGAAACTGCATTAATATGTTCAGTATTGTATAAGCAGATTTTCCACAATAAGCAACTCTTTGCATTTCAAACGAGACCTACTCTCCGTTGTTTGTTAATTTCATGAACAAGACCTGTATTGCTCTTCGTTTCCCGTTAAATTTATGGAAACTGCATTAATATATTAGGGCATAAGCAGATTTTACACAATAAGCAACAACTCTTTTCTTGTGTATATAATATACAACAATATACAAATCTTTAAACCATAAAGGCGACCTCCATAAACCTTGGTATGTGGCTGCATCACTAAATACCACACTTTTATACCTACTTTATTTCATGGACATATCATGCATGACTTTGCATGGAAGGCAATTCATTTGATGAAACGCAAGATCTGCATCGCTTGCATCAAGTTCCGTGCTTGGCAGCATCATTAGATACCATATCATTATCTTCATGTTATGCAACCAGATATTTTACTAACAGCAATGCGTTGGATCATAATGGAGAGACACTTGCATTTGTTTTTCGTGTGACTTTATTAGTAGATACCGTATTATTATCTCTATGTTGTATAACAAGATTTTCAATTAAAAAGTTCTTTGGAATATAGGTGACACCTGCATCGATCCCCTTAAGCAGGCTGCCTTAGTAGATGCCGTATTATAATCTTCATGTAGTATAACATGATTTTGCATTGAAGTCAATTTTTGGAGCATAGGTCAGACTTCCATCACTCCCAGTACGGAGTTGCTTTGTTAGATAGCGTATTATAACCTCAGTGATGTATAACAATTATTTGCATTAAAGGCAACTCTTTAGATCATAAAAGAGACCTGTATTTCTTTCCGTACGTTGTATAACAAGATTCTGCATTAACGGCCACTCTTTGGATCATATGTGAGACCTGCCGAAACCTACATCACTCCCAGTACGTGGCTGCTTTATTAGATAAAGTATTATAACTTCCATGTTGTATGCCGAGAGATTGCATTAAGACAACTCTTCATCGTTAACAAGTTCTACAGCACTTTACTCTCTGCATCAAGTATGCATACACCGGTTCTCCGCATTATTCTCTTGATATTGCATAACCAGATTTTCTGTTATAATCAAGTCTATTAGAATAAAGTCTTATAATGAATTATAATCAAATCTGCATTACTCCTTGTCGCTGGCCTGGCCGAGTAAGTAAAATTCAGTAATCCGTTTTTTAAATACGGGTGTAAATGTGAGCAATCACTAAGATTGTTAAAAATTGTATTGTTTACCTGATATAGGCACTGCTGCCATGTTAATATGTTTTGAAATACATTTCCCTCCATGTTTAATATTTTGGAAGATTTCTTCGATGCTCAAGCTCTTTATTTGCTAAGATTCTGTTGATCTATCTTCTGTCAATTTTACTTTTTGCTGTTCTATTTGATTCGCCTCATTACCAGAATGATTCAAATGAACTTTGTGACTGCTCTTTTAATCCGCCTTCTGAATTCGTTTGTGACGTCATGTGAAGATGAAGGAATTTATTACGTAACAATGAAAAATTGATTTCAATTGTTTTGTTGTAGTCCGTGTAAAATTTTCGTTGTTTTCTGATGAAATGTTAAACTGTCGAATTGTCTTGATATGATATTCCTAGTTTTCTCAACATTTCTTGATAGAAAATATTACGTTAGCATATCCACGAATATATTCAGAACATTAGCAAATTTTCATTCTTTGAAAGTAAAGAAACTTCTCAAGAATCTTTAACTAGGTAAAAATTGAAGGAGAAGAAACCTAAGAAAATCCAATCTATAACTGTTGACGAACCATACAGATTCTTTACGAAGAAAAGGAATGTACCCGCTCTCTTCAAACATGTTTGGCCAATCTTGTATACTTGGTAGTTTCTTCATAAAATGCAATCAGACATGCATAACTACAGTACACCAATTATATATTAGATTTGTACCGTCTTACGTACTTACAGAAATATCACATATATAACACACTGCAGCATTCAGACCTTTTAGTAGACTTATGCAATAGACTTCCAAAGATTTGTAATAAAAGCAGATTCACAACATATCATTGCTGTTACATAACCTTTTGAGAAAAGTTTTATTATATCATCATTGTTTAACAAACAACTTATGTAAGAGATTTCATATATATGCAACATGAACACTTTCAGAAATCCAACAAAACTGATCTAACAAGATTGATTGTTTTATCAAATTTACTGATAAGTATTACAAATATCCACAAAGATGAACATGTACACTGTTGTGCAAATTGTAATGATTTTGATCTGTAGCAATATCAGATCATCGTTGCAAAACAATACTTATGATATTTTCGAGGCAGCAATGAAAACGAGCAAGAGATCAATGGGCCTAACAATAAACAAAGATGTCTCAGCTCAGAAGATTTGCAGTTCATTTTCTGATTATCAACCAACAGAATGCTGTGTCTCAAGCAGACGTGGAAGTGGCAGTGGTGTATGTATGAAAAGACCATCTCTTGGAGATCATTGTGGATTATCTGCATCGTCACTCGGCTGCCCATGTATACAAGGTACAACCTGCTCTAAACAGGCAACGGATAAATCAACATTCAATAGAAAATTATCTTTCAGATGTAAATACGTGAAATATGAGCAAGAAGAAATAGAGGAATAACTATCTGCTGTCATTCAGTTGTCTCTTCTGTGATGGAGCCTAACTGAAGAAGTAAAGATCATTCAATATGTCCTTAAGTTTAAGGGGATGTTGTGAACAACTAAGATGATAGGGGAAGAGCTCGCTCAGAAAACCACATCGACAGATGAATGAATTGTTTACGCCTTAACTCCTTGATGGATTATTAATGAACATTTATAAATAGAATTTCTTAATAAGCAATAATTTTAACAAATTGTATTTCCATGTTTTTATCCTTCTTATTTTTGTACGAAAGAAATTTTTAGCTCATATTTTATGTTTGTAAATATGTCAATAAGCAATATGTAAATTGAAAAGTTTTCGAAGAAATATTGAGGATCTGAAAAAATTCTCTCTCTTTTCCATCTCTCTACTTCAGTACTTCCAGATCCTCACTTACCTTCATATGCAATACCTGCATTGATGCATTGACATGCTTATTTTTAAAAATAGACTTGTTGACATGTATTTCCCCTTTTATACTGTTGAAATGTGGCTAATTGATAGAAACTACATTAATATCTGCATTAAAGCATACAAGAAAATTTCACACAGTAAAGTACCCCCTGCATCATGAACGGGAGCTGTATCAATCTCCGTGTTGCTCCTAAATTGATAGAAACTGCCTTATTCTCTCCAGTAATGTTTAAGCTGATTTTGCACGATAAGCAACTCTGTGCATCAGGAACGAGGCCTGTATTTCTCTCTGTTGGTTGCTAAATTGCTAGAAACGTGCATCGTGAAAGAGAGACAGGCATTATTTTCAGTTCGTTGCTATGTTTATAGACTCTGAACTTATTTCACTGTATAAGCATATTTTCAAGAATAAGCATTCCTTTGCATCATGAGCGAGACCCTGTTTCTTGATAAATTCAAAGGAACTCCATTAATCTCCATTAATTGATCAGCAGATTTTTCACAATAAACAACTCTTTGCATCATGAATGAGAACTGCATTTCTCTTCATTCTTTTGCTAAATTGATTGAAACTTGATTGATATCTCCAGTTATGTAAAAAGCAGATTTTGTGTAACAAGCGAAAGCTCTTTGTGTGATGAACAAGATGTACATGACTCGCTGTTGGTTGTCAATCTGATAAAAACTGCAGTAATGCATTAATATCTTCACTGATGTAAAGGCAAATTTTGTGCAATAAACAACTATTTGCATCATGAACGAGGCCAGCGTTACTGTCCGTTGGATTCTAAATTGATAAAAACTGCATTAATATGTCCATTATTGTATAAGCAGATTTTCCACAATAAGCAACTCTTTGCATTTCAAACGAGACCTACTTCCCGTTGTTTCTTAGATTGATCGATTGAAACTGTATTTAAATTTCAAATATATTACACAATAAGAAACTCTTGGCATCATGAACGAGACCTGTATCCTGACATCCCTGGGATTAATATCACATCATCCAATACAGAATCACTATGTGAACTGTTGTTATACGGAGGCCCAAATCTTTGTGTCGTAACAAATCGCACTATATTGGAAGCAACAATTGATTATATTAAAACAACAAAGAGATTTTGTTGAAGTGGCCTTGTATTTGTTGATTATCCTGATGGGCTGAGGATTGTTTCCCTCGACACCTGTTTTAAAGGCTCCGGGAGCAGACTTTATGCCCCTTAGGATGTTCCAGGTTATCATTTTTTCAATTGTCGCAGCCCCTTTGTAGTCTTTGTAGTGTATTTATTATAATGTTGTTATTTGTACCATTTCTTTTTGATAAACTATCTTTAATTAATATTTATTGTGAGTGTTATTCATGGAGGGAACTTGATGACCACGTGTCCATTCCTGCCATGAATAGCACAATTATCTTATATTAGTTTATCTCTTGACTGTATTTATCGATTTTATTGCTTATAAAAAAAGACCTGTATTGCTTTTCGTTTCATGTGAAAATTTTCCACAAATTGCAATGCCACTTTTTCCATTTCCAGTCAATCATATCTTTAAATATAGCTTTATCTAATACAGTTGAGCATTCTGCATTGGTATCTCCAGTATCGAAAGGGGGGATTTTGCAATTTTAGTTAGCTGTTTGTACTATAGTTGAGAGTAATTTGCACTTTTCTTTATACATAGCTGCGCATTAAGATATTGTTAAAATATTTTCTCATGTTGTTATTACCATTATTATCAACATGAATTCAAGCTCTATTAATCTCATTGTATTTTATTTGTATAAGTTAACCAGTGCTACTATGCTTATTTACCTGAAGATGCTAAATGTAACTTTGCAAAACGTTGTAAGTCACATTTTTCTTTTCCAATGGTTAGGTCATTTAATTATTTTAATTTACACTACTTGGATTTGTCGAATGAATTCGTCGCAATGACTTGATTATCAAAGGAAAATATTGATTAAGCTGCTCTGTCATTCTTGTCTAAATTGCTCTGTCACACAGTACAATGATTTTGGTCCCCGTATTGGTCTTACAAGTCATTCTGATATGATATTCCTGATTTTCACAACTTTTCTTGATTGAAAATATTACATAAGGATATCCACGAATATTTTCAGAAATTTAGCAAAATCTCTTTTTTGGGAAGTGAAGAAACTTTTTAAGAATCTTAAAATAGACAAAATTAAATGAGCAGAAACCCAAGGAAACCTAATCTATAATTGTTTACGAATTCTTTATGTAGAAAATTAATGTACCTGTTCTCTTCAAACATTTTAGGCCATGAAGGTATGTTTAGTAGCTTCTTCATGCAATTCAATCAGGCATGTATACTAACATCTATTTTCTGTTAGATTTTTTCGTTCTGCATAGCCACAGAAATACCCAATCCTACACATTAACACACTGCAGCATTCAGAGCTTTTAATGGACTTATGCAATAGACTTCCAAAAATTTGTAATAACAAACAGATCCACATATCATTGCTGTTACATAACCTTTTTGATAAAGTTTTCATTATATCACCAATGTTTAACAAACAACTTATGTAAGAGATTTCATATATATACAACATGAAGACTTTCAGAAAGCAAACAAAAACTGATCTAACAAGATTGATTGGTTTATCAAATTTACTGATAAGTATTACAAATATCCATAAAGATGAATATGTACAATGTTGCGCAAATTGTAATGATTTTGATCTGCAGCAATATCAGATCCTCGTTGCAAAACAATACTTATGATATTTTCGAGGCAGCAATGAAAATGAACAAGAGATCGATGGGCCTAAAAATAAACAAAGATGTCTCATCTCAAAAGATTTGCAGTTCCTTTTCTGACTGTCAACCAACAGAATGCTGTGTTTTAAACAGACGTGGAAGTGGCAGTGGTGTATGTATGCAAAGACCATCTCTTGGAGATCATTGTGGATTATCTGCATCGTCACTCAGCTGCCCATGTATACAAGGTACAACCTGCTCTAAACAAGCAATGGATAAATCAACATTCAATAGAAAATTATCATTCAGATGTAAATACGTGAAATATGAGCAAGAAGAAATAGAGGAATAACTGTCTGCTGTCATTCAGTTGTCAATTATATGAATGCAATGATGGAGCCAAACTAAAGAAATAAAGAAGCTGTGAGATTGCGAACAACTAAGATGTCAACAAAGGAGCTTGTTGAAAAAACCACATCGAAAGTTGAAGGCAATGTTTACACCTTAATTCCTTGATTGATTGTTAATGAACATTCTATGAACATAATTTTTTAATAAGCAATCATTTTAACAAGTTGTATTTCTATGTTTTTACATTTCGTAATATTGTACAGAAGAAACTTTTTAGCTTTTATTTCATGTTTGTAAATATGTAAATAAGCAATATGTAAATTGAAAAGTTTTCGAAGGAATATTGAGGATCTGAAAAATTTTCTTTCTTTTCAATCTCTCTACCTCATTACTTCCAAATCCACACTTACCTTCATATGCAATACCTGCATTGATGCATTGACATGCTTATTTTTTAAAGAAGATTTTCTGACATGTATTTCCCTTGTTATACTGTTGGCATGTAGCCAATTGATAGAAACTACATTAATATCTCCATTAAAGTATACAAGAAAATTTCGCATCGTAAAATACCCCTGCGTCTTGAACGGGAGCTGTATCACTGTCCGTTTGCTACTAAATTGATAGACACTGCCTTATGCTCCACATTAATGTATAAGCAGATTTTACACAATAAGCAACAACTCGTAGCATCATGAACAATGTCTGCATTACTCTCCGTTTTTTGCTAAATTGAAAAAACCGCATTAATACCTCTATTTATGAATAAGCAGATTTTGCACGATAGGCAACTCTGTGCGTCAGGAACGAGATCTGCACTATTCTTCGTTGACAATGCATTATATTCTCTGCATTAGCAGATTCTGCACACTACATAACTCTTTGCATGATGAATTGGACCTGGATTGCTCCCCATTTCTTGACAAATTGATACGAATTGCATTAATATCCCCATTAAATTGTATAAGCAGATTTGGCACAATAAGCAACAACTCTGGAACGAGGCTTGTATTTCTCTTTGTTGCTTGCTAAATTGCTAGAAACGTGCATCGTGAAAGAGAGACAGGCATTAATTTCCATTGGTTGTTATGTTCATAGAAACTGAATTGATTTCTCTGTATAAGCATATTTTCAACAATATGCATCCTTTTGCATCATGAGCGAGACCTGCATTATTCACTGTTTCTTGATAAATTGAAAGGAACTGCATTAATATCTCCAATAATGTATCAGCAAATTTTCCACAATAAGCAACTCTTTGCATCATGAATGAGAACTGCATTATTTCTAGTGGTTACTTCTTTCACAGACAATGCGAATGCCCTAATTTAATGGTATAAACAGATTTTGCATCATACGCAACTCTTTATATCATGATCGAGACCTGCATTTCATTGATATCTCCAGTTATGTAAAAAGCAGATTTTGTGTAACAAGTGAAAGCTCTTTGTGTGCTGAACAAGATGTACATGACTCTCTGTTGGTTGCCAATCTGATAAAAACTGCAGTAATGCATTAATATCGGCATTGATGTAAAGGCAGATTTTGTGCAATAAGCAACTATTTGCATCATGAACGAGGCCAGCGTTACTGTCCATTGGATTCTAAATTGATAGAAACTGCATTAATATGTTCAGTATTGTATAAGCAGATTTTCCACAATAAGCAACTCTTTGCATTTCAAGCGAGACCTACTCTCCGTTGTTTGTTAATTTCATGAACAAGACCTGTATTGCTCTTCGTTTCCCGTTAAATTTATGGAAACTGCATTAATATATTAGGGCATAAGCAGATTTTACACAGTAAGCAACAACTCTTTTCTTGTGTATATAATATACAACAATATACAAATCTTTAAACCATAAAGGCGACCTCCATAAACCTTGGTATGTGGCTGCATCACTAAATACCACACTTTTATACCTACTTTATTTCATGGACATATCATGCATGACTTTGCATGGAAGGCAATTCATTTGATGAAACGCAAGATCTGCATCGCTTGCATCAACTTCCGTGCTTGGCAGCATCATTAGATACCATATCATTATCTTCATGTTATGCAACCAGATATTTTACTAACAGCAATGCGTTGGATCATAATGGAGAGACACTTGCATTTGTTTTTCGTGTGACTTTATTAGTAGATACCGTATTATTATCTCTATGTTGTATAACAAGATTTTCAATTAAAAAGTTCTTTGGAATATAGGTGACACCTGCATCGATCCCCTTAAGCAGGCTGCCTTAGTAGATGCCGTATTATAATCTTCATGTAGTATAACATGATTTTGCATTGAAGTCAATTTTTGGAGCATAGGTCAGACTTCCATCACTCCCAGTACGGAGTTGCTTTGTTAGATAGCGTATTATAACCTCAGTGATGTATAACAATTATTTGCATTAAAGGCAACTCTTTAGATCATAAAAGAGACCTGTATTTCTTTCCGTACGTTGTATAACAAGATTCTGCATTAACGGCCACTCTTTGGATCATATGTGAGACCTGCCGAAACCTACATCACTCCCAGTACGTGGCTGCTTTATTAGATAAAGTATTATAACTTCCATGTTGTATGCCGAGAGATTGCATTAAGACAACTCTTCATCGTTAACAAGTTCTACTTTACTCTCTGCATCAAATATGCATACACCGGTTCTCCGTATCATTCTCTTGATATTGCATAACCAGATTTTCTGTTATAATCAAGTCTATTACAATCAAGTCTTATAATGAATTGTAATCAAATCTACATTGCTCCTTGTCGCTGGCATGGCTGAGTAAGTAAGATCAAGTAATCCGATTTTTAAAAACGGGTTAAAATATGAGCAATAACTAAGTTTGCTAAAATGGTATTGCTTACCTGACATAGGCACTGCTGCCATGTTAATATGTTTCAAAATACATTTCCCTCCATGTTTAATATTATGGAAGATTTCTACGATGCTCAAGCTCTTTATTTGCTAAGATTCTGTTGATCTATCTTCTGTCGATTTTACTTTTTGCTGTTCTATTTGATTCGTCTCATTACCAGAATGATTCAAATGAACTTTGTGACTGCTCTTTTAATCCGCCTTCTGAATTCGTTTGTGACGTCATGTGAAGATGAAGGAATTTATTACGTAACAATGAAAAATTGATTTCAATTGTTTTGTTGTAGTCCATGTAAAATTTTCGTTGTTTTCTGATGAAATGTTAAACTGTCGAATTGTCTTGATATGATATTCCTAGTTTTCTCAACATTTCTTGATAGAAAATATTACGTTAGCATATCCACGAATATATTCAGAACATTAGCAAATTTTCATTCTTTGAAAGTAAAGAAACTTCTCAAGAATCTTTAACTAGGTAAAAATTGAAGGAGAAGAAACCTAAGAAAATCCAATCTATAACTGTTGACGAACCATACAGATTCTTTACGAAGAAAAGGAATGTACCCGCTCTCTTCAAACATGTTTGGCCAATCTTGTATACTTGGTAGTTTCTTCATAAAATGCAATCAGACATGCATAACTACAGTACACCAATTATATATTAGATTTGTACCGTCTTACGTACTTACAGAAATATCACATATATAACACACTGCAGCATTCAGACCTTTTAGTAGACTTATGCAATAGACTTCCAAAGATTTGTAATAAAAAGCAGATTCACAACATATCATTGCTGTTACATAACCTTTTTGAGAAAAGTTTTTATTATATCATCATTGTTTAACAAACAACTTATGTAAGAGATTTCATATATATGCAACATGAACACTTTCAGAAATCCAACAAAAACTGATCTAACAAGATTGATTGTTTTATCAAATTTACTGATAAGTATTACAAATATCCACAAAGATGAACATGTACACTGTTGTGCAAATTGTAATGATTTTGATCTGTAGCAATATCAGATCATCGTTGCAAAACAATACTTATGATATTTTCGAGGCAGCAATGAAAACGAGCAAGAGATCAATGGGCCTAACAATAAACAAAGATGTCTCAGCTCAGAAGATTTGCAGTTCATTTTCTGACTGTCGACCAACAGAATGCTGTGTTTCAAACAGACGTGGAAGTGGCGGTGGTGTATGTATGAAAATACCATCTCTTGGAGATCATTGTGGATTATCTGCATCGTCACTCAGCTGCCCATGTATACAAGGTACAACCTGCTCTAAACAGGCAACGGATAAATCAACATTCAATAGAAAATTATCATTCAGATGTAAATACGTGAAATATGAGCAAGAAGAAATAGAGGAATAACTATCTGCTGTCATTCAGTTGTCTCTTCTGTGATGGAGCCTAACTGAAGAAGTAAAGATCATTCAATATGTCCTTAAGTTTAAGGGGATGTTGTGAACAACTAAGATGATAGGGGAAGAGCTCGCTCAGAAAACCACATCGACAGATGAATGAATTGTTTACGCCTTAACTCCTTGATGGATTATTAATGAACATTTATAAACAGAATTTCTTAATAAGCAATAATTTTAACAAATTGTATTTCCATGTTTTTATCCTTCTTATTTTTGTACGAAAGAAATTTTTAGCTCATATTTTATGTTTGTAAAGATGTCAATAAGCAATATGTAAATTGAAAAGTTTTCGAAGAAATATTGAGGATCTGAAAAAATTCTCTCTCTTTTCCATCTCTCTACTTCAGTACTTCCAGATCCTCACTTACCTTCATATGCAATACCTGCATTGATGCATTGACATGCTTATTTTTAAAAATAGACTTGTTGACATGTATTTCCCCTTTTATACTGTTGAAATGTGGCTAATTGATAGAAACTACATTAATATCTGCATTAAAGCATACAAGAAAATTTCACACAGTAAAGTACCCCTGCATCATGAACGGGAGCTGTATCAATCTCCGTGTTGCTCCTAAATTGATAGAAACTGCCTTATTCTCTCCAGTAATGTTTAAGCTGATTTTGCACGATAAGCAACTCTGTGCATCAGGAACGAGGCCTGTATTTCTCTCTGTTGGTTGCTAAATTGCTAGAAACGTGCATCGTGAAAGAGAGATAGGCATTATTTTCAGTTCGTTGCTATGTTTATAGACTCTGAACTTATTTCACTGTATAAGCATATTTTCAAGAATAAGCATTCCTTTGCATCATGAGCGAGACCCTGTTTCTTGATAAATTCAAAGGAACTCCATTAATCTCCATTTATTGATCAGCAGATTTTTCACAATAAACAACTCTTTGCATCAAGAATGAGAACTGCATTTCTCTTCATTCTTTAGCTAAATTGATTGAAACTTCATTGATATCTCCAGTTATGTAAAAAGCAGATTTTGTGTAACAAGCGAAAGCTCTTTGTGTGATGAACAAGATGTACATGACTCGCTGTTGGTTGTCAATCTGATAAAAACTGCAGTAATGCATTAATATCTTCACTGATGTAAAGGCAAATTTTGTGCAATAAACAACTATTTGCATCATGAACGAGGCCAGCGTTACTGTCCGTTGGATTCTAAATTGATAAAAACTGCATTAATATGTCCATTATTGTATAAGCAGATTTTCCACAATAAGCAACTCTTTGCATTTCAAACGAGACCTACTTCCCGTTGTTTCTTAGATTGATCGATTGAAACTGTATTTAAATTTCAAATATATTACACAATAAGAAACTCTTGGCATCATGAACGAGACCTGTATCCTGACATCCCTGGGATTAATATCACATCATCCAATACAGAATCACTATGTGAACTGTTGTTATACGGAGGCCCAAATCTTTGTGTCGTAACAAATCGCACTATATTGGAAGCAACAATTGATTATATTAAAACAACAAAGAGATTTTGTTGAAGTGGCCTTGTATTTGTTGATTATCCTGATGGGCTGAGGATTGTTTCCCTCGACTCTTTATGTAGTATAACATGATTTTGCGTTGAAGTCAAATTTTTGAAGCATAGGTCAGACTTACATCACTCCCGGTCCGGGGTTGCCTTGTTAGATAGCGTAATATAATCTCAGTTTTGTATAATAATATTTTGCATTAAAGGTATAATTGTAGAATTGTATATGTTGTATAATTTTGCATTAAAGGCAACTCTTTAAATCATAAATGAGATCTATATTTCTTCCCGTACATTATAACCTTCATATTGTATAGCAAGATTTTGCATTAACAACAACTCCTTTTATCATATGTGAGACCCGCATCACTCGCAGTACCTGGCTGCTTTATTAGATACTGTATCATAATTTCCATTCTTTATGCCGATAATTTGCATTCAAGAAAACTCTCAATCATCAAAAGGTCCTATGTTACTCGATGCAAATGTGTAAACACCGGTTCTCTGTATTATTCTCTTGATAATGTAAAACCAGATTTTCTGCTATAATCAAATATCTATTATAATCAAGATATTCCATCACAAACGAAATCAGCATTACTACTCGTTTGTAGCTGAGTTAGTAGATCAAGCAGTTTTTCAGATACAGGTGTAGAGATTAGCAGTCAGTAAGATTGTTAGAATTTTTATTGTTTACCTGATTTTATCACTGCTGCGAATTCGACTTGCTTCCAAAGAATCGCTTTCTTCCATGTGTAATATTTTGGACGATTTAATCGATGCTCAAGCTCTGAATTTGCTAAAACTCTATTGTTCCATCTCCTTCCTATTTAACTTCTATGTACTCATATTCATTCTTCTAATCTTAAAATAATTCAAATGAACTCTGTGACTGCCTTTTTTAATCCGTCTTCTGAAATCGTCTGTGACGTCAAGTGAATATGATGGAATTTATAACGTCACAACGAAAATTTGATCGCAAATCTTTTGTGTAGTCTATGTAATATTTTCATTGTTGCATGTGAAAATTTTCCACAAATTGCAATGCCACTTTTTCCATTTCCAGTCAATCATATCTTTAAATAGAGCTTTATTTAATACAGTTGAGCATTCTGCATTGGTATCTCCAGTATCAAAAGGGGGGATTTTGCAATTTTAGTTAGCTGTTTGTACTGTAGTTGAGAGTAATTTGAACTTTTCTTTATACATAGCTGCGCATTAAGATATTGTTAAAATATTTCCTCATGTTGTTATTACCATTATTATCAACATGAATTCAAGCTCTATTAATCTCATTGTATTTTATTTGTATAAGTTAACCAGTGCTACTATGCTTATTTACCTGAAGATGCTAAATGTAACTTTGCAAAACGTTGTAAGTCACATTTTTCTTTTCCAATGGTTAGGTCATTTAATTATTTTAATTTATACTACTTGGATTTGTCGAATGAATTCGTCGCAATGACTTGATTATCAAAGGAAAAAATTGATTAAGCTGCTCTGTCGTTCTTGTCTAAATTGCTCTGTCACACTGTACAGTGTTTTTGGTCGCTCTATTGGGCTTGCAAGTCATCTTGATATGATATTCCTGATTTTCACAACTTTTCTTGATTGAAAATATTACATTAGGATATCCACGTATATTTTCAGAAATTTAGCAAATTCTCTTTCTTTGGAAGTGAAGAAACTTTTTAAGAATCTTAAACTAGACAAAATCAAATGAGCAGAAACCCAAGGAAACCCAATCTATAATTGTTGACGGGTTCTTTATGTAGAAAATTAATGTACCTGTTCTCTTCAAACATTTTAGGCCATGAAGTTATGTTTAGTAGCTTCTTCATGCAATTCAATCAGGCATGTATACTTACATCCATTTTCTGTTAGATTTTTTCGTTCTGCATAGCCACAGAAATACCCAATCCTACACATTAACACACTGCAGCATTCAGAGCTTTTAATGGACTTATGCAATAGACTTCCAAAAATTTGTAATAAAAAACAGATCCACAACATAACTTTGCTGTTACATAACATTTTTGATAAATTTTTCATTATATCATCATTGTTTAACAAACAACTTATGTAAGAGATTTCATATATATACAACATTAAGACTTTCAGAAAGCCAACAAAAACTGATCTAACAAGATTGATTGTTTTATCAAATTTATTGACAAGTATTAAAAATATCCATAAAGATGAATATGTACACTGTTGTGCAAATTATAATGATTTTGATCTGCAGCAATATCAGAACATCGTTGCAAAACAATACTTATGATATTTTTGAGGCAGCAATGAAAATTAACAAGAGATCGATGGGCCTAAAAATTAACAAACATGTCTCATCTCAAAAGATTTGCAGTTCCTTTTCTGACTGTCAACCAACAGAATGCTGTGTTTCAAAGAGACGTGGAAGTGGCAGTGGTGTATGTATGAAAAGACCATCTCTTGGAGATCATTGTGGATTATCTGCATCGTCACTCAGCTGCCCATGTATACAAGGTACAACCTGCTCTAAACAAGCAATGGATAAATCAACATTCAATAGAAAATTAGCATTCAGATGTAAATACGTTAAATATGAGCAAGAAGAAATAGAGGAATAACTATCTGCTGTCATTCAGTTGTCAATTATATGAATGCAATGATGGAGCCAAACTAAAGAAATAAAGAAACTGTGAGGTTGCGAACAACTAAGATGTCAGCAAAGGAGCTTGTTGAAAAAACCACATCGAAAGTTGAAGGCAATGTTTACCCCGGAATTCCTTGATTGATTGTTAATGAACATTCTATGAACAGCATTTATTAATAAGCAATCATTTTAACAAGTTGTATTTCCATGTTTTTACATTTCTTACTTTTGTATCAAAGAAAATTTCTTTGCTTATAATTGATGTTTTTGAATATGTAAATAAGCAATGTGTAAATTCACAAGTTTTAAGAAAATATTACTGATCTGAAAAATGTCCGTACTTTTCAATCTCTCTACTCCAGTACTTAAAATCTTCACCTACAATCATATGCAATATCTGTATTGGTGCGTTGAAATGCTTATTTTCAAAATCAGACTTTCTGAAATGTAGGGCACATCTACACGAGAGCTTAAAAGCTGACCATAACAGCAGGATAGCAATGGACCAATGCTGAATTCCAGTTTTTCCGGCTTATATTTTCCAGGGACGTATAGCAGAAGGATTCTTTAAATGTAATCTTTTGGTGACAGCCTTCATACTGTCTGCATTCGAGATATTTGGTTTTCTATTTCACTGTTATATTTTACTTATGTTCCAAAAATTGCAAAAAATTTAAGAAGAAATTGAAAGTCCTTTATAATAATGGCTGCTTTAGACTGCTGTTAGGTGATTTAAGGCTGGTATTGCCTTCTAGTCCGTCGTCGTTATTAGTATCGCCCTTCTGCTCCGTTAAATTCAAGATGAATATGAACATAGGAGAAACAAAAACCCTTCAACAAACCCTTCAAACCTTCTGTAAAAGGAAATGAGAAAATAAACCACTAATTTCAAAATCATTCATCCGTCATTTTGTTTTTCTGTATTTAAATCATTTGGAAATGGGTGAGATGTTTTGCTGCAGAGGGAAGTTTTAATCTTTGATGACAGCACAGATTAGTTAAACGATGGACTGTACAAGCATAGTTGGTACAATGTTAAGCACCTCCAAGGGATGCTAAAAAATTGACCATCTACACGGTAACTACAAGTGATAATTCGCTTAATCCCAAAAAGAATTCAAGGATAACAATTTTCAGCCCTCGTGTAGATGCGCCCTACTACCTTTGGTATACTGTTGATATGTAACTGATTGACAGAAACTATATTAATATCTCTATTAAAGTATTAGCATATTTTCCACATAAAGATGTTCTTAGCATCAAGAACAGGACCTGCATTGCTGTCCATTTCCTGCTATTTCGAAAGAAACTGCACTAATATCTCCATTAATGAAAAAACGATTTTGCACAACAATCAACAACTCTTTGCATCGTGAATGAGACCTGCATCACTCTCCGTTGGTTGCTAAATTTATAGAAACTAAATTAATATCTCCAGTAATGTATACCCATATTTTCCACAATAAGCAACTCTTTCCATCATGAACGAGACCTGCATTGCTCTCTGTTGGTTGCTAAATTGATAGAAACTGCATTATTATACCCATTGATGCAAAAACAGATTTTGAACAATAAGCATCTTTTCGCAACATGAACGAGACCTAAATTGATCTCCGTATCTTGTTAAATCGATAGAAACTGCATTATCTTCATTAATGTATAAGCATATTTTGCACAATTAGCAACTCTTTGTATCATGAGCAAGTTATTGCATTTTATCTCCATTTATAAGCAAGTTGATTTTGCAAAATAAGCAACCCTTTATTTGCACCATGAGCGTGATCAGCAAAACTCTCGGATTGCTGCCGTAATCGTAGATATTGCATTTATATCTTCATTATTTAATAATTAAATTTTGTGTTAAATGCGACTTTTTGGACCATACGCATGACTTCCATTACTCTTCATTTCGAGTGCAGTAATAGATGGCACGTTAATTTAATCATTATTTTATAGACACATTTTGCATAATTTGGTATCCTTTGGATAAAAGGCGAGAACTGCATCGCCTGCATCGATATTCGTGCTTTGCAGCATCACTAGATACCATGTCATTATCTTCATGTTACGTAACCAGATACTTACTAACAGCAATTCGTTGAATCATAATGGAGAGAGACTTGCATTTGTTTTTCGTGTCACTTCATTAGTAGATACCATATTATTATCTCTATTTTGTATTATCAGATTTTCGATTAAAAAGTTCTTTGGATCATAGGTGACACCTGCATTAATCCCCTCAAGTGGGCTGCCTTAGTAGATGTCGTATTGTAATCCTCATGTAGTATAACATGATTTTGCATGGAAATCAATTTTTGAAGCATTAGTGAAACTTGCATCACTCCCAGTACGGAGTTGCTTTGCTAGATAGCGTATTATATCCTCAGTGTTGTATAATAATATTTTGCATTAAAGGTATAATTGTAGAATTGTATATATTGTGTAATTTTGCATTCAAGGCAACTCTTTAAATCATAAAGGAGATCTGTATTTCTTCCCGTACATTTTAACCTTCATATTGTATAGCAAGATTTTGCATTAACAACAACTCTTTTTATCATATGTGAGACCCGCATCACTCCCAGTACCTGGCTGCTTTACTAGATACTGTATTGTAATTTCCATTCTTTATGCCGATATTTTGCATTCAAGACAACTCTCAATCATTAAAAGGTCCCATGTTACTCAATGCATATGTGTAAACACCGGTTCTCTGTATTATTCTCTTGCTATTGTAAAACCAGATTTTCTGCTATAATCAAATATCTATTATAATCAAGATATTCTATCACAAACGACATCAGCATCATTCCTCGTTTGTAGCTGAGTTAGTAGATCAAGCAGTTTTTCAGATACAGGTGTAGAGATTAGCAGTCGGTAAGATTGTTAGAATTTGTATTGTTTACCTGATTTAATCACGGCTGCGAATTCGACTTGCTTCCAAAGAATCACTTTCTTCTATCTTTAATATTTTTGACAATTTCATCGATGCTCAAGCTCTGAATTTGCTAAAACTCTATTGTTCCATCTTCTTCCGATTTAACTTCTATGTACTCATTTTCATTCTTCTAATCTCAAAATAATTCAAATGAACTCTGTGACTGCTTTTTTTAATCCGTCTTCTGAAATCGTCTGTGACGTCAAGTAAATATGATGGAATTTATTACGTCACAACGAAAATTTGATCGCAAATCTTTTGTGTTGTCTATGTAATATTTTCATCGTTGCATGTGAAAATTTTCCGCAAATTGCAATGCCACTATTTCCATTTCCAGCCAATCATATCTTCAATAGAGCTTTATCTAATACAGTTGAGCATTCTGCATTGGTATCTCCAGTATCGAAAGGGGGGATTGTGCAATTTTAGTTAGCTGTTTGTACTGTAGTTGAGAGTAATTTGCACTTTCTTTATACATAGCTGCGCATTAACATATTAAAATATTTCCTCGTGTTGTTATTACAATTATTATCAACACGAATTCATTCTCTATTAATCTCATTTTATTCTATTTGTATAAGTTAACCAGTGCTACTATGCTTATTTACCTGAAGATGCTAAATGTAACATTGCTAAACGTTGTAAGTCACATTTTTCTTTTGCAATGGCCTAGCCTTTTAATTATTTTTACTTATACTACTTGGATTTGTCGAATGAATTCGTCGCAATGACTTGATTATCAAAGGAAAAAATTGATTAAGCTGCTCTGTCGTTCTTGTCTAAATTGCTCTGTCACACTGTACAATGTTTTTGGTCGCTCTATTGGGCTTGCAAGTCATCTTGATATGATATTCCTGATTTTCACAACTTTTCTTGATTGAAAATATTACATTAGGATATCCACGTATATTTTCAGAAATTTAGCAAATTCTCTTTCTTTGGAAGTGAAGAAACTTTTTAAGAATCTTAAACTAGACAAAATCAAATGAGCAGAAACCCAAGGAAACCCAATCTATAATTGTTGACGGGTTCTTTATGTAGAAAATTAATGTACCTGTTCTCTTCAAACATTTTAGGCCATGAAGTTATGTTTAGTAGCTTCTTCATGCAATTCAATCAGGCATGTATACTTACATCCATTTTCTGTTAGATTTTTTCGTTCTGCATAGCCACAGAAATACCCAATCCTACACATTAACACACTGCAGCATTCAGAGCTTTTAATGGACTTATGCAATAGACTTCCAAAAATTTGTAATAAAAAACAGATCCACAACATAACTTTGCTGTTACATAACATTTTTGATAAATTTTTCATTATATCATCATTGTTTAACAAACAACTTATGTAAGAGATTTCATATATATACAACATTAAGACTTTCAGAAAGCCAACAAAAACTGATCTAACAAGATTGATTGTTTTATCAAATTTATTGACAAGTATTAAAAATATCCATAAAGATGAATATGTACACTGTTGTGCAAATTATAATGATTTTGATCTGCAGCAATATCAGAACATCGTTGCAAAACAATACTTATGATATTTTTGAGGCAGCAATGAAAATGAACATGAGATCGATGGGCCTAAAAATTAACAAAGATGTCTCATCTCAAAAGATTTGCAGTTCCTTTTCTGACTGTCAACCAACAGAATGCTGTGTTTCAAACAGACGTGGAAGTGGCAGTGGTGTATGTATGAAAAGACCATCTCTTGGAGATCATTGTGGATTATCTGCATCGTCACTCAGCTGCCCATGTATACAAGGTACAACCTGCTCTAAACAGGCAACGGATAAATCAACATTCAATAGAAAAATATCATTCAGATGTAAATACGTGAAATATGAGCAAGAAGAAATAGAGGAATAACTATCTGCTGTCATTCAATTGTCACGTCTATGAATGCAATGATGGAGTCAAACTAAAGAAATAAAGAAGCTGTGAGATTGCAAACAACTAAGATGTCAGCAAAGGAGCTGGTTGAAAAAACCACATCGAAAGTTGAAGGCAATGTTTACACCTTAATTCCTTGATTGATTGTTAATGAACATTCTATGAACATAATTCTTTAATAAGCAATCATTTTAACAAGTTGTAATTCTATGTTTTTACATTTCGTAATATTGCACAGAAGAAAATTTTCAGCTTTTATTTTATTTTTGTAAATATGTAAATAAGCAATAAATAAATTGAAAAGTTTTCAAAGAAATATTGAGGATCTTAAAAATTCTCTTTCTTTTCAATCTCTCTACCTCATTACTTCCAAATCCACACTTACCTTCATATGCAATACCTGCATTGATGCATTGACATGCTTATTTTCAAAAGAAGATTTTCTGACATGTATTTCCCTTGTTATCCTGTTGGCATGTAGCCAATTGATAGAAACTACATTAATATCTCCATTAAAGTATACAAGAAAATTTTGCATCGTAAAATACCCCTGGGTCTTGAACGGAAGCTGTATCAATCTCCATTTGCTGCTAAATTGATAGACACTGCCTTATGCTCCACATTAATGTATAAGCAGATTTTACACAATAAGCAACAACTCTTTGCATCATGAACAATGTCTGCATTACTCTCAGTTTCTTGGTAAATTGAAAAAAACTACATTAATACCTCTATTTATGAATAAGCAGATTTTGCACGATAGGCAACTCTGTGCGTCAGGAACGAGATCTGCATTATTCTTCGTTGACAATGCATTAATTTCTCTGTATTAGCAGATTTTGCACAATAAATGACTCTTTGCATGATGAATTAGACCTGCATTCCTCCCCATTTCTTGACAAATTGATACGAATTGCATTAATATCCCCATTAATGTATAAGCAGATTTGGTACAATAAGCAACAACTCTTTGCATCAGGAACGAGGCCTGTATTTCTCTTTGTTGCTTGCTAAATTGCTAGAAACGTGCATCGTGAAAGAGAGACAGGCATTAATTTCCATTGGTTGTTATGTTCATAGAAACTGAATTGATTTCTCTGTATAAGCATATTTTCAACAATATGCATCCTTTTGCATCATGAGCGAGACCTGCATTATTCACTGTTTCTTGATAAATTGAAAGGAACTGCATTAATATCTCCATTTCTAATGTATCAGCAGATTTTCCACAATACCTGCATTTCATTGAACTCCAGTTTTGCATCATGAACAAGATGTACATGACTCTCTGTTGGTTGCCAATCTGATAAAAACTGCAGTAATGCATTAATATCGGCATTGATGTAAAGGCAGATTTTGTGCAATAAGCAACTATTTGCATCATGAACGAGGCCAGCGTTACTGTCCGTTGGATTATAAATTGATAGAAACTGCATTAATATGTCCATTATTGTATAAGCAGATTTTTCACAATAAGCAACTCTTTGCATCATGAATGAGAACTGCATTATTCCTAGTGGTTACTTCTTTCATAGACAATGCGAATGCCCTAATTTAATGGTATAAACAGATTTTGCATAAACTCTTCATATCATGATCGAGACCTGCATTTCATTGATATCTCCAGTTATGTAAAAAGCAGATTGTGTAACATGCGAAAGCTCTTTGTGTGATAAACAAGATGTACATAACTCTCTGTTGGTTGCCAATCTGATTGAAATTGCATCAATGCATTAATACCTTCATTGATGTAAAGGCAGATTTTGTGCAAAAAGCAACTATTTGCATCATGAAGGAGGCCAAAGTTACTCACCGTTGGATTCTAAATTGGTAGAAATTGCATTAATATGTCCATTATTGTATAAGCGGACTTTTCACAATAAGCAACTCTTTGCAATTCAAACGAGACCTACTCTCCATTGTTTGTTAATTTCATGAACGCGACCTGTATTGCTCTTCGTTTCCTGTTAAATTTATGGAAACTGCATTAATATATTAGGGTATAAGCAGATTTTACACAATAAGCAACAACTCTTTGCTTCTGTTTATAAAATACAACAATATACAAGTCTTTGAACCATAAAGAAGACCTCCATAAACCTTGGTATGTGGCTGCATCAGTAAATACCACACTTTATACCTACCTTATTTCATAGACATATCATGCATGACTTTACATGGAAGACAATTCATCTGATGAAAAGCGAGATCTGCATCGCCTGCATCAACTTCCGTGCCTGGCAGCATCATTAGATACCATATCATTATCTTCATGTTATGTAACCAGATATTTTACTAACAGCAATGCGTTGGATCATAATGGAGAGAGACTTGCATTTGTTTTTCGTGTGACTTCATTAGTAGATACTGTATTATTTTCTCTATGTTGTATAACAAGATTTTCAATTAAAAAGTTCTTTGGAATATAGGTGACACCTGCATCGATCCCCTTAAGCAGGCTGCCTTAGTAGATGCCGTATTATAATCTTTATGTAGTGTAACATAATTTTGCATTGAAGTCACATTTTGAAGCATAGGTCAGACTTGCATCACTCACAGTACGGAGTAGCTTTGTTAGATAGCGTATTATAACCTCAGTGATGTATAACAATTATTTGCATTAAAGGCAACTCTTTAGATCATAAAAGAGACCTGTATTTCTTTCCGTACGTTGTATAACAAGATTCTGCATTAACGGCCACTCTTTGGATCATATGTGAGACATGCCGAAACCAAATCACTCCCAGTACGTGGCTGCTTTATTAGATAAAGTATTATAACTTCCATGTTGTATGCCGAGAGATTGCATTAAAGACAACTCTTAATCGTTAACAAGTTCTACTTTACTTTCTGCATTAAATATGCATACACCGGTTCTCCGTATCATTCTCTTGATATTGCATAATCAGATTTTTTGTTATAATCAAGTCTATTATAATCAAGTCCGTTAATCTCAAACGAAATCTGCATTACTCCTCGTCGCTGGCCGAGTTAGTAAGATCCAGTAATCCGTTTCTTGACTCACGGAGTGAGTCTGTAGGAGTAGAGGGCAAAATTCTGTGTTCTGTGGCCGAATTCAATTCAACGTAAACAATGGAAAGTTAATAAAGCGTCTCACGTTTCGGACGTCGCCATGTTGGATATTGCAGTTGCTTAGAGATATTTGGCGAGAGCCGAAATACTGATCAGCTAGGAGATGTAAATATTCAAAAATACCTGGAAACATTAAAAACTTTTCTCTAAAAATGATAATCTAGATATCTATGCTTTTTGTCCCGGCAATCCACAGAATACCTCTTTTAAAAGCAGCACACACAATAGACACGAAGCTGATGTTTATTTAGGCCTATTGCATATTTGTCAAAGAATCGGCATGAATGCGTTAGTCATGATCTGAGATGACGGGAACAAAACTGTAAAACAGAATCAAGGCAGCGGGGCACCAGGCAGCAGAGGTAGAAGCAGCAAATTTATGCAAAGGAAACAATTGGAAAATCATAGAATTTCATTAGCACTGTGAATAAAAAATTGTTCAAAAATCAGTCAAAAATCGGCATGCATGAGTCGATCATGATATACTGCATACTTTACGGATGAATGAGCTTCAAACACTCATTTTGCAAATTGTAATTAGCTTAGCTTATGTACTTTTCCTCTCCTTTGAACAATGGTAATGAACTTTTTAAAACACATTTGTCGTTAATTACATAGATTTGGACTGCCTGGTTGCTCTCTGAATTTGAAGAGGATTTTATTATAAGTTTTTTGGAAAATCCCTTCAAACACCCAAGAAACTACACTTTGATGCCTAGAAGATTGAGGGTCGAAAAGCAGGTCATAAAGTGAGCTGGGTTTGTCGTATTATTAGATTTGTAGCACTGTGCACTGTCCTCCGTGAGTCACCTGAAGGTTCCTTTCATTAAATACAGGTGTAGATATAAGCAATCACTAAGATTATTAAAATTTGTATTGTTTACCTGATAAAAGCACTGCTGCAATGTTAATATGTTTCGAAAAACATTTCCCTCCACGTTTATTACTTTGGAAGATTTCTTCGATGCTCAAGCTCATTATTTGCTAAGATTCTGTTGATCTATCTTCTGTTGATTTTACATTTTGCTGTTCTATTTGATTCGCCTCATTACCAAAATGATTCAAATGAACTTTGTGACTGCTTTTTTTTATCCGCCTTCTGAATTCGTTTGTGACGTCATGTGAAAATGAAGGAGTTTATTACGTAATAATGAAAAACAGGTTTCAATTCTTTTGTTGTAGTCCATGTAATATTTTCGTTATTGTATGATGAAACGAAAAACTGTCGAAATGTTTTGATATGATATTCCTAATTTTCTCAACTTTTCTTGATAGAAAAAATTACGTTAGGATATCCATGAATATTTTCAGAACATTAGCAAATTTTCATTCTTTGAAAGTAAAGAAACTTTTCAAGAATCTTTAACTAGGTAAAAAATTGAAGGAGAAGAAACCTAAGAAAATGAAATCTATAACTGTTGACGAACCATATAGATTCTTTACGAAGAAAATGAATGTACCTGCTCTCTAAAACATGTTAGGCCAATCTTGTATTCTTTGTAGTTTCTTCATGAAATTCAATCAGACATGCATTATTAAAGTACACCAATTTTATATTAGATTTGTACCGTCTTACGTACTTACAGAAATAACAAATACGTTAACACACTGCAGCATTCAGAGCTTTTAATGGACTTATGCAATAGACTTTCAAAGATTTGTAATAAAAAACAGATCGACAACATAACAATGCTGTTACATAACCTTTTTGATAAAGTTTTCATTATATCATAATTGTTTAACAAACAACTTATGTAAGAGATTTCATATATATACAACATGAAGACTTTCAGAAATCCAACAAAAACTGATCCAACAAGATTGATTGTTCTATCAAATTTACTGATAAGTATTACAAATATCCATAAAGATGAATATGTACACTGTTGTGCAAATTATAATGATTTTGATCTGCAGCAATATCAGAACATCGTTGCAAAACAATACTTATGATATTTTCAAGGCAGCAATGAAAATGAACAAGAGATCGATGGGACTAAAAATTAACAAAGATGTCTCATCTCAAAAGATTTGCAGTTCCTTTTCTGACTGTCAACCAACAGAATGCTGTGTTCCAAACAGACGTGGAAGTCGCAGTGGTGTATGTATGAAAAGACCATCTCTTGGAGATTATTGTGGATTATCTGCATCGTCCATGAGCTGCCCATGTATACAAGGTACAACCTGCTCTAGACAGGCAATTGAAAAATCAACATTCAATAGAAAATTAGCATTCAGATGTAAATACGTGAAATATGAGCAAGAAGAAATAGAGGAATAACTATTTGATACCTTTTTCTATGAATGCAATGATGGAGCCAAACTGAAGAAGTAAAGATCATTCACTATGTCCTTAAGATGATGGTGATGTTGTGAACAACTAAGATGTCAGGGGAAGATCTCATTCAAAAAACCACATCGAAAGTTGAAGACAATGTTTACGCCTTAATTCCTTGATGGATTATTAATGAACATTTATAAACAGAATTTTTTAATATTCAATCATTTTAACAAATTGTATTTCCATGGCTTTATCTTTCGTAATTTTGTACAGAAGAAACTTTTTAGCTTTTATTTTATGTTTGTAAATATGTAAATAAGCAATATGTAAATTGAAAAGTTTTCAAAGAAATATTGAGGATCTGAAAAATTTTCTTTCTTTTCAATCTCTCTACCTCATTACTTCCAAATCCACACTTACCTTCATATGCAATACCTGCATTGATGCATTGACATGCTTATTTCTTAAAGAAGATTTTCTGACATGTATTTCCCTTGTTAAACTGTTGGCATGTAGCCAATTGATAGAAACTACATTAATATCTCCATTAAAGTATACAAGAAAATTTTGCATCGTAAAATACCCCTGCGTCTGGAACGGGAGCTGTATCAATCTCCGTTTGCTACTAAATTGATAGACACTGCCTTATGCTCAACATTAATGTATAAGCAGATTTTACACAATAAGCAACAACTCTTTGCATCATGAACAATGTCTGCATTACTCTCCGTTTCTTGCTAAATTGAAAAAAACTGCATTAATACATCTATTTATGAATAAGCAGATTTTGCACGATAGGCAACTCTGTGCGTTAGGAACGAGATCTGCATTATTCTCTGTTGACAATGCATTATATTCTCTGTATTAGCAGATTTTGCACAATAAATGACTCTTTGCACGATGAATTAGACCTGCATTCCTCACCATTTCTTGACAAATTGATACGAATTGCATTAATATCCCCATTAAAATGTATAAGCAGATTTGGCATAATAAGCAACAACACTTTGCATCAGGAACGAGGCCTGTATTTCTCTTTGTTGCTTGCTAAATTGCTAGAAACGTACATCGTGAAAGAGAGACAGGCATTATTTTCCATTGGTTGTTGTGTTCATAGACACTGAATTGATTTCTCTGTATAAGCATATCTTCAACAATAAGCATCCTTTTGCATCATGAGCGAGACCTGCATTATTCACTGTTTCTTGATAAATTGAAAGGAACTGCATTAATATCTCCATTAATGCATTAGCAGATTTTCCACAATAAGCAACTCTTTGCATTTCGAACGAGACCTACTCTCCGTTGTTTGTTAATTTCATGAACGAGACCTGTATTGCTCTTCGTTTCCCGTTAAATTTATGGAAACTGCATTAATATATTAGGGTATAAGCAGATTTTACACAATAAGCAACAACTCTTTTATTGTGTACATAATGTACAACAATATACAAATCTTTAAACCATAAAGGCGACCTCCATCAACCTTAGTATGTGCCTGCATCACTTAATACCACACTTTTATACTTACTTTATTTCATGGACATATCATGCATGACTTTGCATGGAAGGCAATTCATTTGATGAAACGCAAGATCTGCATCGCTTGCATCAACTTCCGTGCTTGGCAGCATCATTAGATACCATATCATTATCTTCATGTTATGCAACCAGATATTTTACTAACAGCAATGCGTTGGATCATAATGGAGAGACACTTGCATTTGTTTTTCGTGTGACTTTATTAGTAGATACCGTATTATTATCTCTATGTTGTATAACAAGATTTTCAATTAAAAAGTTCTTTGGAATATAGGTGACACCTGCATCGATCCCCTTAAGCAGGCTGCCTTAGTAGATGCCGTATTATAATCTTTATGTAGTGTAACATAATTTTGCATTGAAGTCACATTTTGAAGCATAGGTCAGACTTGCATCACTCACAGTACGGAGTAGCTTTGTTAGATAGCGTATTATAACCCCAGTGATGTATAACAATTATTTGCATTAAAGGCAACTCTTTAGATCATAAAAGAGACCTGTATTTCTTTCCGTACGTTGTATAACAAGATTCTGCATTAACGGCCACTCTTTGGATCATATGTGAGACCTGCCGAAACCTACATCACTCCCAGTACGTGGCTGCTTTATTAGATAAAGTATTATAACTTCCATGTTGTATACCGAGAGATTGCATTAAAGACAACTCTTAATCGTTAACAAGTTCTACTTTACTTTCTGCATTAAATATGCATACACCGGTTCTCCGTATCATTCTCTTGATATTGCATAACCAGATTTTCTGTTATAATCAAGTCTATTACAATCAAGTCTTATAATGAATTGTAATCAAATCTACATTGCTCCTTGTCGCTGGCCTGGCTGAGTAAGCAAGATCAAGTAATCCGATTTTTAAAAACGGGTTAAAATATGAGCAATAACTAAGTTTGCTAAAAATGGTATTGCTTACCTGACATAGGCACTGCTGCCATGTTAATATGTTTCAAAATACATTTCCCTCCATGTTTAATATTATGGAAGATTTCTTCGATGCTCAAGCTCTTTATTTGCTAAGATTCTGTTGATCTATCTTCTGTCGATTTTACTTTTTGCTGTTCTATTTGATTCGTCTCATTACCAGAATGATTCAAATGAACTTTGTGACTGCTCTTTTAATATGCCTTCTGAATTCGTTTGTGACGTCATGTGAAGATGAAGAAATTTATTACGTAACAATGAAAAATTGATTTCAATTGTTTTGTTGTTGTCCATGTAAAATTTTCGTTGTTTTCTGATGAAATGTTAAACTGTCGAATTGTCTTGATATGATATTCCTAGTTTTCTCAACATTTCTTGATAGAAAATATTACGTTAGCATATCCACGAATATATTCAGAACATTACCAAATTTTCATTCTTTGAAAGTAAAGAAACTTCTCAAGAATCTTTAACTAGGTAAAAATTGAAGGAGAAGAAACCTAAGAAAATCCAATCTATAACTGTTGACGAACCATACAGATTCTTTACGAAGAAAATGAATGTACCCGCTCTCTTCAAACATGTTAGGCCAATCTTGTATACTTGGTAGTTTCTTCATAAAATGCAATCAGACATGCATAACTACAGTACACCAATTATATATTAGATTTGTACCGTCTTACGTACTTACAGAAATATCACATACATAACACACTGCAGCATTCAGACCTTTTAGTAGACTTATGCAATAGACTACCAAAGATTTGTAATAAAAAACAGATTCACAACATAACATTGCTGTTACATAAAATTTTCAAAAAAAGTTTTCCTTATATCATCATTATTTAACAAACAACTTATGTAAGAGATTTCATATATATACAACATGAAGACTTTCAGAAAGCCAACAAAAACTGATCTAACAAGATTGATTGTTTTATCAAATTTACTGATAAGTATTACAAATATCCATAAAGATGAATATGTACACTGTTGTGCAAATTGTAATGATTTTGATCTGCAGCAATATCAGATCATCGTTGCAAAACAATACTTATGATATTTTCGAGGCAGCAATGAAAATGAACAAGAGATCAATGGGCCTAACAATAAACAAAGATGTCTCATCTCAAAAGATTTGCAGTTCCTTTTCTGACTGTCAACCAACAGAATGCTGTGTTTCAAACAGACGTGGAAGTGGCAGTGGTGTATGTATGAAAAGACCATCTCTTGGAGATCATTGTGGATTATCTGCATCGTCACTCAGCTGCCCATGTATACAAGGTACAACCTGCTCTAAACAGGCAATGGATAAATCAACATTCAATAGAAAATTATCATTCAGATGTAAATACGTGAAATATGAGCAAGAAGAAATAGAGGAATAACTATCTGCTGTCATTCATTTGTCTCTTCTGTGATGGAGCCTAACTGAAGATGTAAAGATCATTCAATATGTCCTTAAGATGATGGTGATGTTGTGAACAACTAGGATGTCAGTAAAAGAGCTCGTTCAAAAAACTACATCAAAAATTGAAGGCAATGTTTACGCCTTAATTCATTGATTGATTATTAATGAACATTTATAAACAAATTTCTTAATAAGCAATAATTTTAACAAATTGTATTTCCATGTTTTTATCCTTCTTATTTTTGTACGAAAGAAATTTTTAGCTCATATTTTATGTCTGTAAATATGTCAATAAGCAATATGTAAATTGAAAAGTTTTCGAAGAAATATTGAGGATCTGAAAAAATTCTCTCTCTTTTCCATCTCTCTACTTCAGTACTTCCAGATCCTCACTTACCTTCATATGCAATGCCTGCATTGATGCATTGACATGCTTATTTTTAAAAATAGACTGGTTGACTTGTATTTCCCTTTTTATACTGTTGAAATGTGGCTAATTGATAGAAACTACATTAATATCTGCATTAAAGCATACAAGAAAATTTCACACAGTAAAATGCCCCTGCATCGTGAACGGGAGCTGTATCAATCTCCGTGTTGCTCCTAAATAGTTAGATACTGCCTTATTCTCTCCAGTAATGTTTAAGCTGATTTTGCACGATAAGCAACTCTGTGCATCTGGAACGAGGCCTGTATTTCTCTCTGTTGATTGCTAAATTGCTAGAAACGTGCATCGTAAAAGAGAGATAGGCATTATTTTCCGTTCGTTGCTATGTTCATAGACACTGAATCAATTTCACTGTATCAGCATATTTTCAACAATAACCATTCCTTTGCATCATGAGCGAGACCTGCATTACTCACTGTTTCTTGATAAATTGAAAGGAACTGCATTAATATCTCCATAAATGTATAAGCAGATTTTCCACAATAAACAACTCTTTGCATCATGAATGAGAACTGCATTATTCCTAGTGGTTACTTCTTTCATAGAGAATGCGAATGCCTTAATTTAATGGTATGACCAGATTATGCATAATACGCAACTCTTTATATCATGATCGAGACCTGCATTTCATTGGTATCTCCAGTTATTTAAAAAGCAGATTTTGCCTAACAAGCAACAACTCTTTGCATTATGATCAAGATCAGCATGACTCGCAGTTGGTTGCGGATTTGATAGAAACTGCACAAAAGCAATAATATCTTCATTGATGTAAAAGCAGATTTTGCGCAATAAGCAACTCTTTGCATCCTGAACGAGGCCAGCGTTACTGTCCGTTGGATTCTTAATTGACAGAAACTGCATTAATTTGTCCATTATTGTATAAGCAGATTTCACACAATAAGCAACTCTTTGCATTTCAAACGAGACCTACTCTCCGTTGTTTGTTAAATTGATGGAAACTGCATTAAAATCTCAAATACTTTACACGAGAAGCAACTCTTGGCATCATGAACAAGACCTGTATTGCTCTTCATTTCCCGTTAAATTTATGGAAACTGCATTAATATATTAGGGCATAAGCAGATTTTACACAATAAGCAACAACTCTTTGCATCTGTTTATAAAATACAACAATATACAAGTCTTTAAACCATAAAGGCGACCTCCATAAACCTTGGTATGTGGCTGCATCAGTAAATACCACACTTTATACCAACTTCATTTCATAGACATATTCTGCACGACTTTACATCGAAGGCAATTCATTTTATGAAACGCGAGATCTGCATCACCTGCATCAACTACCGTGCCTGGCAGCATCATTAGATACCATATCATTATCTTCATGTTATGTAACCAGATATTTTACTAACAGCAATGCGTTGGATCATAATGGGGAGAGACTTGTATTTGCTTTTCGTGTGACTTCATTAGTAGATACCATATTATTATCTCTATGTTGTATAACAAGATTTTCAATTAAAAAGTTCTTTGGATTATAAGTGACACCTGCATCAATCCCCTTAAGTGGGCTGCCTTAGTAGATGCCGTATTATAATTATCATGTAGTATAACATGATTTTGCAGTGAAGTCAAATTTTTGGAGCATAGGTCAGACTTGCATCACTTCCAGTCCGGGGTTGCCTTGTTAGATAGCGCAATATAATCTCAGTGTTGTATAATAATATTTTGCATTAAAGGCAACTCTTTAAATCATAAATGAGATCTGTATTTTCTTCCCGTACATTATAACCTTATAGCAAGATTTTGCATTAATAACAACTCTTTTTATGATATGTGAGACCCGCATCACTCCCAGTTCCTGGCTGCCTTATTAGATACTGTATTATAATTTCCATTCTTTATGCCGATATTTTTCATTCAAGACAACTCTCAATCATTAAAAGGTCCTATGTTACTCAATGCATATGTGTAAACAATGGTTCTCTGTATTGTTCTCTTGATATTGCAAAACCAGATTTTCTGCTATAATCAAATATCTATTATAATCAAGACTTTCTATCACAAACGAGATCTGCATTACTCCTCGTCTGTAGCTGAGTTAGTAGATCAAGCAGTTTTTTCGATACAGGTGTAGAGATTAGCAGTCAGTAAGATTGTTAGAATTTGTATTGTTTACCTGATTTTATCACTGCTGCGAATTCGACTTGCTTCCAAAGAAACACTTTCTTCCATGTTTAATATTTTGGAGGATTCTATCGATGCTCAAGCTCTGTATTTGCTAAAATTCTATTGTTCTATCTTCTTCCGATTTAACTTCTATGTACTCATTTTCATTCTTCTAATCTCAAGATAATTCAAATGCACTCTGTGACTGCTTTTTTTTACTCCGCCTTCTGAAATCGTCTGTGACGTCAAGTGAATATGACGAAATTTATTACGTCACAACGAAAATTTGATCGCAAATCTTTTGTGTAGTCTATGTAATATTTTCATTGTTGCATGTGAAAATTTTCCACAAATTGCAATGCCACTTTTTCCATTTCCAGTCAATCAAATCTTTAAATATAGCTTTATCTAATACAGTTGAGCATTCTGCATTGGTATCTCCAGTATCGAAAGGGGGGATTTTGCAATTTTAGTTAGCTGTTTGTACTGTAGTTGAGAGTAATTTGCACTTTTCTTTATACATAGCTGCTGCGCATTACGATATTGTTATAATATTTTCTCATGTTGTTATTACCGTTATTATCAACATGAATTCAAGCTCTATTAATCTCATTGTATTTTATTTGTATAAGTTAACCAGTGCTACTATGCTTATTGACCTGAAGATGCTAAATGTAACTTTGCAAAACGTTGTAAGTCACATTTTTCTTTTCCAATGGTTAGGTCATTTAATTATTTTAATTTATACTACATGGATTTGTCGAATGAATTCGTCGCAATGACTTGATTATCAAAGGAAAATATTGATTAAGCTGCTCTGTCGTTCTTGTCCAAATTGCTCTGTCACACTGTACAATGTTTTTGGTCGCCGTATTGGTCTTACAAGTCATTTTGATATGATATTCCTGATTTTCACAACTTTTCTTGATTGAAAATATTACAATAGGATATCCACGAATATTTTCAGAAATTTAGCAAATTCTCTTTTTTGGGAAGTGAAGAAACTTTTTAAGAATCTTAAACTAGGCAAAATCAAATGAGCAGAAACCCAAGGAAACACAATCTATAATTGTTGACGGGTTCTTTATGTAGAAAATTAATGTACCTGTTCTCTTCAAACATTTTAGGCCACGAAGTTATGTTTAGTAGCTTCTTCATGCAATCCAATCAGGCATGTATACTAACATCCATTTTCTGTTAGATTTTTTCGTTCCGCATAGTCACAGAAATACCCAATCCTACACATTAACACACTGCAGCATTGAGAGCTTTTAATGGACTTTTCAAGAATCTTTAACTAGCTAAAATTGAAGGAGTAGAAACCTAAGAAAATCCAGTCTAACTGTTGACGAACCATACAGATTCTTTACGAAGAAAATAAACGAACCTGCTCTTTTCAAACATGTTAGGCCAATCTTGTATACTTGGTAGTTTCTTCATAAAATTCAATCAGACATGCATAATTACAGTACACAAATTATATATTAGGTTTGTACCGTCTTACGTACTTACAGAAATATCAAATACGTTAACACACTGCAGCATTCAGAGCTTTCAATGGACTTATGCAATAGACTTTCAACGATTTCTAATGAAAAACAGATTCACAACATAACATTGCTGTTACATAACCTTTTCGATAAAGTTTTCATTGTATCATAATTGTTTAACAAACAACTTATGTAAGAGATTTCATATATATACAACATGAAGACTTTCAGAAATCCAACAAAAACTGATCTAACAAGATTGATTGTTTTATCAAATTTATTGATAAGTATTACAAATATCCATAAAGATGAATATGTACACTGTTGTGCAAATTGTAATGATTTTGATCTGTAGCAATATCAGATCATCGTTGCAAAACAATACTTATGATATTTTTGAGGCAGCAATGAAAATGAACAAGAGATTGAAGGGCCTAAAAATTAACAAAGATGTCTCATCTCAAAAGATTTGCAGTTCCTTTTCTGACTGTCAACCAACAGAATGCTGTGTTTCAAACAGACGTGGAAGTGGCAGTGGTGTATGTATGAAAAGACCATCTCTTGGAGATCATTGTGGATTATCTGCATCGTCACTCAGCTGCCCATGTATACAAGGTACAACCTGCTCTAAACAGGCAACGGATAAATCAACATTCAATAGAAAATTATCATTCAGATGTAAATACGTGAAATATGAGCAAGAAGAAATAGAGGAATAACTATCTGCTGTCATTCAGTTGTCTCTTCTGTGATGGAGCCTAACTGAAGAAGTAAAGATCATTCAATATGTCCTGAAGATGATGGTGATGTTGTGAACAACTAAGATGCTAGGGGAAGAGCTCGCTCAAAAAACCACATCGACAGATGAAGGAATTGTTTACGCCTTAACTCCTTGATGGATTATTAATGAACATTTATAAACAGAATTTCTTAATAAGCAATAATTTTAACAAATTGTATTTCCATGATTTTATCCTTCGTATTTTTGTACGAAAGAAACTTTTTAGCCCATACTTTATGTTTGTAAATATGTCAATAAGCAATATGTAAATTGAAAAGTTTTCGAAGAAATATTGAGGATCTGAAAAAATTCTCTCTCTTTTCCATCTCTCTACTTCAGTACTTCCAGATCCTCACTTACCTTCATATGCAATACCTGCATTGATGCATTGACATGCTTATTTTTAAAAATAGACTTGTTGACATGTATTTCCCTTTTTATACTGTTGAAATGTGGCTAATTGATAGAAACTACATTAATATCTGCATTAAAGCATACAAGAAAATTTCACACAGTTAAGTACCCCTGCATCATGAACGGGAGCTGTATCAATCTCCGTGTTGCTCCTAAATTGATAGATACTGCCTTATTCTCTCCAGTTATGTTTAAGCTTATTTGGCACGATAAGCAACTCTGTGCATCAGGAACGAAGCCTGTAATTTTCTCTGTTGGTTGCAAAATTGCTAGAAACGTGCATCGTGAAAGAGAGACAGGCATTATTTTCCGTTCGTTGCTATGTTCATAGACACTGAAGTAATTTCACTGTATAAGCATGTTTTCAAGAATAAGCATCCCTTTGCATCATGAGCGAGACCCTGTTTCTTGATAAATTTAAAGGAACTCCATTAATCTCCATTAATGTATAAGGAGATTTTCCACAATAAACAACTCTTTGCATCATGAATGAGAACTGCATTTCTCTTCATTCTTTTGCTAAATTGATTGAAACTTCATTGATATCTCCAGTTATGTAAAAAGCAGATTTTGTGTAACAAGCGAAAGCTCTTTGTGGTGTGATGAACAAGATGTACATGACTCGCTGTCGGTTGTCAATCTGATAAAAACTGCAGTAATGCATTAATATCTTCATTGATGTAAAGGAAAATTTTGTGCAATAAGCAACTATTTGCATCATGAACGAGGCCAGCGTTACTGTCCGTTGGATTCTAAATTGATAGAAACTGCATTAATATGTCCATTATTGTACAAGGAGATTTTCCACAATAAGCAACTCTTTGCATTTCAAACGAGACCTACTCCCCGTTGTTTCTTAGATTAAAACTGTATTAGAATTTCAAATATATTTCACAATAAACAACTCTTGACATCATGAACGAGACCTGTATTGCTCTTCGTTTCATAATAAATTTATAGAAACTGCATTAAAATCTCAAATATTTTACAAGATAAGCAACTCTTGGCATCATGAACGAGTCCAGCGTTACTGTTCGTTGGGTTCTAAATTGATAGAAACTGCATTAATATGTTCATTATTGTATAATCAGATTTTCCACAATAAGCAACTCTTTGCATTTCAAACGAGACCTACTCCCCGTTGTTTCTTAGATTGGTTGATTGAAACTGTATTAAAATTTCAAATATATTACACACTAAGAAAATCTTGGCATCATGAACGAGACCTGTTTCCTGACATCCCTGGGATTAATATCACATCATCCAATACAGAATCACTATGTGAACTGTTGCTATACGGAAGCCCAAATCTATGTGTCGTAACAAATCGCATTATATTGGAAGCAACAATTGATTATATTAAAACAACAAAGAGATTTTGTTGAAGTGGCTTTGCATTTGTTGATTATCCTGATGGGCTGAGGATTGTTTCCTTGGACACCTGTTTTAAAGGCTCCGGGAGCAGACTTTATGCCCCTTAGGATGTTCCAGGTTATCATTTTTTCAATTGTCGCAGCCCCTTTGTAGTCTTTGTAGTGTTTGTAGTGTATTTATTATAATGTTGTTATTTGTACCATTTCTTTTTGATAAACTATCTTTAATTAATATTTATTGTGAGTGTTATTCATGGAGGGAACTTGATAACCACGTGTCCATTCCTGCCATGAATAGCACAATTATCTTATATTAGTTTATCTCTTGACTGTATTTGTCGATTTGATTGCTTATAAAAAAAAAGACCTGTATTGCTTTTCGTTTCATGTTAAATTTATAGAAACTGCATTAAAATCTCAAATATTTTACACGATAAGCAACTCTTGGCATCATGAACGAGGCCAGCGTTACTGTCCGTTGGATTCTAAATTGATAGAAACTGCATTAATATGTCCATTATTGTATAAGCAGATTTTCTAAAATAAGCAACTCTTTGCATTTCAAACGACACCTACTCTCCGTTGTTTTAAAAATTGATGGAAACTGCATTAAAATTTCAAATATATTACACGATAAACAACTCTTGGCATCATGAACGAGACCTGTATTGCTCTTCGTTTCATGTGAAATTTATGAAAACTGCATTAAGATATTAGGGTATAAGCAGATTTTGCACAATAAGCAACAACTCTTTTCTTGTGAATATAATATACAACAATATACAAGTCTTTAAACCATAAAGGCGACCTCCATAAACCTTGGTATGTGGCTGCATCACTAAATACCACACTTTTATACCAACTTCATTTCATAGACATAATCTGCGTGACTTTACATGGAAGGCAATTCATTTGATGAAACGCGAGATCTGCACCGCCTGCATCAACTTCCGTGCCTGGCAGCATCATTAGATACCATATCATTATCTTCATGTTATGTAACCAGATATTTTACTAACAGTAATGCGTTGGATCATAATGGAGAGAGACTTGCATTTGTTTTTCGTGTGACTTCATTAGCAGATACCGTATTATTATCTCTATGTTGTATTACCAGATTTTCGATTAAAAAGTTCTTTGGATTATAGGTGACACCTGCATCAATCCCCTTATGTGGGCTGCCTTAGTAGATGCCGTATGATAATTATCATGTAGTATAACATGATTTTGCGTTGAAGTCAAATTTTTGGAGCATAGGTCAGACTTGCATCACTCCCAGTCCGGGGTTGCCTTGTTAGATAGCGCAATATAATCCCAGTGTTGTATAATAATAATTTGCATTAAAGGCAACTCTTTAAATCATAAATGAGATCTGTATTTCTTCCCGTACATTATAACCTTATAGCAAGATTTTGCATTAACAGCAACTCTTTTTATCATATGTGAGACCCGCATCACTCGCAGTACCTGGCTGCTTTATTAGATACTGTATTATAATTTCCATTCTTTATGCCGATAATTTGCATTCAAGACAACTCTCAATCATTAAAAGGTCCTATGTTACTCGATGCATATGTGTAAACACCGGTTCTCTGTTTAATTCTCTTGATATTGTAAAACCAGATTTTCTGCTATAATCAAATATCTATTATAATCAAGATATTCTATCACAAACGAAATCAGCATTACTCCTCGTTGTAGCTGAGTTAGTAGTTCAAGCAGTTTTTCAGATACAGTTATAGAGATTAGCAGTCAGTAAGATTGTTAGAATTTGTATTGTTTACCTGATTTAATCACTGCTGCGAATTCGACTTGCTTGCAAAGAATCAATTTCTTCTATGTTTAATAATTTGGACGATTTCATCGATGCTCAAGCTCTGAATTTGCTTAAACTCTATTGTCCCATCTTCTTCCGATTTAACTTCTGTGTACTCATTTTCATTCTTCTAATCTCACAATAATTCAAATGAACTCTGTGACTGCTTTTTTTAATCCGTCTTCTGAAATCGTCTGTGACGTCAAGTGAATATGATGGAATTTATTACGCCACAACGAAAATTTGATCGCAAATCTTTTGTGTAGTCTATGTAATATTTTCATTGCTGCATGTGAAAATTTTCCACAAATTGCAATGCCACTTTTTCCATTTCCAGTCAATCAAATCTTTAAATATAGCTTTATCTAATACAGTTGAGCATTCTGCATTGGTATCTCAAGTATCAAAAGGGTGGATTTTCCAATTTTAGTTAGCTGTTTGTACTATAGTTGAGAGTAATTTGCACTTTTCTTTATACATAGCTGCGCATTAAGATATTGTTAAAATAGTTTTTCATGTTGTTATTACCATTATTATCAACATGAATTCAAGCTCTATCAATCTCATTGTATTTTATTTGTATAAGTTAACCAGTGCTACTATGCTTATTTACAATGCTTTTGGTCGCCGTATTGGCAGTGGCGTAGCCAAGGTCTTGGCTTTGGGGGGGGGGCAAAATACCAAAAATCACGGGGGTCTGGGAGCTTTCCCCCGGAAAAATTTTTGGACCATGACCTTCTACAGGTCGTAAAACGGCCCTCTAGAAAAGAGATTTGACGGGCTTTCAAACGGAGAAAATATGCTGGATAATTCTTGCTTTTCACAATAATTTCATGACAGCAGCGTCTATTGCTATGCCAGAAAAAATTGTTCTTAGACAATGGAAATTCATGAAAGCTACCAAATATCTACGTTGTAAACACAAAATTTGTTACCATGCGTTTTTTAGTATGAAAACATAGAAATAGTCTCAAATTGATTAATGGGAGGCACACAAAACTAGGGGGGTCCAGGGGTATGCTTCCCCGGAAAAATTTTCATTTTCCAACCTCTAGTATCGCATAGAATGCATATTTTTTTGCTTGCCTATTGTGTTGTGTTACATACGTAATGGATATCCGAAGACATCTCACCTCACCTGTTTGTTGGAAACACTTGCTTTCTTTTTATGTAGAACATTCCAGCCAAGAATACTTATACGAAGCGGTGAAAATTTTCATTCTACGTTTATCTACTATAAACATGCACTGTGTTGTCTGACCTTTCGTTTACTCTACTAATTTTCTGGTGGTTTTGCCTTTTCATTCTATTTCGTTTTATTTCGAGAACGAGAGAAAGGAGATTGACGTTTTCACTTTTCACCACAGCAAGAATACGCTAGGGAGGTCTTTTGATTAAACTTTAAATCTGTCCGACGGGATCGTAAAAACACAAGAAAGGTCCGTATCTTTAGAACCCTTCACACATCGAGACCAGCAAAAGGAGGGTGTGTGAGTTGAACAATAGTAAACATGTGGCGTTAGTTGCCGCATAACATTAGCTGTAGAACAATTTCCTGGAACAGAGCAGGTGAGGTGGGATGATATATCTACTCTTTTCGACATTGAAAAATATTTATTGCCCAAAAGTTGTTAAAATTTCTTACTCCCCCCCATTGATTTTATCGCAGAAATGGAGTTTTCTAAAACACCAACTTTTCAACTATTGGGCCCCCTTGCCCCCCCCCTTGGCTACGCCACTGCGTATTGGTCTTACAAGTCATCTTGATATGATACTCCTAATTTTCACAACTTTTCTTGATTGAAAATATTACATTAGGATATCCACGAATATTTTCAGAAATTTAGCAAATTCTATTTCTTGGGAAGTGAAGAAACTTTTTCAGAATCTTAAACTAGACAAAAAAAAATGAGCAGAAACCCAAGGAAACCCAATCTATAACTGTTGACGGATTCTTTATGTACAAAATGAATGTAACTGTTCTCTTCAAACATTTTAGGCCATGAAGGGTATGTTTAGTAGCTTCTTCATGCAATTCAATCAGGAATGTATACTTACATCCATTTTCTGTTAGATTTTTTCGTTCTGCATAGCCACAGAAATACCCAATCCTACACATTAACACACTGCAGCATTCAGAGCTTTTAATGGACTTATGCAATAGACTTCCAAAAATGTTTAATAAAAAACAGATCCACAACATAACATTGCTGTTACATAACATTTTTGATAAATTTTTCATTATATCATCATTGTTTAACAAACAACTTATGTAAGAGATTTCATATATATGCAACATGAACACTTTCAGAAATCCAACAAAAACTGATCTAACAAGATTGATTGTTTTATCAAATTTATTGATAAGTATTACAAATATCCATAAAGATGAATATGTACACTGTTGTGCAAATTGTAATGATTTTGATCTGCAGCAATATCAGAACATCCTTGCAAAACAATACTTATGATATTTTTGAGAAAGCAATGAAAATGAACATGAGATCGATGGGCCTAAAAATTAACAAAGATGTCTCATCTCAAAAGATTTGCAGTTCCTTTTCTGACTGTCAACCAACAGAATGCTGTGTTTCAAACAGACGTGGAAGTGGCAGTGGTGTATGTATGAAAAGACCATCTCTTGGAGATCATTGTGGATTATCTGCAGCGTCACTCAGCTGCCCATGTATACAAGGTACAACCTGCTCTAAACAGGCAACGGATAAATCAACATTCAATAGAAAATTATCATTCAGATGTAAATACGTGAAATATGAGCAAGAAGAAATAGAGGAATAACTATCTGCTGTCATTCAGTTGTCTCTTCTGTGATGGAGCCTAACTGAAGAAGTAAAGATCATTCAATATGTCCTGAAGATGATGGTGATGTTGTGAACAACTAAGATGCTAGGGGAAGAGCTCGCTCAAAAAGCCACATCGACAGATGAAGGAATTGTTTACGCCTTAACTCCTTGATGGATTATTAATGAACATTTATAAACAGAATTTCTTAATAAGCAATAATTTTAACAAATTGTATTTCCATGTTTTTATCCTTCGTATTTTTGTAGGAAAGAAACTTTTTAGCCCATACTTTATGTTTGTAAATATGTCAATAAGCAATATGTAAATTGAAAAGTTTTCGAAGAAATATTGAGGATCTGAAAAAATTCTCTCTCTTTTCCATCTCTCTACTTCAGTACTTCCAGATCCTTCATATGCAATACCTGCATTGATGCTTTGACATGTTTATTTTTAAAAATTGACTTTTTGACTTGTATTTCCCTTTTTATACTGTTGAAATGTGGCTAATTGATAGAAACTACATTAATATCTGCATTAAAGCATACAAGAAAATTTCACACAGTAAAATACCCTTGCATCATGAACGGGAGCTGTATCAATCTCCGTGTTGCTCCTAAATTGATAGACACTGTCGTATTCTCTCACGTAATGTTTAAGCTGATTTTGCACTATAAGCAACTCTGTGCATCAGGAACGACGCCTGTATTTCTCTTTGTTGGTTGCTAAATTGCTAGAAACGTGCATCGTGAAAGAGAGACAGGCATTAATTTCCGTTCGTTGCTATGTTCATAGACACTGAACTAATTTCACTGTATAAGCATATTTTCAAGAATAAGTATCCCTTTGCATCATGAGCGAGACCCAGATTCTTGATAAGTTTAAAGGAACTCCATTAATATCTCCATTAATGTATCAGCAGATTTTCCACAATAAACAACTCTTTGCATCATGAACGAGACCTGTATTGGTTTTCGTTTCATGTTATATTTATGAAAACTGCATTAAGATATTAAGGTATAAGCAGATTTTACACAATAAGCAACAACTCTTTTCTTGTGAATATAATATACAACAATATATAAGTCTTTGAACCATGAAGGCGACCTCCATAAACCTTGGTATGTGGCTGCATCAGTAAATACCACTTTTATACCTACATTATTTTATAGACATATTGTGCATCATTTTGCATGAAGGGCAATTCATTTGATGAAACAAAAGATCTGCATCGCCTGCATCAATCTCCGTGCTTGGCAGTATCATTACATACCATATCATTATCTTCATGTTATGTAACCAGATATTGCATTTGTTTTTCGTGTGGCTTCATTAGTAGATACCGTATTATTATCTCTATGTTGTATTACCAGATTTTTGATTAAAATTTTCTTTGGATCATAGGTGACACCTGCATCAATCCCCTTAAATGGGCTGCCTTAGTAGATGCCGTATTATAATCTTCATGTAGTATAACATGATTTTGCATTGAAGTCAAATTTTTGGAGCATAGGTCAGACTTGCATCACTCCCAGTCCGGGGTTGTCCTGTTACATAGCGTATTATAGCCTCAGTGTTGTATAACAATATTTTGCATCAAAGGCGATTCTTTAGATCATAAATGAGATCTGTATTTCTTCCCGTACATTATAACCTTCATATTGTATAGCAAGATTTTGCATCAACAACAACTCTTTTTGTCAAATGTGAGACCCGCATCACTCCCAGTACCTGGCTGCTTTATTAGATACTGTATTATAATTTCCATTCTTTATGCCGATATTTTGCATTCAAGACAACTCTCAATCATTAAAAGGTCCTATGTTACTCAATGCATATGTGTAAACAATGGTTTTCTGTATTGTTCTTCTGATATTGCAAAACCAGATTTTCTGCTATAATCAAATATATATTATAATCAAGATTATTCTATCACAAACGAAATCAGCATCACTCCTCGTTTGTGGCTGAGTTAGTAGATCAAGCAGTTTTTCAGATACAGTTGTAGAGATTAGCAGTCAGTAAGATTGTTAGAATTTTTATTGTTTACCTGATTTAATCACTGCTGCGAATTCGACTTTCTTCTATGTTTAATATTTTGGACGATTTCATCGATGCTCAAGCTCTGAATTTGCTAAAACTCTATTGTTCCATCTCCTTCCGATTTAACTTCTATGTACTCATTTTCATTCTTCTAATCTCAAAATAATTCAAATGAACTCTGTGACTGCCTTTTTTAATCCGTCTTCGGAAATCGTCTGTGACGTCAAGTGAATATGATGGAATTTATTACGTCACAACGAAAATTTGATAGCAAATCTTTTGTGTAGTCTATGCAATATTTTCATTGTTGCATGTGAAAATTTTCCACAAATTGCAATGCCAATATTTCCATTTCCAGTCAATCATATCTTTAAATAGAGCTATATCTAATACAGTTGAGCATTCTGCATTGGTATCTCCAGTATCGAAAGGGGGGATTTTGCAATTTTAGTTAGCTGTTTGTACTATAGTTGAGAGTAATTTGCACTTTTCTTTATACATAGCTGCGCATTAAAATATTGTTAAAATATTTCCTCATGTTGTTGTTACCATTATTATCAACATGAATTCAAATTTATTAATCTCATTGTATTTGATTTGTATAAGTTAACCAGTGCTACTATGCTTATTTACCTGAAGATGCTAAATGTAACTTTTGCAAAACGTTGTAAGTCACATTTTTCTTTTCCAATGGTTAGGTCATTTAATTATTTTAATTTATACTACTTGGATTTGTCGAATGAATTCGTTGCAATGACTTGATTATCAAAGGAAAAAATTGATTAAGCTGCTCTGTCGTTCTTGTCTAAATTGCTCTGTCACACTGTTTAATGTTTTTGGTCGCCCTATTGGTCTTACAAGTCATTTTGATATGATATTCCTGATTTTCACAACTTTTCTTGATTGAAAATATTACATTAGGATATCCACGTATATTTTCAGAAATTTAGCAAATTCTCTTTCTTTGGAAGTGAAGAAACTTTTTAAGAATCTTAAACTAGACAAAATCAAATGAGCAGAAACCCAAGGAAACCCAATCTATAATTGTTGACGGGTTCTTTATGTAGAAAATTAATGTACCTGTTCTCTTCAAACATTTTAGGCCATGAAGTTATGTTTAGTAGCTTCTTCATGCAATTCAATCAGGCATGTATACTTACATCCATTTTCTGTTAGATTTTTTCGTTCTGCATAGCCACAGAAATACCCAATCCTACACATTAACACACTGCAGCATTCAGAGCTTTTAATGGACTTATGCAATAGACTTCCAAAAATTTGTAATAAAAAACAGATCCACAACATAACATTGCTGTTACATAACATTTTGATAAACTTTTCATTATATCATCATTGTTTAACAAACAACTTATGTAAGAGATTTCATATATATACAACATTAAGACTTTCAGAAAGCCAACAAAAACTGATCTAACAAGATTGATTGTTTTATCAAATTTATTGATAAGTATTACAAATATCCATAAAGATGAATATGTACACTGTTGTGCAAATTATAATGATTTTGATCTGCAGCAATATCAGATCATCGTTGCAAAACAATACTTATGATATTTTTGAGGCAGCAATGAAAATGAACATGAGATCGATGGGCCTAAAAATTAACAAAGATGTCTCATCTCAAAAGATTTGCAGTTCCTTTTCTGACTGTCAACCAACAGAATGCTGTGTTTCAAACAGACGTGGAAGTGGCAGTGGTGTATGTATGAAAAGACCATCTCTTGGAGATCATTGTGGATTATCTGCATCGTCACTCAGCTGCCCATGTATGCAAGGTACAACCTGCTCTAAACAGGCAACGGATAAATCAACATTCAATAGAAAATTATCATTCAGATGTAAATACGTGAAATATGAGCAAGAAGAAATAGAGGAATAACTATCTGCTGTCATTCAGTTGTCTCTTCTGTGATGGAGCCTAACTGAAGAAGTAAAGATCATTCAATATGTCCTGAAGATGTTGGTGATGTTGTGAACAACTAAGATGCTAGGGGAAGAGCTCGCTCAAAAAAGCACATCGACAGATGAAGGAATTGTTTACGCCTTAATTCCTTGATGGATTATTAATGAACATTTATAAACAGAATTTCTTAATAAGCAATAATTTTAACAAATTGTATTTCCATGTTTTCATCCTTCGTATTTTGGTACGAAAGAAACTTTTTAGCCCATATTTTATGTTTGTAAATATGTCAATAAGCAATATGTAAATTGAAAAGTTTTCGAAGAAATATTGAGGATCTGAAAACTCTCTTTCTTTTCAATCTCTCTACCTCATTACTTCCAAATCCACACTTACCTTCATATGCAATACCTGCATTGATGCATTAGCATTCTTAATTTTTAAAGAAGATTTTCTGACATGTATTTCCCTTGTTATACTGTTGGCATGTAGCCAATTGATAGAAGCTACATTAATATCTCCATTAAAGTATACAAGAAAATTTCGCATCGTAAAATACCCCTGCGTCTTGAACGGGAGCTGTATCACTCTCCGTTTGCTACTAAATTGATAGACACTGCCTTATGCTCCACATTAATGTATAAGCAGATTTTACACAATAAGCAACAACTCGTAGCATCATGAACAATGTCTGCGTTGCTCTCCGTTTCTTGCTAAATTGAAAAAAACTGCATTAATACCTCTATTTATGAATAAGCAGATAATGCACGATAGGCAACTCTGCGCGTCAGGAATGAGATCTGCATTATTCTCTGTTGACAATGCATTAATTTCTCTGTATTAGCAGATTTTGCACAATAAATAACTCTTTGCATGATGCATTAGACCTGCATTGCTCCCCATTTCTTGACAAATTGATACGAATTGCATTAATATCCCCATTAATATGTATAAGCAGATTTGGCACAATAAGCAACAACTCTGCATCAGGAACGAGGCCTGTATTTCTCTTTGTTGCTTGCTAAATTGCTAGAAACGTGCATTGTGAAAGAGAGACAGGCAATATTTTCCATTGGTTGCTATGTTCACAGACACTGCATTGATTTCTCTGTATAAGCATATTTTCAACAATAAGCATCCTTTTGCATCATGAGCGAGACCTGCATTATTCACTGTTTCTTGATAAATTGAAAGGAACTGCATTAATATCTCCATTAATGTATAAGCAGATTTTCCACAAGAAGCAACTCGTTGCATCATGAATGAGAACTGCATTATTCCTAGTGGTTACTTCTTTCATAGACAATGGAATGCCGTAATTTAATGGTGAAAACAGATTTTGCATAATACGCAACTCTTTGTATCATGATTGAGACCTGCTATTCATTGATATCTCCAGTTATGTAAAAAGCAGATTTTGTGTAACAAACGAAAGCTCTTTGTGTGATGAACAAGATGTAGATAACTCTCTGTTGGTTGCTAATCTGATAGAAACTGCATCAATGCATTAATACCTTCATTGATGTAAAGGCAGATTTTGTGCAATAAGCAACTATTTGCATCATGAACGAGGCCAGCGTTACTGTCAGTTGGTTTCTAAATTGATAGAAACTTCATTGATATCTCCAGTTATGTAAAAAGCAGATTTTGCGTAATGAGCAACAACTTTTTGCATCATGAACAAAATCTGTATGACTCTCTTGGTTGCCAATCTGATAAAAACTGCAGTAATGCATTAATACCTTCATTGATGTAAAGACAGACTTTGTGCAATAAGCAACTATTTGCATCATCAACGAGGCCAGCGTTACTGCCCGTTGGATTCTAAATTGACAGAAACTGCATTAATATGTCCATTATTATATAAGCAGATTTTCCACAATAAGCAACTCTTTGCATTTCGAACGAGACCTACTCTCCGTTGTTTGTTAATTTCATGAACGAGACCTGTATTGCTCTTCGTTTCCTGTTAAATTTATGGAAACTGCATTAATATATTAGGGTATAAGCAGATTTTACACAATAAGCAGCAAATCTTTGCTTCTGTTTATAAAATACAACAATATACAAGTCTTTTGAACCATAAAAAGACCTCCAGAAACCTTGGTATGTGGCTGAATCAGTAAATACCACTTGTATAACTACTTTATTTTATAGACATATTCTGTATGAAATTACATGAAAGGCAATTCATTTGATGAAACGTGAGATCTGCATCGCCTGAATCAATTTCCGTGCTTGGCAGCATCACTAGATACCATATCGTTATCTTTATGTTATGTAACCAGATATTTTACTAACAGCAATGCGTTGGATCATAATGGAGAGACACTTGCATTTGTTTCTCGTGTGACTTTATTAGTAGATACCGTATTATTATCTCTATGTTGTATAACAAGATTCTCAATTAAAAAGTTCTTTGGATCATAGGTGACACCTGCATCGATCCCCTTAAGCGGGCTGCCTTAGTAGATGCCGTATTATAATCTTTATGTAGTATGACATAATTTTGCATTGAAGTCACATTTTGAAGCATAGGTCAGACTTGCATCACTCACAGTATGGAGTAGCTTTGTTAGATAGCGTATTATAACCTCAGTGATGTATAACAATTATTTGCATTAAAGGCAACTCTTTAGATCATAAAAGAAACCTGTATTTCGTTGGATCATATGTGAGACCTGCCGAAACCTACATCACTCCCAGTACGTGGCTGCTTTATTAGATAAAGTATTATAACTTCCATGTTGTATGCCGAGAGATTGCATTAAGACAACTCTTCATCGTTAACAAGTTCTACTTTACTATCTGCATCAAATATGCATACACCGGTTCTCCGTATCATTCTCTTGATATTGCATAATCAGATTTTTTGTAATAATCAAGTCTATTATAATCAAGTCCGTTAATCTCAAACGAAGGGTTATCTGCATCGTTATCTGGATTATCTGCATCGTCCATGAGCTGCCCATGTATACAAGGTACAACCTGCTCTAAACAGGCAATGGATAAATCAACATTCAATAGAAAATTATCATTCAGATGAAAATACGTGAAATATGAGCAAGAGGAAATATAGGAATAACTATCTGCTGTCATTTAGTCGTCTCTAGCGGTAGGTACGGCGAAGTCCAACATCTAGTGTGATAGATTTGTCACCATACGTAGTAATGGAAGTTTTGTTCACAGCTTGCAGACATAATGGGCTACAATGGCGTCCTTCAAGGCGAGTTGGTGAAATTACGCTGACTTCAGCTCCAGTGTCTATTAAAAAACGTGTGCCACTGATGCGATCAGTCACATAAAATAGACGACTTTGGAAATCAGGACCAGCACGACTCGTCGTCCCTAGTTGCTGGTTTGGCCGTTTCCCTGTTCAGACGTAGTTGAGACAAATCAGCAGGGCTGTGTGCATTTCCGAGCTTGATTACCGTAACGACGATGATACCAACAGAGTGAAGGTCGCGGTAAAGGAGTTGAAGATTGACGATTCCGTGAAGGAGAGCGACTGCGTGAAAAATTCCGTCGAGGAGGTTGTATTCGAAGCTGATTAACTAAACTCTCAACTTGTGCTGAAAGTTGCTCAACTTTGTTGTGAAGGGCAACAATTTCATGAGAGCCTGAAGTAGTTGAAGGTGGTGATACATGTTGTACAGCTGAGATATTGGCAGGAGGAACGGCAACTTCTAGTATTTTATCCGCAATCGTGGCAAGCTGATCAAGTGGAAGGGTGTCTGCAGTTGTGGCTGGTATAAGCTGAGCATTAGTGGGTAAACGCTGCAGAAAAAGCTGGCGTAGGATTCCGTCTTCTAGGCGCTCTTCACCAAGAAGTTGGCGCATTTTTCGCAGTAACTGACTACGCTTGCGATCTCCAAGTTCTTCAGATATTAAAAGCTGGTGGAGTCGTTTCTGTTCGGAGGCAGAAGTACGTTTGATCAACTCTGATTTAAGCGTATCGTAAGGGGTGGCTGGCGGAGGATTTAACAAAATATCGCGAATTTCCTGAGCTATCTCAGACTGTAATGCTGAAACGATGTAAGCAAATTTTGTTGTTTGTGAAGTGATATTTCTGGTGGTAAACTGAGCTTCGACCTGCGCAAACCAAATGAGGGGGTCGTTAGGCCAGAATGGTGGAAGCTTGAGTGTAACTGAGGCAACTGGTGCATTTGCAGCAACGGCTTGAGGTGCTGTAGAGGTTGATGCATTTGCTTCTTCTGTGCTCACATTTTATTATCCAAGATGGCGATGAATTTGAATTGAAATTCGTTGATTGAGAGGAGGACGTTGACGAAAAATCGAATTCCGTGAGTAGAGAAAACGTGGTCACCAATTTAGTGAATAAAATTATCTCTTGATTTCACTAATCTTTCGACCTTATTTTATCCCGAGCAAGAAACAACTCGAAGAGAAAACGACGTATTTTGTATTTTACATACAATCAACTAACTTAAAATCAGCATTGCGAAACATATTTACAAAAGAAGCAATCATAAAAACAGCGTATAAAGAAAATAAACAAAGGAGATAATTAACCTTAACAGCAAGCACTGTTGTCCAGGAAGTTTAAGTATAAAAGGTCACCAAAGGTCACTCAAGAGTTATGATGAATCCCCTGCTACCAATTCTATCAAACCGTACAGGAAAGGAAATTCACTGTGTTTCAAAAAAACTGTTGGGGAAAAGTGGTAGACCTGACAGCCCCACAGGCTCCGTGTTACCTTCCGTTTGATAAATTTTGAACATGAGTTTGCTTGGGCAACTTGTTAATAGCTTTTGAATTAGAGTCTGAAGTTAATTTGGTTAAGATGCAATATTTATATGAAAACATTGAATTCTTGCTGCAAATCTGGTTGTGGACAACTAGCAACTTGCGAATCAAAGCTTCCGTGATCTTTAGATACTCTGGACTAAAACTTCTTTGCTTCGCTCTGACACAGCTGACGGATGCATGGAAGTAGACATTTGCCAATCGTCCAACTGCCCCAGCAAAACCAATTTCCCTTCTTTGAAACAACAGTGAGGTCATTTGGTGGTTCTACAGACAGCTGACCCATGAGTCTGATCCGATTTCGGCAGTCATAGCACACTGACACTCTTTTATCACAACCGCTAAGCAGTGCAAATTCGAAGATTCCGGGGACAGGATTAGGCCTAACACCGGACGCATTTTCCGCTTGCAGGAAATTATGATTTGGCAGTGGAAGCTGGCTTGGTTGGAACTACATTCGGCTTTGTTGGTACATGTGTTGAAAGAAGATTGGTGTGTTAACGTGATCTACTAACGCGTGACGGTCTGATGACATTCGGCAGCTCTCTGGACGCTTGGATCGTGTCATAAACTTGAAGCAGTGATTCTGTTTTGCAAAGGGTTAAAATTAGTTATCTGAGGGCGGGTGACTGTTAATGTACCTGGCTTTTTTCCACTATTAGACGGTATGTTCGGTGAAATCAATTGTGTGAGGTTTGGTTTGCTCCCACTTCGTCCTCTCCATTTTACAAAGTCTTTCAACAGCTTTCTTTGTGAGGCAACTGCCACAGAATGCGCACAAATTTTTGCAGATATCCACATGGGACAATCACTGTCACACTCAAACTTACCATTTGCTTTGTAAGAAACGAAATGAGGCCTAGCTTTAGAAGGACTCTCAACAATCCACGAATCGTTATCGCTGATCCAAGGTATCTGGCGATTCTCTGTAAATCGATGATTTCTTCTGCCTTCTTCCATATTCCCAACACCGTTTCCTTTCGAACTTAGACTCATTTTTCTACAAGCTTCACTCGCTTTTAAAAAAATTTCATTATGATGTTGGCATCCATGAACTGAAGGTTGACTGTTTACTTGAAACAAAGGCAAGGATTGTGGTACACTAACTAAATTTACACAACTGTCAGCAACATTAATTGCAATGATTCAGATAAGTGATGATTTGCAATTCTTAGATTCCGAAACTGCTTAAGTCTCGACAATCCCTCTTCACTGGACAGTAAATGCCACTTTGCTGGATCTACACAAAGTTCCTTTACATATGGCTCATCAACCTCATACTCGCCTGCCTGATACATGGCTCTATCGGCTTCCTGATGCATATAAAGCATGTGTTCTTTGATAAGATCTTAGATAAATTCTTACATAAATTCTTTTCTTCCCAAAGCCATCTTTTTATAGCATTATTCATGGATTCATTGCCGTTAGTGGTGAATTCGACATTTTTCTCAAACTGCGCAGCGGAGCTGGCATGTTCTCTTTGAAAACATCTTTTTGGTTCTTTCAAACCATTCGAAAAATCCTGGAAAAATTGAATTCCACCGATCCTTCAACTGCATAAAAAGAGTTTCGAACTCAGCACTAGTAGCAACGTCAACAAGTCCAGAATTAAGACCATCTTCAACTCGAAAACCGAACAAGTCTTTCAAGATTTCGTTCTTTGTCTCTGAAGAGCATTTGTATGTGTTTCAGCAATCTTTCAATGTTTCTTTTCATGTGTATAAAACAGCGAAGACCAATAGCGTCTGGCAAATTTCATTTATATTCAAATAATAATAATATATAAATAAGAAATATACCAGTAGTGGCACAGTACGCGGCAGCCATGAGAAACAAAACCAGAGGGGGCGCAAGCAGCTCGTTACGTGTTGCAGAAAATGTGATGTCACGAATAGATGTGGTGTTGTAACGTAGAGTTGTAGATAGGCCACAAAAGGCCAAAATACGAAACAGATGTGTTAAAAGAAGAGAAGAATTGTGTACGAATCATCAGCTGTCCACGTGTGGTAACGTTTCGGAGGGTTTAAGGCCAGAACGTTATGTGACCACAGGCCCCCCAAGCATCCTGTCCAAGGACACCTTCGTACTAATAATAGATAAGGTAAGAATAGCATGAAAATGATGCAAATGTTTCACTTAGTGCAAGTAGCAGGCGGATGAAAAAATAACAAAGTCATATATATCGCATAGATATGAAAGAAACAGTACGGTGGGGGAGCGTGAAGCGTACGGTGGGGAGGCGATAAAGACCAATGAAAAGCGGGTTTCTAATCGGAGTGTGATGCAAAATTTGGCGGAATTGCGCTTCGAGGCGAAATCGAGCAGTACGGTGTCGTGAAATGCGGTTTTCACCAAGAAATCGAAAATTGAAGGCTGATATTTTGTTATTACTGTTTCTACTCTAAATCTGGGATAGACTAGGTAAGTTTTTTGACCGGTTCTATTAGGTTTATTATGCTTTTCCTTTGATTTTTGTGCAAGTTTAACAATTGTAAAACTACATTTATTCGAATTATAGCCCTTTAAGTACGACGGCAAGACGCTTGCCTAAGCTACGACAAAGCTCTTAGCTGCTGGCAGCTTTCAGTTTTCTCTCAGGAATGTCAAAGAATGTTTGCGCTTTCAGCATAAAAATGTTACCTCATGCATGGTCAGTCTATGTGTTTAAGCTTTTCTTGCCATATTTTGCCGCTTGGGAGATATCGAGAGAGGAAGATATCGTTTCTGACTCTGGCCTTGTTTCTTGTGTATTTACAGTTAACATTCTGGCCTTGTTTTTGTATCTTGTTGTTTTTAGTATTTACCCCGTTATCTCGACCATTCGCTGTCTCGAACCATTTTCGATTTCCCATGGAGGAAAACCTGCTGTTTATCTCGAACTTTGCTAAATTTTCTGCTGAACTGGATAAAGAGACAGGCTGAAAATATGTATAAGTTCGCCTAGCGGAGCGGGAATCACCCTGGGTAATGTGTGTGCAGTACAGTGGAGGGTGTGCAGTACGGTGGAGGATGTTCAGTACAGTGGAGGGATATCATAAGTACAGTGGAGGGATACCATCAGTACGGTGGAGGGTGTTCAGTACAGTGGAGGGATATCATCAGTACGGTGGAGGGATATCATCAGTACGGTGGAGGATGTTCAGTACGGTGGAGGGATATCAGCAGTACAGTGGAGGGATACCATCAGTACAGTGGAGGGATACCAGAAGTAATGTGGAGGATATTCAGTACTGTGGAGGATACCATCAGTACAGTGGAGGATACCATCAGTACAGTGGAGGGATACCATCAGTACAGCGGAGGATGTTCAGTACGGTGGAGGGATATCATTCAGTACAGTGGAGGATGCTCAGTACTGTGGAGGGATATCAACAGTACAGTGGAGGGATACCATCAGTACAGTGGAGGGATACCATCAGTACAGTGGAGGATATTCAGTACGGTGGAGGGATATCATAAGTACGGTGGAGGGTGTTCAGTACGGTGGAGGGATATCATCAGTACAGTGGAGGGCTTTCCAAATTTCTGCACGAGTCCGAGTTTTCTACACTTGGTTATCATAAGAAATTAAAAAATATAGATGTTTTAATGAAGTAGTGAACTGCCCCTCGACCTATGTACAGTATCATTTCATTGTAAAAGGGCTTGTTAAAGAGAAGGGTAGCTGTGTAATGCAGGTAAGAAATAAGCCAAAATTTTGAATTTTTATGCAAACCTAGCACCACTCTCAACATAATATGTATTCACTGACTTTATCTAGTATTCTCGATCAAAAATTTTCTGGTTCTTATGGAGAATGTGTCTTGACTACGGTTTCAAAAGAAATGCGACTGGGTATTTATACCTGTTTTTACAAATCAAGAAACTCTTCTGTATGGAATAAGAAGTGAAAAAGCTAAGACACTACTTAATTCCGTTTATAAATTCAGCCCGGAACTCAGCACTCTATTTTACTGGTGTGGTTTGTATAATGTTTGTGTAGATAATGCCCAGAAACTATTACACTTGAATTATGTCCATATTTTAACAGTTTTTAACTGCTGAGAACATGATCCTGCACATTAAACAGCTTTGGAGAACGAATTTCATGAAGTTTTCGAAATTTCGAAATTTTCGAAGTCAAGAAACTCAGAATCTCTAACTACATTATTTAAAACGACAAATCAAATTTGTTTAATAGCTAAACGATAGCTTAATGAAGAAAATTCGATTGATACAAGTTGTGTTTACCACATCGAGTGGCAATTCGTTCCTTTATTAAAATCTCGTGCAATCTAGCTTGAAAACCTTGTGTTTTCATATAAATCCCTTAAAAATCCTTTTGTTTTCCTAAAATTCTCGTACAAAATTTTGAAGATTGAATTTAGATGTAGATTGTATTTAGGGGTACAAATCTGACAGAGAAAGTTCTTTCAATACATAGTTGTAGAAAACTCGGACTCGTGCAGAAATTTGGAAAGTCCTCCACTGTACTGATGATATCCCTCCACCGTACTGAACATCCTCCACTGTACTGATGATATCCCTCCACCGTACTTATGATATCCCTCCACCGTACTGAATATCCTCCACTGTACTGATGGTATCCCTCCACTGTACTGACGGTATCCCTCCACTGTACTGTTGATATCCCTCCACAGTACTGAGCATCCTCCACTGTACTGAATGATATCCCTCCACCGTACTGAACATCCTCCGCTGTACTGATGGTATCCCTCCACTGTACTGATGGTATCCCTCCACTGTACTGATGGTATCCCTCCACAGTACTGAATATCCTCCACAGTACTTCTGGTATCCCTCCGCTGTACTGATGGTATCCCTCCACTGTACTGATGATATCCCTCCACCGTACTGAACATCCTCCACCGTACTGATGATATCCCTCCACCTAGGCAGGGAAATTCTTTGAAAAAACTGGACACCAACCTAACCGAAAATGTTTTTATCTATTCTGACTAATTAAGGTATGCAGATTCCAAATCCGAGATATACCTTTTGAAATTTTGACCGGAAGTTGCTTATTATGATGACGTCATCAGCCTAGTTTTTCTCATATTTAAGTAGAATAATGGCGCAGCTGTAGCTCAAATTAGAAATGTAAAGGTATATTCAGACTCAGCTTTCGATGGGCTTTCGATTCATATATAGTTTTGCTAAATTTGCGCATATTGAAAATATAAATGCTGACGTCAGCAAAATCCGAAATCGCGAGTACGAACTCAAATTCACGGTGCAATTTTTACATCAACCAACTAATTTGGTTAAAAGTGCAAAATTGAAAGCTTCAAAGATGGGTATACAGTTTAGTTGTGTATGTTACTGTTATTATTTGTTTATTTCTGACGTCATCGTTAATTGTTTAGGCAACGATCTCCCATGTCATTAAGATAATCAAGATATGTAAAAATTAAGATAACATAAGTATAACTATTGTGAGAACATATTTACATTGTTTAAGGCACCCAGTCTAAATCTTCAATATCAGTCTCTGATTCGCTCTCTGACGAATTTCCAAAAAATATGAAATCGAGTTCGCTACTTTCTTGCTGACCTTGTTCATTTTCACTGTCACTGCTAGTTGTGTATGTTCTGCTCGAATCCAATATTTCTTGTGCTCTTTCAACTAAAGATACTGCACGATCCTGGCGTTTGCTTCTTTTACGAGGTGGCTGATCGCTCTCTTTTGTTAATTTCTTGCTGCTATGTTGTGGCATTTGATCACCTGTGAACCAAACTGGGAATACAAAGCCGTCTTCATTGTCAACTGACCAGCCATTATTTTCCAGTGCAATTGGAGACACTATTGGTTGGTGGAATCGAAGCCAATAATAACATTGATAGTGAACTCTTAACATCGCTTGTCTCATTGAATCAGGATCAGGAGGTAGCGAAAGAGATGTTTTGGTCTTCATTGCCTTGTACAGCCTAACCCTTGTGTCAATTAGATCTTCTCCGGTCTTTCCTGCGTACATGACAGTCTGGACAAATGATGATGCATCTTTCATGCCATTTTCAGTCAACTTTTGTGTCTTGCCTAGTTCTTCCAGTAAACATAAAGTGTTCTTTTGCTTTGCTGTTAGCACTTTTTTCAGAACTTTTATTTTTCCGACCCCATAAAAGAACGACGTTGTATCGCACCCTGAAATGCCATGTAATTGTGGTAAGTAATAGCATAGATCTCTTCCAAATTTTTTCAAATATCTCCAATATCCACAAACTTTTCATGCTCTATCTTCATGAACCATTTCTTTGAAGGCTGCAATTTACAGTAAGCAAAGACAAGAAGAATGAGAACATCTGTGTCTTTCGCTACAACCACAACATTGGTATTTTGAAGACCTGCGTGCAAAACTAACCGTGTGTCAGCTTCTTCGTGATTACACTTAAACATTTCTTCCACACCTTCTTTCGCAATTTTCCAGGTTCTGTCTTCTTCCGTTACTACAAGGGGAAATTTTAAGATTTTTTTTGCATCTGAGGAGCGCGCAAATTTTGAAACTAGTCTAATCAAGTCTGTCTTATTATGAATGTTATTGAAGAAATTCGCCCACTCGCTTCCTTTGAGCATTTTTTGCTCGAATCCCTGAATGTGCGTTCTTTGTACATTTTCACCTCTCTTTGAACGTGCATTATTCTTTGCACTGATCTCGTAGTAAGCATCATTGATCAGTTCAATTGTCTGTGGTTCTAGTTCTGCTGATGGAGTGATAAATTTCAACAAGGATTCCAGCCATTCACGATATGTGTTCTTTGGCTTTACAGATCTCATGGCTGCCATGCCGTCGACTATCCAGCGAGCGTTCTTTGGACCAGTTTTTGAAATGCAGTTTGACTCGGCAATCAAGTAGTTTCGGAAAAGATGTTTCGGTGACTGACGAAGCTTTGAATCTGGTGTAGCTATACTAAGTGGTACCGCAGTCAGTGGGTGTTTGAATGCTTCGCGTAGGTCAAATGATTTGCTGAGAATTGTTCCGAATGCTTGTCGATCTTGTTTAAGGACAGTCACCACTTTTGGAACTTTAGGAACTTTTTTTAATCCCGTATTCAACATGAGCTTTTTGATTGGCTGGTAGAAATCAACTTCCTTTGATGTAAGTCTTTCTTTTACAAACTCGCGATACTTCTTATCTCCCAATTGAGGTGCTTCGAGCATATCTTTAACGACAGTTTCGTCGATCTGTTTTCCGGTCGTTAGATGACGGGCAGGGCAATCAGCAAAAGGATACAGTTGATAGGCAAGCATTTTTTCTTTAAGGCTTACAACATGGGAAATGTGCATTTGCTTTCCTGCTCGTGTGAGCTCCTTATGGACAGAGGAAGTTGAAACATTTATTTTCTCTTTCAAAGCTGACTGTAAATTGGCATGAATGTGTGTAGTTCTGACCCAGGTATTTGTTTTCTCCACATCTGTACTGTAGCCTGCTCTAAATGGTCCCGCGTTTCTTTTTGTTTCGCCATTGAATACTTCTGTTATCAAATCTCCGTGTATATTGGAAAACTTTTCCCCAGATAAGCTCCCTCCTAATCCTCTAGCTTTAAGATCCATGATAGACGGATGATCATCTCGCTCTAAATTTCTTAAATAAACATGTTGAAATGAGAGGTATCGTGCATAATTTATGTGATCGAATGCGAAACAGTGCTTTAACATGTCTCTCTCTGCTTGCATATGTCGTTCAAAATCTTTCTCCCTTACAGCAGAAACCAAAGCAAAAAGTGCAGAGACATCTTTCAGATATTCAATTGTCATCTTACTTTCTGTGCCACTTGCAGGAGTAGTGGCTTCTTTGAAAAGCTCATTGAAATCTTTATTCAGCAAAACGTTTTTCAATACATCGGAAGACGGACAGGATCGCAACTGATTAAGCAGATGCAAAAGATTTGGCTCAATCGTACTGTAGTTTGCTGTCAGCTCTTCAATTCTCATTTGAACAAGGGCTGTGAATGATTCTTTATGCAATCGCATGTTACGGTAATAATGTCCTCCTTCAGCAGCCTTGTCAGCAGATCCAGCAGCAATAACACCTGCATCTATCCACCATGATTTGTAGCCTTTGCAATCGTGTCTCTTGTGTATCATTCTCTGTCTAACGCGCAACTGATGAAATCCGCCCATTAACAAAATCACATTTTTGTAGACATCTGGATACTTCCAAATAATATGGCAAAGCCGTGCATAAACTTGTTCATCAGAATGTGCAAAGATATGTCCTACATCAAGTTCCTTCATCAGACTCAATAACATGTCCAGAAATGATTTACAAACAGGGTATTCTGGTGGTTGGGGAATTACTGGCAAGTACTCTAGCAAAGACTTTTTCACATCAATGCCGGTGACAGCTTTATTGAACGCAGTCCATGACCCGATATATTCAGCATCTTGTGACTTTCCAGGTAATGCATCCAGTATTGCCCAGACAACATCCTTTTTCAAACACCATTCAAGTACCTCCGGCTTTTGATCCTCTCCATGGTCAGAGAATTGTGGCGGCCCACGTCTTTCGCCAATGTGGAAGTCGGGTATTGATGCGAAATCATTTTCATCGCTTTCTAGATCAAGAGCTCTTTCAGTCTCGATTTCTGGAACATGGAATTCACCTGCAAGAAGTAAAAGCAACATGATTTTCTTACCTAATAAAAATTTGATGTATTTGCAGTCACCTTCATGGCAAAATATGCAAGATAAATTTTTTATCAGATATCAAGCATAAAAAATTATGCTTTACCTTTGTCAAAATACGCTATATAAACTGTTATATTACTTAATCACTTATTGCAACAGATTCAGAACGGGAACATACCTTGAAGCAGTGGTTGAAATAATGTACAATTCGTATCATGAGTTGTGCCGAAACCAGTAACAGTATCTTGCCGGCCGTCATTGTTATCAATGGTTGCATGAGTTGCGACCCTTTAGCCAAGTTATGCGAAATTCGATGACTTCCAGCAACCATTCTGGCCCAGGCATGGTTTTGCATTCTTATATCATTGTAGGAAATACAGTTTCCCATTTTGTGTAGCATTTCAATTGACTGTTTGCTGTTAGTGAATCGATGCAAAGTCAGTCCAGCCAGAACTTGTTTTGCATTTCTCAATTTGCCGTCTATTAAACACTCCCAATCAGATGCGATAGACCAAATCTTTGTTGCTCGCTGTCTAGAGCTTGTAATAGCGTATCCATACTGATTAGTCTTGTAGCTTGGGTTTATCGTTGCGTATATGAGATTATACAAGTCTTGCAGTGGCCCGCTGTCCAGTTCATTGATAATCTCTTCAGGTGTGTACGGCCAACTTGTTGATTCGTTGTTTTTTCGTTTTTCATCAATTTTTCTGCGGATCATTTTTGCACAGCCTTTAATAAGGTCTTCATCTCGGAGGCCATGCCCTTTCAATGTTGCGGCCGTATATTCCAGTGGATTCATATCATTTGGAAAAACAATCACTTGACGTCCCGAAGGGAAAAAGCCAATTCTTTCAGGAAATTCAGCAAAAATTTTCTTTTCAAGAAGCTGGTATTTGTTATTGGGGACTGAACGTCTCGTTCTTCACTCATATTTACAATATCTTTCAAAAGATCGCTGAGAAGGTATGCGTTTTTGTTTCTCAAAATGTTAATTCGAAGTTTACCAAAGAATTCATTAAGAATGTCCAACTTTATATGTTCTTCATCGTCATTTGCTTGTTCCTGTTTCGACTGACAGTTAATCGCGAATTTCAAGTAGCACGATTGATGATAAAAAATGTCCGCAGCGAAAATGTCGTGTGCTTCTCCACTGACAGACAGTTGCAAACGATTTGCAGCAGCATAGAAACGGTGCTCGGGAGCTCTCAAATACTCCTCTTTTCTTGCCAGCAGTCTCTTAGCTGAACGATCTTCAGCACATCTTCCCAGCCCTCCTTCATTATATGCATTTGGATCTGAGTCCCGTTTTTCATTACAAACGAAACATAATCTCTTTTCTGCCAAATACTGACTCACTGAGCGTCGAGAAACTCCATCTGCAGTTTGGCTATCAAGCTCTTCTGCATTTTGAATACTTTCCACGGTTGATTTTCTTCCAAATTTTCTTTGAAACGGTTCTTCTTTTGTGCAGAATGTAGTCCTACAACTAACGTGTGCATTCCCAAAAGGAGTGTTGGTATTCTTAATTTTTCCATAGACCTGGGTGAAGTAATACCTCGAGTTTTCAATTGGAATATTTATTTCTGACCACTTTTCAGCCTTTTCCTTCAAATTCTGCCAGCCATCGCTTTTAAAATAGCTGACTTTATCCTTTTTCTGAAAGCTGGTTTCGCATAACAAACATTTTTCATCTTTTTTTGCATCGACAGCTAGAAAAGAGCTGCCAGTCGCCATCAGTGTTTTCAACTTCTAGAACATCCGCTGGTGCAACAGCGAGATTAATAGCAGAAATGTGAGATTCAATTAGTACGAAATACGTGTTAAACATTTGTCAAGAATGTGAGTGTTGCTTTACAAATAAATCTGTTACTTTTGGAATTCAAAATTACACAGGTGATTTGATTTAGGGATTACTAGTTTTTCTCAAGACCCATTGTCAGTCCCATGGGAGGTCGCCAGTAATGTCGCAAATCATTAGAGAAAGATGCTAAACAGTTTGAAAGAACTATCCTGTTGAATTTTCTAATCATTTTCTCTTCTATCCCCAAATTAGTTGGTTGATGTAAAAATTGCACCGTGAATTTGAGTTCGTACTCGCGATTTCGGATTTTGCTGACGTCAGCATTTATATTTTCAATATGCGCAAATTTAGCAAAACTATATATGAATCGAAAGCCCATCGAAAGCTGAGTCTGAATATACCTTTACATTTCTAATTTGAGCTACAGCTGCGCCATTATTCTACTTAAATATGAGAAAAACTAGGCTGATGACGTCATCATAATAAGCAACTTCCGGTCAAAATTTCAAAAGGTATATCTCGGATTTGGAATCTGCATACCTTAATTAGTCAGAATAGATAAAAACATTTTCGGTTAGGTTGGTGTCCAGTTTTTTCAAAGAATTTCCCTGCCTAACCGTACTGATGATATCCCTCCACTGTACTGAACACCCTCCACCGTACTGATGGTATCCCTCCACTGTACTTATGACATCCCTCCACTGTACTGAACATCCTCCACCGTACTGCACACCCTCCACTGTACTGCACACACATTACCCAGGGTGGGAATGGGCAGCAGCTAAGTGATATGCTGCCCATGTATACAATAGATGCAGCTGTTCTGTTCTCTTTCTCGATGTGCTGCATTGCCATTATCTCATTATCACAATTTCACCAACAGTAGGGATGAAGGAAGATGAGCTTTGACTCCTATGTAAAAAATACCAGACTTGTTTGATAAAATTTGGGATCAGTAACCCTGCATGTTAATCGGGGTTCCTTTTCTGGCTTAAAAACTATAATTTTTTATATTTATATGGGGCATCCGTTATTTCGAACATTCGCTATCTCGAACAAATTCCAGTTTCCCTTCAGAGTTCGAGATAGCGGATGTCAACTGTATATCAAAGATACTGTGCAAAAAGTAATCAAAATACTCACAAACAAAGAACGTTATAATGAAAAACCGACATACGGTTATCAGAGAGAGACAGTCTATTAATTTCTAAGGTTTTTTCTAATGAATGCAACATGAATTTAAATTTTAAACCTTTATGATTCAGTACGTAAAATGTGGCAGAACACGAAGAATGCAAGACGCCATTCGCAATTTCTATTCTAGTTTTCCCGCCCCGACCCAGTCCTCTGCATCACACATAAGAAAACTGTACACTGGGGGTTTCGCCTCCCGCGCTTCGCGCTCCCTGGGTGGGGGATACCATGATGACTATTGGGGGATACCATGATTGCCGTGGGAAGGCATCTCGGAATACGGTGGCGGATGTTCAGTACGGTGGGGGATGCCATGATTTCCGTGGCGGATATTCAGTACGGTGGGGGGATACCATGATGCCTGTGGGGGGATACCATGATAGCCGTGGGGAGGCATCATGATTGCCGTGGCGGATATTCAGTACGGTGGGGGGATACCATGATGACTATGGGGGGATAGCATGATTGCCGTGGGGAGGCATCTCGGAGTACGATGGCGGATGTTCAGTACGGTGGGGGGATACCATGATTGCCGTGGCGGATATTCAGTACGGTGGGGGGATACCATGATGCCTGTGGGGGGATACCAAGATGGGTATGGTTCATTAATATTGGGAAACTTTGTGTTGAAGACAACTAGTAGCATGCACTCGAAGTTGAAGCAATACTAATAAGTAAAAGGTGATATTAAAAGATAGATATTAGTTTCGCATTTCAACACCACCAAGGACATGCACGAAGAGTTACTGTTGAGAAGAGGCAAACGATTATGTACGAAAGCAGATTAGAAGACAGAAAAACAGCAATACACACTTTTTTTTATAAGAATACCTTATTTTTTGCCGAGCCTCGATTATTCTTAAGCTTATTCGATTTTGAGCCTGAAAATATTCTTAAATTATTCTTAATCATCAATGTTGTAAATTGGCCTGAAGATCAAGAGAAATAAGTCAAATCTTTGTCATTTGTTATTTTATTAATAAAAAGAGTTACTGTATCAAAGAGTCAGACAGGATGTATGCATTTCAAAACAAATACAGTTGCCTGACAATCACACTTATTGTGCAGTGTAAAAAACGCAGAGAAATAAAAATGATCCTCGTCAAGCTTGAGCCTCAGATTATTCTTAAATAATTCTTAAATTTCAGCAATTTTGAGCCTGAATATTCTTATAGACTGTATTCTTATAAAAACATAGGGGCCCTATGGGCATGTTCGAAGAACGACTCTGGTTGAATATAGCTATTTCGGTCAAATGATGAAAGATGTTCATCGGTATGCACAACGATGACGATAATGATTATGATGATAATGGTGGTGGTTATGATGATGGTGTTGATGAACACGATGATCATGATGCTGGTTGGTAGGGGTGATTGTGGTTGTATGGTGGGTATGGTGGTGGTGATAGAGGTGGTTGTGGTGCTGAAGGGGTGGTTGTGGTGGTTGTGATAGGGGTGATCGTGGTGATGGTTGTAGGGGTAGTTGTTGTGGTGGTGATAGGGGTGGTCGAGGTGATGGTTGTAGGGTGGTTCCGGTGGTGGTGATAGGGTGGTCGAGGTGATGGTTGTAGGGCTGGTTGTGGTGGTGGTAGCGTTCCTTTAGATGTTGCACACCGTCAATGGTGGTGTAGTAATCATGATGATGATGATGATGATGATTATCATTATTATTATTATTATGACGATTTTCATCGTGAGGATAATATTAATGATGATTTGTTTTGAAAACTGTTTTGAAATTGCCGCTCTTTGGCAAAACTCTTTGTTAAATGTTGAGAATGCCTGAAATGTCATTTACCAAAGCAAGGTGGCAATTTTCCAGTTCCATTTAGTAAACAAGGATGAGTCAGTTGTCACATGACCCCAGATTGACAAAAGTGCTTGCAGGCCGAATTGTGAACAACTAACCGCAAATTGCGCATAAATGGCCGAGACAATGGCCCTAATGGCATTCTTGACAATGGCCCTATTGTTACACGTTTTCCATTGTTCAAGCGTTGGTTAGTTGGTGAGTGTGTGAGTGAGTGAGTGAGTGAGTGAGTGACATCCACCCCACACCAATGTGTTCGAAGTTCTTCGAACACAAAAAAAGTGTGTAAAGAGAAAAGGAAAGTGAAGCTTAGAATCCCACCAGAATATTTAATATTTTCCATCGGATTTATCAGGGTGTTATGAAAATAACTAAACAGAAATAGGTTTTCAGGAAGCCATGAAGCCCTCGCGAAGAGTGTTTATTAAAGCCATGATTCTAAAGAATCTGTCTAGTGCTTCCCTTACGTTAAAGCATTTCTATATCAGAAAATTATGTCATGAAAGAATATTTGACAGAGGAAACTTAGCAAAGCCTAAAGAAGACCCCAAAAAAGAAATTAGGGCTGCACATGAAGCTTGAAACAGGTTAACACCAGACAACAAAACAACTTGCCATCTGGGACCATTTGAAAGTAATCATCTATAGTGATTGTAGTTGTTTTAATGACGCAATTGGCAGAAAGTTTTAAGCAACACTGTCTAAGGGCCTAGTCTAAAACACCACACGGGTCGGAACACGAGTGACGAGTGAACACGAGTGAACGCGAGTGAACACGAGTCGAGCACATGTAAAAACAAGCGTAGACTAGGTAAAACAGAGGAAACTTTTTAGCTTATGAAATTCTCCTTGTTTGGAGTGTTCCCTAGCGACTGGTAGCACCTGGATATGATTGTGATTGTGATTCACATCATTGTTGCTGTGACTGTTTAACTTCATCATTGTTCAAGAGTGAGATACGTTGAGGTGACAAAGGCTTTTAATGAGTCCCCGATATAAGCCCATTTCTATTCCTTCCTCCTTCGATTTTCCTTTATTAAACCCAAGAGTCATAGGTCGGATTGTTTGGCAAGGTGTTCGTATGTTCGTACATTGAAGAGATAAATCTTTTAACTACCTCATATTTTCTGTGGAATGATTCGCAACGCGATTCGCAAATATATGAGATAGGTAAACGTAAAAGGCTATATAGGCTCCATTCCAAAGAAGGAGACATTCTGGCAGAAAAAATATTACCTGATGTATTGAATTAAGATTCATTCAAAGAACGAAGTACAAATAGTTCACCATGTAAATGAAGCATTTGACATCTCGACGTACATAAGACCAAAATTATACAATACCGGAGGGCATATAAATAGGGTCTGGGTGCATCTATGCGTAAAAGCACACGTAGGCCCTTTTGTATTGTCCAGAACGCGATTTCTAAACTTTAAAAAGCAAAAGAAATTGGTTTAAGTTTCATGAATCAGAAAAACCCCTGAGGTTTGGATAACAAATCTCAGTTTTGCAAATCAAGTGTAGGTATTCACAATAAAAAAACGAAAGTAGCACAGTTGCACTATAAGGGAAAGTAGTATGCTCGTAGTTGTGAACACTTTTTGAGTCTCTGTGTCCCTAATTTTCTTTCCTACAATATACTCTAGAAATCATGGTAAAAGATTATTTGCACCAAGAGTTATTTAAATAATTGGACTCCCACATTTGAAAGGTATAAACATTATCAAAACAATTTAGCAAAACTCAGCATCCAAATCTGTGTGTGATGGCTGCTTGGATACCCTTGGCTTCTATATACGTTTTGGATTAATGATGTATTATGTGTATAGCAATGCTTAATGATTGTGCTATGAGAATTCACTACATTGTTCTTAAATATAACTGAAGCAAATCCCTCAATGTCTTAAAACTGAGGATTGGGTGATAAAAAAAGGGCAAAAGATTTTTGTCTGTAGTAAATTGCTAATACACGCAGTTTTTTATAAGCAACATCCTTTGGGCCTAGTTCAAAAAGTTGCTTATTTTTGGACCTCTTATGGCCACCTTTTAGTAGCAAAAGTTGCTTAGAAGTTTCTTAATTTTAACTATATTTTTTGCCCTAAGAATAGGATAGAGGCTAGAAAAACAGCTAAATTTGGAGTTATCCTATAGCTTTCTATGCAACATAACGCCAGAACACCTAGTATACAGCAAAGAAAAACTATAAATAGCATCAGTCAAGAAGTACCATGTAATCATATGGAGACTTTGTATTGAAAGTTAAACGGAAACCCCTCAACGAAATGCTTTACGTAATGAGTAACACTCCGCTGATATGCGAGTTTTTGACAAATGAATGGAAATAGCTTCTATGTTGATCGATCTTCGATTGCTTGCAGTGATATAAAGTATTTGAAATTCAAAATGTTGCTTAGGTTTTTTTCCTGTGGTACTATACGTTGCTTAAAATTTTAGGCCTTCTACATCTTGGTTGCTTATAAGCGGTTGCTCATAAACAAGTGAATATAACTGATATAACTTAAATATCTTTCTGTACTCTTATAAAGTGATAATAAAGACTGCTCTCTTAAATGCCCACAAAAACACGACCATGTAACAGAGAAACCAATAAAATGGGAACGGTAATAATTTGACTCATTTGAAACAAATACAGGTAGTTATTAGAAGGAACTCAAAATAGCAGTAAAGTTACATTGTTGGTACATTAAGGTCACTTGACTGCCAGCTATAACTGTATGTGTATACTGGCTAATTATGACTTACATCCCAAAAAATATTGGTCATACATTCTTTTCATGATTGTCTTTGGTGTGTTTTCCAAGCTTTCTTCTGAAAATTCGAAAACAGAACCTTGGTAAATAAAAACATTCAATTCAATAAGATAATAAAAAAAAAGTTTAAATATTGCAGTACATCATCTGCCATCAGTAAAAAATTAGAGTGTTTGCTTTTATATTTCACAATGGAATCAACCAAAAAAGTTCATCACTTGGCAGAGTGCTTTTGGTTTGTTGTAGTTATGCTATGTTAAAGGGACTAGACATAAATAAAAGAAGGTCCTACGCATAACACAAAGTAACTCTTTGAATTCATACACGAAAGACAATTTAGCAATTCTGTTCCTATTCGATTTTGATTGATGGATGGCTTAAGCCAATCTTATACTTGTCCATTTCCTTTAAGTTCAACAGACAGCAAACAAAGTTCAACAATTTGTTGTTGCTGGTTGAAGCTTTGAAAGTTGACAGTTGTTCCGGGACAGATATTGCAGCAAACGTTGCTTCAAATATATTTTTAATTGGAGCTTAAGTGAAAGAAAGGATATGAGTCCTAGTTTATCTGCACAGAGGTATTCTCGCTTATTCTACCATTTTTCATGAATAAGAAACTGCTGGACAACCTCTCCCAAAGCGACTGCAATCAAAGTCCTTGAATACACCTTTTCAACTAAGGACCTCGTTTTCAAAAAAATTTAGAATTGTGTCACAGAAGCATTTCGACGTCAGATTCGAATTCAGCACCTTCGTTTTAGTGTTTGGGCAAATTTTTAGGCTTCTAGACCTTACGATGTTCATTTTATAGCGATTAAAAATTTGAAAAGTTATAAAGGATTTGACCGTGAAAAATGACTGAGGGTGTAAAATTTCACCCCGAGCGATTTTTCACGGTCAAATCCTTTATAAATTTTCGAACTTTTCGTCGCTATAAAATCAACACCGTAATGACTAGAATCATAAAAACTTGCCTCAACACTAAAATGACGGTGCTCAATCTGAATCTGGGGTCAAAATTTTTGTGCGAACAAATTTTCGTAAATTTTGAAAACGAGGCTCTTAGTTGAAAAGGTGTATTCTGAGAGGATTCGCTTACACAAGATATCTACAATTTTCCAGAAAAATGTCATGTCCAACCCAGACCTCTTTGAAGGTGTAGCTTTGATATTTTTCAATTGGGCTGGCAAAACACACTGAGCATCTGCTGAACAAAGTATTTGACACGTGAACAATATAATTATTAATCCTTCTCCTATAATTTTTGCTCCAGATCAAATTTTCTGAACAACACTGAACAACTCTCAAAAACACTGAACAAGTCCCAATATGGGTGGCTAAATGAACTGAACGTTTCTCCTCAAACAATGTTGGGACTTGTCTAGTTTTTTTTCCACTCTTTATTTTACGTTGTTTTATAATAGCTTTACTTAATTCATGCTGCAGCTAATAAATACCAACAGTGGACATGGCCAGTATGTTTGGCTTGGGCTCTACTAAACTCAAAACATACAATGCATATAAATGTTGGAGAAAGAAGCCACCATCATCTTCCCTCTAAACAGAACTCACACATTCTCAAACATAAGGATTCTCCTGGATGTCATGAATTTAGCTCTCAGGACTCAGTTCTAGACACCGACCACACATCTTTCTCATTAAAAATCAAGGAAGTCCTGCATTTATCTTGGGAGAAGCCCATTGACTCAAGAGGCAGCTTAATCATATTAACCTTAAAATAATAGCTTTTTTGTTTTCTGTCATTTGCACTGTCATTGTAATTAGGTTGTTCTGATCTTTTTCTTTTGCCTCTTTACGTTATCAGTGTGACTCAGCTTAAATTTCTCATTAACTGAAGATAGATTGAGTAATCCAAAACACGTCTTGTTCAAAACACAAGTGGTGGTCATTTGTGATTTCAACCTATACCAGATAACACTAGATAACGTGGATATGGGATTATCTCTCAACCAAAAACAAATTAACAATAAAAACAAAAGCTGAAAACACAAAATCAATAAATTCAAAAGTTGAACAAGAGTCAAAATCATATTCACTGCATTTTACCTTTATGCAAACGTCCACAAAAAACTCTTATTCAGAGACTGGGAAAGCTTTGAATGCCTTGTTGATTACAAACAAGTTGATTCCAAACATTCAGAAATAATCCCATTTACCAATGACAACATATTTTTAAAGGTTCTTTTCAATGTTCTGACTTCTCTGCTTTCTTGATTTTTTCCTGAATTGTCTTCATGACTAACTACAAATTGTGGAAAAATAAGCAACATGAAATCTAGAATTATAAATTCAATTAATCAAGATTGCACATGCTACAAGCACACTATTTTCCATCAGTAAAAAATTAGAGTGTTTGTCCTTTATTTTTCACAATTGAATCAACCAAAAAGTTCATCACTTGGAAGTGTGCTGTTAGCAGGGAAAGATTCTCAAAAGCCAGTCCTTGTTAACATTTCAAGAAAGCATGAATATGCATTAAATTTAGTAATTTATAAAAGTTAAACAGGGGAAATGACCTGAAACCAGCTGAAACGGCCTGAAACAATCTAAAACAACCTGAAACAAGCTGTCAAATTGGAATCAAGGCCAAAACGACCTGAAACGACCTGCTATCTTAGCAACAAAGTATAGAAGTCAAGGGAATTGTATTGTTCTTTATGCATTGTTGCATTCATTTCTGATAACAAAAGGAACATGTGATAGTAAGAAAGCGGTCATCCTTCGGGAAGCTATTGTGTTTGATGACTAATCAGCTTTGCCATTGAAAAATGACCAATTGTAAGCAAGTTCAAATGAAATCGATTGAATTGATTTGCCTGCCGATCAAATGACGACAAAGAGATAAAATTTCCCAACTGCTTTTTCTTTCATATTCATAATCTAACAGCAACAACAAAATTCCTATTGACAAATCAATCGTTTCTAAAAATTGAGTCATGCGATTTATAGCTCGCTTTGGTAAGATTTATTAAAATTTGCAAAGATCTATTTCAGAATGGCGATAAACAGCAGAAAAATTTTTGGGCATAAATTCAGGCAAAATGTTGTGGCATCTAACACTTTCAGAGTATAAACGTCAGAGACAGACCGAAACCATTGACCACTGTGGAATTTATACCCCGATGTGGATCAAACTCCTTTTCTTGTTACAGAATTTCTCGTACTCCTTCTTGAAGAGTGAAATGCCCCTCGGCTGCTTAGATTAGGAAACACACAAGAAAATCTAGAAGTTGGGAAATTTCATCTCCTCGTTATTTGATCGACAAATCAGTTCAATAGATTTCAGTTGAACTCGCTATGGCTAAGCTGATTGGTGAGAAATGAACTCGTGAAAGATGTGATTTCACAAATTCCCAAAACCCATTCTCTTAAATCATTAAACTACCGTCCATTGAGGGGACTATCTGGGGTGCATCAGAAAAACAGAAATGTTTCCGATTCTTGCGATTCTGATTACATGCAACTGGAATCCTCACAGACAGACTTTGAAGCATGTTTTTGGACGTTCTCACATAGCCTAAGACTCTGGGATCAGAAAAATTCCCACAACTTTTACCATTCTTAGGACATACACCAAGGGGCCACCGAGTTGCTGTAGCTTTGCTATGTAACTTTTCTTGTTTCAGCCCTAGCGCACTGTTTGCTGCCACTTTAAATCAGGCGTTGTCCCCTAGTGTATAAGAGCTAAGCTTTGAAAACAGGTCTAAATCATACTAATGGTCAGTGTTAAATGTTACCATTGGAAACGTATGCAAAAAGACTCCCATTTAGAGACTGGGAAAGTTTTGCTGCCTTGGTGATAGGAATACTTACAACAAAGTTTATTCAATCAGAGATTCCACAATCACATTCGCGAATGACCAAATGTCCTTTAAGGTTCTTTTGGACGTGCTCACTTTGCTGCTCTTCACATTCTATCCTCAGTTGTCTTCACTACAGGACTTACCTAGGCATTGAAGAAAACAAACGGCATGAAATTCAAAATAAAAGTGACTGACAGATTGTCATTAATTAATCAAAATTGTACATGTAAAAAGTACACAATCTGCCATCAGTAAAAAATTAGAGTGTTTGTTTTTTGTATTTCACAAGTGTATCAAACAAAAAATTTTCATCATTTGGCAATTTGCATAATTTTAATTCAATTATTTTGCTTATCTAACCACTAGGATACAAAAACAAGGAGCCCAGGGATTCTGTGGAATTTCTATTCTGCCTGACCAAGTGTGTTCTGTCCCAACAAGAGCAGCATTTGGGCCATGTGGGAGATAAATATGGGAGTAATTTTTGTAATCAGAGTAGATAATTTAATAACCCATAATCTACAGGCCTTGCCTTTTAAGGTGGGCGATCGCCTGCACCCACCTCTTCACTCTCCTCAAATTCTCCAGGCAAGCTGTCATCGTTCCCCTCGATATCAAATAACCAAACAATCCGCCCGCCTTTGCTTTTCTTTCTTCGTTACCAGACAGACAGACAGACAGACAGGAAATCCCCCGCGTTAATCTTTACATAGACTAATCTCCTTGTCACCTTGGACTTTCTCTGTCTTTAGTTTGGTTGACGACTTTTTAATGACCTTTTTAATGACAAACGATAAGCATCACAGTTGAAGACTGAAGCATACTTTTATGGTCATAAAGATTCCTTTATTTCTTTTTTGTTCCAAATTTTATAATTGGTTTCAATTAGTTTAATAAGTGTTTTTCTCGTTAAAACTTTGTTTTCTTTGGTTTAGTACTGTATTATACCTCTCAACAATCTCTTAAGCAAGATAAAAACTGCCCACCTGAATTTTGTGAGGCGAGCGATTACCACCCACCTACTAAAATCTTCCTGGTGAGGCCTGACATGTTGACAAAGGAATTTGGGAGTTCCGAATTATGGTTTTGGCCCTTGGGGACAAATGGTGGAACTCAATCACATACCAAAATAACTCTGTGGGTTCCTTGATTCCATGGGCTTCACATTTCAGACCTGGTCCATGTTTCACTGCACTAGCCTTACTTCTATAAAGCTGAAGCATCATCACAGCAAAAGAAAGCCAGTTGCTGCCAGTTGCTGTTGCTCTAAATTATAGAAAACACAAGGTACAACTAAAGTAAAAATTCAAATATCTAGTTACCTTACTATCATGTCAGAAAATCCATAACAAACAGTTTACCAGAATAAAAGAAGCACAGCCAGCATCTTCTTTATCATCTTAGCTTCTTTCTACTGTACAACTGAAAACAAAGAATAATCATTGTCAGACACTGAATCATCTAAAACTGTTTACTATGGCCTCATTTAGAGTATGGTAAATGCTCTAATAAATGCCCCCCTGATTAACAAATGAATGAATGCCTGGATCTCTTTTCAACACCTCTCTCTAATAAATGCACCTATTTATAAAATTCCGCGGAACTCGGGCCTTTGAATGCTCCTTTCATCTTCATAAAGCTTTTTTTACCAAATTTAAGTAAAAAGATACAATCGAATGTGAACAAAATGTACAGGTTCAAAGTGTATGGTGATTACAATTTAGGCCTAGCTCAGGCCTAGCCATATGCTGACTTGTGTTTTCATTGTGTGTACTTGCAGGTGATGTTAGACAAGGGATGATGAACAGTAATCATAAAACAAGTCTTTGTGAAGACAACTCTATTTGACTTCAAATTAGGGAAGTTCATGAGATTGAATTGGCGTTATTGACTTTGCCATAAGGCGAAAATAAAAACGCGGAACCTCTTTTCATGAACTTTTCCAGACAGGTTTTTACTGAGGAGAAAAGTCGTGTTTATTTAAAGAAAACCAAAAATGCAACAAAACGAAAGAAATTTGTTTTAAAATGCATTAAATTATTAATAAGAAACGCACAAGAAATTATTCCGCGTTTTTATTTTAGCACAGAGGCAAAATCAATAACGCTGAACTTATATTCATGAACAAATCTGTTCCAGCATGTTCATGAATTTTGGCGTTCCGCGTTATTGACCTGGCCGAAAATAAACGCATGTCAAAAACTCAATATTTTAATTTCTTGGTAATTCAATAAACACCACTCTGAAAATGCTTTAGCTACCTTAAAATTGCTTTTCTGGTGGTTAGTCATTCGGGCTGTTTTAGGTGGCTCCGCTTTGTAGAAAGAAAGCTTTAACGATGGAAACTTCGGCAGGTAGCTTTTAAGCCAACATTTTCAGCTGAAATTTTTGTTGCAGACCACGCAACAAGACTGTTTACTGTTGCCTTCACTTCAGCAATGAAGTACAAATTTTCATACCTCAAAATTAGAGTATGAAGGCAAAAGGCTTTGTTTATATAGCATGGTTCATTGCCACAGAACACACTTGCAGTTTAATGTGGAAGCATCCATGCATTGCAATATGTGCTTGAGCCTTGATTTTAAGGGCTAATGCTATCTTGTGGTGTTGCCAAGGAATGTGCAGCCATTCATAACCATGTGTGGCAACAGATGCCTGGGTCAGGGTCCACAAATTCAAAGTCATTTGCCAACTCAGCTATCCATTCAGTTAAGGGCCTCTTAAGATATCCCTAAAATATAGTCCCAAAATATAGTTGAGTGTTTTCAGCAGAAATGGCTTGGCTCCATTACTGTCACAAAACCTTACTTCTGGGGTTAAATGAGATCCTTACACATGCAGATTACTAACACAATTTGTAAATGACAATTTGAAAATTTGTGGGCAACATGTACGCCAACTGTTCCCTACAGCAGTTGACTAATGGATGTGATGGTAACAAATGGTGACATTCTCAACCAGGTCTGGCCTCTTAAAGGTTGGTTTGCACTAATATTTCTTTGGTGGGAACAGAAATAAGAAGTAGGAAACAGGAACAGGAACCGGCAAAAATCTATTTCAAGTTGATTTTTTCAGGAAATGTTCACAGGACAAAAACAATCAAACATGGCGTTAACATCTCTCAACTTTCTCAATCAAAGGACTCCTTATCTTTTTATATTACAGCATCTTAACCCTATTTCACATGGGGAATTTTGAGGTTATCCGAAAATACAAATTTTCAAAATTTTGACAATTTTCATTAGATTTCTGACGTCATGGATGAGGTCATAGTTATAAAAATTATTAAATTGCAAATAATGTTAAGGAATTAAATATCATTGAAAGACCCTGACGAGACGAGTTCATTCATGTATATTGCATTAAGATTGATTAGGTAATAAAAGAATAATTAGCAAATTTGTGTCTTTTGCTGTGACTACTGTCCAAATATGAGCATCCTGTGGTCATGTGACTAAGTTAATTGACATAAAGTTTGCATCAACTTGAAATGTGATTGGATATTTACATTAATCAGTTTATTAACCCTATCTGTACTGGGGTATTTTTGATCAACATTGTACTGAAGGGGGGCATTTTTTGAAAAAGAAATTACATTCTAGCCAATATTCTCTGATTTTTCAAAAATTGGACAATTTTTTTTCCAAAATTAACATTTTTTACTTCATGTTAGGTACATTTGAAGTCAATGCTCATTATTCTGACAAAATAGCCATGTAGATTACTATAATTGTATATTTTCTTGTTGCTCAGGGTTTGCTCTTTTGAAAAAGCATTCTTTGAAAATTTTAACAATATTTCAAGATTTATGATGTCACATTGGCAATCCAACTGGAGATTTAAAAGTAGAAATAATAATTTATTATTCAATTCCTTCCAAAATTTGGGCATCGTGTGGTCACGTGACTTATTTTATTGTTCCAAAATTTATGTCATAATGTAGAGTATTAAATTTTAGTAAAAGTCAGTAAGTTTTATCATTAAGAATGCCTCCATTTTTATGCTACAATAGATTGTTTGGTGGGGGGGGGTGAAAAGTGCCCCCCCCCAGTACAGATAGGTTGAACAGTTACCCAAATGCCAGAGAATATGCCAACCAAATCTGAGTTCATGCAAAAAGAAACAATGGATCTACAGACACCCAGAAGAACTAAGAAGCTTGCAAGGAGAAATATTAGTAACTTTAAAAAGGCATAGTCGTTTTTTGTTGTCTTGTGTCAAGGTGATTCTGCTTTCACTTCATTTATTTGACTCTTTGTCACAAGAAGCTCTCTGGCTGAAAGCAAGCAGTAAGCTGAGTGGTCTTTTCTTGATTTCTGATATTAATGGTTTTATTGTTTTATAATTGAAATCATATTTTAGGTTATTTTTTGGCAGATTCAGGCAAGAGCACCAGCAAAGTTTCAGACTCCATGCTGGAGATCTCTTGGGTACGCTATCTACATGAAATGGACACTGGCACTTGGGGTATCAGGTCTGTTCGCCCAACCTCCGTTTCGCCCAACTTCCTTTACGCCAAAGCTGATCTTTTCGCCCAACATTCCTGGTCGTTTCGCCCAACTAAATTATTTGTTATTTATCGCTTATTATCACTAAAACAGTCACCAAGGCGATAACCGGGGGTTTGGGGGCAGAGCCCCCAATGTTATTGATCAAATAATTGACAAACTATAGAAAAGAAGTTACCTGGGTCACTTCAGGGTGGGCGAAAGGACCATGATGGGTTGGGCGAAACGTCTTAGCAGGTTGGGCGAAAAGGAAGTTGGGCGAATTGGTGAATGGGCGAAATGTCTTGAAAGCACACTCAGCATGCCCCATGCCCACATGAGAAAAACCCAAGCTGTCTTCCTTTAGCATTTGGTGCCTAAATTTTTAGAGAGTTGTGCAAGCCAACAATTAAATGACATTTCTTTTGTGAAACATGGAACTTCTTAACTTCTGACAACAGAAATTAATTAAAATGAGCAAGCTGCCGTGCTTGGCAGTGCCATATACAAAAGCAAGAAAACACTGCTGCAATCATTGGCTTTATCCCCTAAAATATGCAGCTTTTCCTGACTTGAGCACGTTCCTACATGTTCTGTTCCCTTAAAGGCCCTGCGAGGCCTTTTGTTTCATGGGCCTTACTGTGAGACCGCACTCTGTTTTTCTATCATATCATATTTAGCTAGCCTTTCCTTTTTTCACTGGAATGCACCTAATTAATTTCACTCACCTTTGTTTTACTTGGGGATGACTTCTTCGGGCACAGCACAGCAGTCTTTCCCGCAGTCTTTACACTCTGTGTACAGCAGTGTTTACTGTACAAAAGTCTCAAGACTAGACCATCTCTATGGACGAGACGAGTTCGTGGTGTTGGCATGGCAGGCACATGGTCATGTCCTGATGGCATGTGGACTGGTCTTCCTCGTCATCGCAACATTTTATTTGCCGGTCGTTTTATCGGTAAATCGAAACATATCAGCTAAATTACGTTTGGTAAAAAAATTTAATCAGTTCTAATGAATGAATAGCCTTAATGCTTCGTTATTTGATAGAAAAAAATCCTGATCCTCCAGGCTCTGCTGCTCTTCTGCTGCCTGCCATGGTATACCTATATATATATATTTGTATTAAAGCCTGGAGAGTTTGCGTGAACAGACGAAACTAGTTGTGAAAATTTGTGTAATCTCAACGAATTTGTTGTCATTCTGTGTTTCGACCTATATATATATACTCTGATGAAAGCATAAGCTAGAAAGGCCTCAGTGTGCTGAATTAAATCGTGTTTTTTGTCTGCTTTCTCTTTTTAGCATCCGACTTAAATAGTATCTAATTTATATATATATATATATATATATATATATATATATATATATATATATATATATATATATATATATATATATATATATATATAATATATATATATATATATATATATATATATAAAACATCGAATAAATGTATAAAGCATATAATAAATAATATATAAGCAGATTACTTGAAAAAATGTGCAATAATGAAAGAAAATTTCGCCAATAGAGGGTACCAAAGCTTCCTACTAAACAGCAAATTCAACAAGAATTGGAGAGAGGAGGTACTAAGATAAAACAACTCAAACGAACACTCGTATCTCACTGGTAGCAACATTTAAGCCACGGTGTGCTTGTGCTTTATTTGAAAACATGTTTACAAGAGGTTGTTTGATCTCAGCGATCAATGCTCGTGCATCAGTTGCATTGTCGTTGTCGGGAATTTTCCTATTCGGTACCAGGGCACTTTTTAATAACGTTTTTGATCACAGAGTGTGCCATTGAAGTCTGTCTGGGGAAAGAAGTGTTTCCGGCGAGGCCCCGTTCAATATTTATATCTTCTCCCATCCTGCTTTGCGCGACGAGCTAAGGAAAATGAATCTGTGGTTGGATCAAGTCTCCGGGAATCTATACCTCTAAGGTTCCTTTGATTTATTATGAGTTATAATAATAACGAAAAGTGTTCTCTCAACTTGGATTTAAAAATTACAATTGATTCCAGGGGAACGTATGTCCCTTGGAAGTTCATTAAAACAGTACGGCCCTTGAAAGTAAAGGGACCTTTTCGCTGCTGTTTGCGCATCCTGTTGTACCAGCGCACTTGTACCAGTGCACTTTTACATAACATTTTTTGGTTATGCGTTTGCGAACAGAATCATGGCATGCGTTTTGCAAAACGTTTGCATAACACGTAACACGTAACACATAACCCGTTGCAAAACACGTTTCTGTTATGAGTTTGCGGTCTCTGTCTAAAACGATTGGGGGACACATTTGCATAGACGATTTTTTCTGTGCATTTGTGTACTTTTGGACACTTTTGCATAATGGTGCGGAAATGCATACTTCACCGGAAAGATTGCTACTTCTAGCATCGGTGTCACTTCTCGACTACTTTTAGTCAGTGGCGTAGCGGAGGTATGTGGGGCCCTTAGTGACGTAGAGGGTTCGGGGCCCCTTTTTACCACGTCTTATTAGGAACTGGGAAGCTGAAATGGGAAATAGGGACTAGTAAATAGGGACCAGGCACTAGGAAATAGGGGCTAGGAAACTGCAAGGATGTGGAAAGCTTTCTGGACGTTGGTAGTTTTTCGGCGGCTTCAACAACGACGTTAATCATTACACAAAGGAGGATAAGATTTGAAAAGCTTCAGGTAATGAAAAGCTAACCCTGCTCTAAAGCATCAACTTTGCAATATCAATGACTTACTCACTTGTTAGCAGTTTGTCATATAAGAAAACACGCGTATTTCATCAGGAAAGATCATTTAAGAAAGACATAATTTTAAGGTTGGGGGCCCTTGGAGCCTCTTATCAGCGGGGGCCCTTAGTGGTATGCCCTAAAGGTAACCACCGTCGGCTACGCCACTGCTTTTAGTATACTATTTTACATCTCAACGAACCTTCCAACGACAGCCAAAACACTAGCTTAAATACAGCTGGTCGGTAATTTTTGCTCCTTCTAAACATTTCTTTATGCATCAACAAGAAAAACTCAACAATAGGTTTGCCGGGATTTGCATAAAATTCAGCAGCGAATCTTGTACGTGTTATGTTTTTGCCGAGTTGGTCACATCACAAGTTTTGAACATTCTAAGCATGGTAGTCACGTGATCAAGTTTTAAACAATGAAACCTTTTCATATTAAATCAAGATAAAGTTTTGGAAAAGTCAATGAGTTTTAGCCAGGTATATTCTGATGCAACGTGAGCAGTATTCAGATATACACTAGGGGCGAAAACGTTCCTCCCCGATCAAAATAGGGTTAAGAAGAACTTTTTTGAATGGAATCATAAAAGACCTGCGGTAAACCGAATGCTTCTGAAGGTTTCTGCTGAAAACTAGGCTTAAAATCTAACCTTTCAACGTGCTGAGTAAGCAAAAAATTATTCCACGGTACCTAGGCAGAAGTGATTTCAAAAGTTTACTTTATATAGGATATAGATATTTTTTAGTGCTTTATGCCTATTTTAAGGTGATATAACTCTATTTTTAGAAAACAGATGAAATTGCAATACTCACAAAATTTCAGACTTTGCTTTGCAACGTGCCATGCACGTTAATAGTTTGCTAAGAAGACAGGCACACTGGGCCAAAAGTTGTTGGAATGATGATTTGAACTTTGAACCTTGAACTTTACATTTTGTACTATCATTGAACTTTTTTTCTGTTTCCCCTAGTGTGTTCATAACTAGGAAAATTCTTGCTATTTAGTTGTTGCTGTTGTTATTGTTGTTATTGCAGTTGTTGTTGTTGCTATCATTGTTGTGGTTATTGCAGTTGTTTTTGTTATTATATTTGTTGCTGTTGTTGTTGTTGTTTTTTTTAATTTTGGGTAGTCCACTCTTTTCGCATATGCGTGCTTGGTTAATGTTATTTTGCATATTCCTTATTTAGTTAACTTTAGAACTTGGAGCACCAAGAGCGTTTAGTCGAAAGCTGTAATCGAAAATCGTTAAATAGTACTTTACTGATAGTCTGAAGTTTATTGAAAATAAGCTTGCTTTATATAAATATATAATAACTGACTCCTAAAATATTTTCTTTTTAGTAGACACTGATGTAAGAAGAGCTTTTTGCTGTTTATTACAGGCTGCTTAATAAAATATCTTTTTCTCGTTATTATTTAATGTCCATCATGTACCTGCCATTTTACAAAAACAAGTCAGGTGATCTACTGATATCTGACCCCAGCTTTCTAACTAGCACACTAGCTGAGTTATTTATAGTCATGGCAAAAAGTATTTCTAAACATCAGATTATAGTGTTCAAAATATAATATTCAACCGAAAATTTAACTCCTTTCTTGATCAATGTACTTATTGCAGTGTTCAAAGTATCATCTTGACTGAAAATTGAACCCATTTCTTGATCAATGCAATGCATTTCTTGTAGCTAGTGTTGAAAGTATCATATTGACTTGAAAATCCACCTATTTCTTGATCAAATTATTTATTGTAGTGTTCAAAGTATCATTTTCGATCGAAAAATTTAACCCCTGTCTTAGTAGACACTGATGTAAGAAGAGCTTTTTGCTGTTTATTGCAGGCTGCGTTTTTTTATAAGCAACACCTTTATAAGGAACTCGAGGATGAAAATTCTCCAGAAATAAGAAACAATAAGAAACTATAGAGGCTCAAATGAAAAGCTTAGATTCCTATATTTCAAGAACAAGATGATTCTAAAAATTAAATAACCGACTGGCAACATATTTCCTAGCTTACTTTCCAAAAAAGGTTCATTTATATTAAAAGTTCGAAAACAGAGTAAACTTCAATGAGGCCTCTGCCACTTTAACCCTTATCATACTTGGCTTTTTATGATCTTACATGGCCTATCCAGACAATTCCTTCCTGCGAGCCCCTGCGGACAGGCATTGGCCAATGCATGAGTAATGCTGGTGAATTGGACCTCTCCCATTTCTACTGCGACGTCTTGGGGTAGCACAAATTAAAACCTGTATCACAAATATCAAGAAACTTCTTTTTATTTTACTATTTTCTATTACCTTGCAAAGAATCAATCAATTCTGATAAGATTTACCGGTAAAAATAGGCATTTATATGTGGATTTGGCATGACCGTACGCTTTCAATATAAGGCAGTGTCACGTCAACAACTGTTGTTCTTACAGGGAATTTTTTTAGGACCATTTTCTAGGTATTGCATATAAGCTTTAAGTCAGCCTGGTTTGGAAGCTTACATCCATCATACAACAGGACAGTTTACAAGAAATCTTGAGGGGTTGGAAAACAGCCACTCCCCGTTATGATTAGGGTTGTTCGTCGAAATCAAGGTAATAGGTCTTGGTTTTTTAGGAGAGACATTCTAAAGTTAAGTTTGTCTAATTTTAGGAAAAAATTAATGGAATAAAGCTCTTATATTATCATTATTCATTAAATAAGCAGACAGTTCGAAAGATTTTTTCTTCAGGGGTCGAGGGCCCAATAAAAGGTGGCCGAATTATGGAAACCTGGAATTATAGAGTTTGGAAAGAGGTATTAACAAGGGTGTTTGTTAGTGGTGTTCCAAGGGATCTGACAATTTCATTAGAATTGGCTAGTAATAGTTCGAATTACAAAAGCTCAAATTAGACCGAGTTGATTGTTAGAGTCCCAGATATTTATGGCAAGCGTTGTAGTTGACTGTAAAATTACACTACAGTCATTCTTTAATAAAAAATCTATTATTAGTGGCAAGATTGTAAATTTGAACGAAGGGTATGAGAGGTAAGGATGAAAACATCAACATCTGGCATTGCGCGTGTCTGAATCACTAGCCATTTTGGTTGTTTGTGAGCTTGTTAAGCGTGCAGTAGCCAGACAGACAGGATCAAACAGTAAGTAAACAGTATGAAATAGTAAGATCAAACGTATTTCATCGAAGTTGATAGTGAGAAATTTGCATGGTGCTCACAAAGGACAAAGGATTGGGAGGTTTCATACGTGGCCTTCATGTGTGCGTGAAGCTTATCAAGCTATTGCTTAGTGCTTTTTTCTTAACGAGGTGAACGAAGACCATCCCTTCCCCACTCCCTTCGCTGGAAACAAGGGTTAGGATCTGTTTGTGCCGTGGTTTAGGAATTTCTCGATTCGCTTCACAATAACCTATTTCAAATATGATGGTAAAGCTAATATTCTTTCAACTTCTTTTCAAGTGCAGAAAATGCCAAACTTTAGTGCAAACCGCCAACCCTCCCTCAATGACCAGCTTAACCTTTCATGGCCTCATTTCTATATTCCAACACGAGGAGACAATTTTATTTTCACTTTTGTATTGCATAATTAAAAAAACACCACCTTTTGACATCTGCCTTGCGTGTATCTTGGCTAGAAGTGTTCAACTATTGATATTCATTTAGCCAAACTGTGCCCAGTGAGTTAGTGTACTTGAATGACTTGAAGAAACTTTGACCTTACTTGGATTGGGAAAACTCTTATTTTTTGCCAGTAGATTTTGGACCTACTAAATTTGCAAATATTTCACTATAGTTTGTTTTTTTTTTCATGTCTAACAAACATTCAGTTTAGATATTGAAGTAAATTTGCAGTTCTGGATGCGTTTTTGGGAATAATTGGACTCGGGTATACAGCAGAACTTTCTCAATCAGATTTTTCATAGTAAGGTTCGACGGCCATTGAATACTGTTTTCGTCTCCAATACCTCCAGTCAGTTTGTTTTGCCTTTATTGCTTATCAGGACGGGTTTGGGAATATAAGAAAAAACTGGGTAAAGTTAATGCATAGAAGTAAAAAGTGACAATCGGCTACTTAATCCACGATAGATCATTCTTAGCAGAAAACTAGACCATTTGAGCTGTTTAAAACTTTGCATTGTTTATCATAGATTACATAATATTATCATAGATTATAATATTATATTTTTTCTATTTTCTATAACGACAATTGGTTCCACTTAGCAACAGCTAATAGTCTCTTCTTAATCATGTTGTTAAATTTTCAACCATAGTCATTATGAACCCTAGCTTTCTTGAAAGACGAGCCACGTTTCATATTTTTTAACCAAGCCATTGTTTTTTGTAATTAATCGCTAGAAACGCGAAAGTGTGTTTGTGCTTTGTTTGAAAACATGTTTACATGAGGATGCTTGATCTCAGCGATCAGTGCGTCTACACCAGTGCGTCTACACCATTGTTTACGAGCATACCTGCTAAAATGACATTTGAATTTCTTTAATACCAAAGCTTCAGCTTCATTTAATCACTTTTTTGAGTGAAAGCACGAAGATGAACACGCTAATCAGTCTGTTACTGATAGCAGCTCTTGCTGCGAATGTATGGAGCAGCCCTCTTAATCTAATTGGTAAGCCTGATACTGAGTTTTCTGATGCAAGTGAATGAGATTTGGGATTGATTTATATATCTTCAAGGAAATAAACTGTCGCATTTCTATGTTATAATAATATAGTTGCTTACATAGACGCATTGCCAGCCGACGCTTGAGCTTTCAGGGTTCTTTCAGCGAAATCGTAGAATCCTCTAGCTACAAGAGTCTGGTCGGCATCTACAGCTGTGAAATAGATGAAACAACAGAGACCTTTGAATATATTTTGAGATTTACGCATTTCTATTGAGGAGTAATTCAAACATCTATACAGGAGTACTTCAGCCTAAATTCATTCATATCTTTAGTAATCTTTTCTTTTTCAATTTTTTATTTCAGAACCAACATCGGATGAAGAGACGGACACGTCTGCAATCGAAGCACAAGAATCGGGAGATGACTCTGATCAACTGGGGAAAAGAAGTATGAAAATATTTTTCATTATCGGATACTTTGCGCTTCAAATTATTTGAAATAAAGATTGAAACTCGACTGTAAACGTTGTGCCTAGGAAAAGACAACTCTCATTTGCGATGTCAAAAAAATATCGATTCCCGCTAAAAGCTTGCACTACCATGCTCCCAACCCGGGTATAATCTGATCCGATTCGGGGATCCGAATAGAAGAAAACGATGAATATCGAGTCCCAATGAGCCAGTTCGCGCCCTCTTTGGCGCAGGGAGTGAAGTGAAGTGAGTTACGTGGGGTTGGTAGAAAAAATACGGCCAAGCTTTCCTTCTTAATATGAACTGAAAGGTTTTTCGAAAAGGAAACATTGACTTTAAATTATTTTTCCACCAAATTTGTAATGATATCTAACACTGAACGGTCCGTGAATCATCTGACGGTCTCTTCATTATGCACGTCAACTTCCTTTTCTTCAATAATTCATTGCTGTTTCCCAGGGGGAGGTAAGGAACAAATTTTGACATGGAGATGCGCGTGCCATGTTTTCGGGTCTGAATTTTTACTTGAAAACCATTTTTGGTATAGAATTTTTTACTAGATCTTACCGCCATTTTTCGGGTTCGATCTTATGATACATCACAAATATGCTACCTGTGATAAAAATATGAGAACAATGTTATCCCGTTCACCTGACATATCTTTCCAATAGAGATTGTCACCCATATTTTCAGGAGAAGATTGCTCATTGAACAAATGTTTTGGGTGCAAAATTTTGGGTTAGCTTATGTACAACCCGTGTTGAACTGTGGTCACCACCCCCTGGGTGCTGTTTTAAAGAATATTCACATTCGTATCAAAATTTGTTTTCCATGTTTGTTTATGTTGAAATATTCGCATCTCCTCATTCGAAATATTTCTCTTCTTACAGATGATGCCGAGGTCCTGCCAAATATCGGCTATTTGTTTCAAGCATATAATTTGATCAAAGGAAACCCATTAGATCCACGAGGATTTGATCCTGGATTTTCAAGTTTAAAGATATTCGAAGCAACTTATGACGACGAGAGAAAGACAAGTGATGGCCGTTACAAGATTCCTGATAAAATCGATGCCATTGCTTCCACCACATGCAGTGTTTCAGCAACGTCAGAAACGATGAGCACAGAGTCGCAATACAAAGATTCTTTGAACGTGAAGGCAGAGGCATCCGTATCTGGTGGTACAGCTGTTTGGCAGGCATCTTTCTCAGCAAGCACAGAATACAACAGAGTCTCCGATACACTGAAATCCAATTCAAAGTCTGTCATAAAGAGTGAAGCAACTTGCTCAACATATGAGGCAGCTGTTCATAGCAACCCTGCACCTAAATTCACCGAGAACTTCTTCAACAATGTCAAGGCTCTTGCAAAAAACAAAGACTACTACACTTTTCTTGATCGGTTCGGCACGCACTATGTAGAAAAGATTCGTATGGGATCTCGGTAAGATATTTCATATTTGAAAATCAATAAACGGTTATTAGTTTAGTATTACACTTCGTCAAACTCTTTGCAAGCAGCAACAGTTACATTTAATAATAAAGCCAAATGCACTGCGCGCCTACAGTTTCTTCTTCTCAAAATGAATGGAAGCTTCCAAATTACAAAAGTACCAGCCAATTGTGTTACTTTTCAACAAAACAAGAATCCTGCCCACAAGACGTTCCTTTTTTCCATCATAAGTGAAAATTAATTCCAAAATATCTTGTCACGAGTGAGTCTTGCAGGAACTTTCTTAGCAACACTTTATTTCCATAAATAATTTCCAAATAGGAAAATCATATCAAATCATATTCATAATGAACTGAGCGTTCGTAATGATAGTGTTTTAATTTGTCTTTGACAATGCCTGAGCCGTGGCCAAACACTTTTAACTTTTGTCCCAACAACACCAAACATTGTTAGAAATTATTGACCTTGCTGGCTCACTGGGTGGCCGAGCGCTCCCAAGTTTTATTGTGCAAATAACATTCTTGTTTCACTGTAATTCGACAGCTGTGGTGCCTTTTTACTATTTTTTTCTTCCAGACCTTGCCTAGGACTACCTAAACGTCTTCTATTTACATGTTGTCAAAAATCGGCATTCAAATGTTTACTTTTATCTTTTGACATCGAAAAATTTTTCTGTGGAGCGTTTCCGAAATTATCATCTTCAAAACTGTTTGGGCAGTTTCGTATTGATTTGACTATGAACTACGCGTGCGTGAATATGGTTTTGTTGGCTTACCCGACCAAACAAATCCACAATTTTGTTCAAAATCAATCCGCAATGGGTGGCAAAACGATCCCAATCAATGGCTCCCAACAATACTGGTATTTTAAAGAGAAATATTTGGGCATTTGGCCAGGTCTCAGATCATAGAGACCATATATCTACCTTTATATTTCTGTGTTACTAGATATTCAAAAATGCAAACAATTACGAAAGAAAAGATGGAGAAACTGCAAAGCGAAGGAATCGATGTTTCCGTTACAGCATCTTTCTCACTAGTTGGAAAAGTTGATGCATCAGTAAGCACATCTGTTGCGAAATCAAAAGAAGAAATGGAAAAATTTGAAAATAGTCTTGAAGAGACAAGAGAAGTAACATTTGGTTCCAAGCCACCGTCTGATGGTAAATTTGTGTTTCATCTATTTTAGAGTTACAGCTGTAAGGGGGGCTTTGGGATTTTACGAGTTGCGGGTTTGGCCGATTTCGCCCTTGGGTTTTCGGGTTTTTCCAAAAAATCACGCGGGTTTTCGGGTCAAGTATACTTAACGGGCAACGGGTTTTGCCATTTTTCTAGCTCGGGCTTCGGGTATTGTAGTAAATATGTGCGGGTTTTCGGGTTTTAAACCTCACCAAGGATATCAAATGTGTAAAATTCTTACAACAGTTGTTGAAACTAAGGACATCCGGGTTTTCGGGTTTGTCCCAATTTTCTTCCGGGTTTTCGGGTTTTGATAACCCCGAAAGCCCCCCTCCTGTAATGGCGGGAATTAAGAAAGGTTTAAAGATATATTGATAAATAGACAGTTCCTTTTAGAAACCAGTTCTACTATGGACGTGGAAATCGGAAGAGTTCAGTTTTCATTATTTTGGTTGATTGCCGTCAGAAAGGCACTAACCGTTAACTGAGAAGACTTGAGTTACCCTCTGGATATCAAGGCGGGGATGTCAGGTTGCGCGTACCTAATGAAGATCTTGTCAAGTTCCCTTGCACTAAGGCCAAGCTCCTGCTATCACAGTAGCTGATATTGGGTCTCTGACATATCAGTAAACGATTTTTGAACATTCTAAAATTTGTCAGTGAAGAAATGCGGGAGTCAGATTAGTTATCTTTGAAAATTATTTCTATCAGGTACAACAACAACTTGGATCCAAGAATCAACTGATTCTCCATATCCTGTGCATTACAGTCTAAGGAGCATTCTTGAATTGTTCAAAGAAGAGTATTTCAGAGATACGCCCGATGTTCCATTCAATGAAATTAAACAAGGACTTCAAGAATTCTTACAGGTTTTTATTCACGTTATTTCTAGAGCACTCGGAAAGGAGATTCATTTTAACTTTCATCAAACTAAATTTATAAAATTTGTTCAAGTTTGTTCGGGTTTATTCAAGTTTTTTGAACAAATCCCCGGGAACAACCGGGAACAATGATTAGCAATTACATATGATTGCCACTGGCGTTGTTGCGGCACAAAAATATTCTTTTGAGGAACTCCTCCTTGCCTGTGCACAAAAACTTCATATAAAAAGCTTGCATAGTCTTATATTATCAGGACATTTTTTAATTTCATCTTCCCATCAAAATAGCTCACTTGACTCTTGTTATAGCTTCTATTGTTGTTTTCAGTTATTTTGACTTGGTTCTTTAGCGACTAGGTGGAGGAGTAAATTTAGTTGAGGCAGTAGCAGTTGGAAATTTTGCAAAATTCTAGCTAAATGGACCAATATTTCGGCGCCAGCATGCTTTTTAAGCTTTGCAAAGGCCATAGCATCAACTATCTGGAAGGCCTAGCAATCGATTTGTCAGCTTGAGGATATTTGTTCAATATAAATAAAACACAAAGCCACGCACACCAGAAAGAAAAGAATACATTTGGCCTTGAAAAATCAATTGTAAAACAGTAGAATTTTCGAATTGTGTCTGGATAGCTAGTATCCAATTACATCTTTGTTTGGTATTGCCTTTGTCAACTTCATTAAGATATGCACTTCATATATACATATATACATATCTTGAAAAGTTAAAATTGATTATATATTTCAGGGTTACTGTCGACAATTTAGAGATAAACACCCTAATTTGAATGCTGAGTGTGAAGGGCCTAGAAAGGGCTGTGGAGGTGGAAGCATCTGCAGTGCCAATGCAGATTGCATTGACGGTGAATCCGGTAGCCATGAAGGACAGGATTATCAGTGTAAATGCAGGGCAGGTTTCAAAGGAGATGGTGTTCGTTGTCAAAGAGGTAAGTAAACACGAACTCAATATATTTTTCACGGCCAGCAATTTCCAAATGTCGTAGATCTCTGAATCAAGCTTATATTGAAAATAGACGAGATGTAAATAAGAAGAAGCCGATGAACGAAATTGTTAATGAACTTACTCATTATAAGATTATAGTCGCACAACGTACAAGTCGTACAAGAGTGGAGCCAGGTACAAACAGTAAATTCAAAAGCAAAAATATATGTTCATTATAGTCAGATTATTTCTGTTTTTATTTTTTGGTCATTTTCGCTTTCACGTTAATAATGAAAGAATATTTTCGAATGAAAAGAGTTTAAAGCTGGAATCATCCCGAAAGGCACAGGCAGGTTTCCCGTTTGAAGTAAATTTTGGAATGTTTCTTCTTTGAATAATTAGAGTTGATTAATTTAAAAGCTTGCACCCTTGAATGAACGATGACGCAAGAATATCACAAGTGTCTTGTTTTTGAGCATATACATTTGGAATCGTTCTTTGTATTTACCTAGGAACATTGCAGGTCCCTTGCAGGTACAGTTACGTACTCATGGGTACGGCTAGCAGTTCTGTAGCGAACGGCTCCACCCGAAGCTCCACCAGTCCCCGTGTTTACGCAAAGTTTCTCTCCGCCCATTGGATTTTTTCCATTTGGGGCCGATCTTGTGTAAACTCTCCCATACAACTCTTTTAATAGATTTCTCAACAAGTGGCATACCACAATAGATGGGATTCAACCTGGAATGTATGACCAGAGAGCCAACGACGTTTCCACGGAGGTATAGAGCGCAATAAAATTGCCGATAAGCTCTCTAAGTCATTCAGCCTAAGGCTCTCCACCCGTTTACATTTTGTGTTTTGGCTATGTTAAGCCTTCTTTAGCACCATGCATATTTGTATTTTTGTCATGAATGGCGAACACTAGGATAGATTTTTCCACAAGTGGTATACCAAAATAGATGGGAATCGAACCTTGACTGCATGACCAGAGAGCCAACGACATTTCCATTGAAGTGGAAACTCGGCGATTTCATTAAGCTCAAAAGCTCATTGGAAACGTCGTTTACTCTCTGGTCATCCAGTTCAGGTTCGAATCCCATCCATTGTGGTATGCCACTTGTGGAAAAATCTATGGAAAAAATATGCATGGTGCTGAAGAAGACTCAACATAGCCAAAACACAAAATGCATACTGGTGGAGATTCTTGGGCTGTATGACTTAGAGAGTTACTCGGCAATTTCATTGAGCTCTATAGCTCAGCGGAAAGCTCGTTTGCTCTCTAGTCATGCAGTCCAGGTTCGAAGCCCATCTATTTTGGTATGCCACGCCATTTGCGGAAAAATTAATCTATTTCAACATACTGGAAAAATTACAGCATATCTCTTTTTCTAGTGCATAAATGGATCGCAACAGGAGCTATACATCAAAATAGCCGCAGAGGTCCTTGGGGTACTTGGGGTGGCATGGAATATTGCCCGAACGGCGTATTTGCTGAAGGATTCATTCTCAAGGCAGAACAGCCGATTGATGGAGATGATACAGGTGCAAATGGTGTTTGTCTTATTTGCAAGGGTCGCACTAACCACTGCTCAAAAATAGGACCCTGGGGAGACTGGTCAGAGGAATACAAATGTCCAGCAGGTTCATACTTGTCAGGTTGGAGACAAAATCTTGAGTCTGAACAGGGAAGGGGAGATGACACAGCTCTTAACAACGTAGAGTATAGATGCAGAAACTTCGAAACGTGGGCACTGCAGAGTGAAACATTGAAAGGAAATGGTAAGGAATGGGGCTCTTGGAGCAGATACGTTGAATGTCCAGATAATGAATTCATTTGTGGCATCAACACAAAGGCAGAGGACCCCGATGGTGATGATACAGCATTGAATGATATTCAGCATGAATGCTGCAGGCCTGACCTCAGCAAGAAGAAAAAAATCAAGTCCACCTAGACAGGTAGGCGTAATTTTCTATTACTATCCAACTTGATATTGTTATTCTTTTTATTATTTACTTTTTGAACAAACATCTTCGCCATCAGTTATTGCCTATATTATGATACAAACGAAGATATGCTAGCGCTTTGTTTTTTTTTTTACTTTGAAAAATTATACATTTTCATGCAGAAATAGATATAAACAAAAAGAAGAAAGAATATGTACAGGAAACACTTTTTTCCTGAAAGCAACGTTTTTTCCATTTTCAAGCCTTTTCATAAAGAGAAAGGGAATCAGAAAGCAATCCTTTATCTTTGCCTCTCAATGAATTAGGGCGAGTCCATTTTTCTCGAAACTGAAACAGCTTTTTTGTTATTCTTCAGGAATGTTCTCCGAAAGAGGAAGAAAATTCAAGAAAATTGCCAATGAATGACATTACATGAAATGAGATTAACTTTAGCAAATTATAACAGGAAACTATAAAAAATTTATTACCCTAGTATCAAAAGAAAGTTGTTAAATATTAATCTTTATTAATCTTAAACGGCAATAGACAGAATTTTAATTGGGCTTGATTAAATGGAAGAATATCAAATACCAATGTATGTGTTACTCAATGTATCTCAAAGGCGTTCCTCACTTGCTCACAATTTCAAGCAAGCTCTCGTCTAAAAAATCCAGGAAACTCAAGCACTATTTCTGGTCCACTAGAAATCAGGATCATTTTTACTGTTTTTACCACATAACCTTGTTATTGTTATTATTCTTATAATTATTGTTGTTATCATCATCATCATCATAGTCATCATAGTCATCATAATCATCATCATCATCATTATTTATTTCATTATAATTGCACGAATTTTTTATAAGGAACCCTAACTCTGAGTTGAGGCTGGAGTTCCTTAATTTTTCAACAAAATGAGGCTGAAGTTCCTTATACTGTTCCTTGTCGTGAGATATGTTTGAATACTAATTTTAACAGCAAATTCATATAAATTTGCTTCATTCTCAAACTTTAAATATAAATGGACTTTTTTGGAAGAACGATGGGAAATAAATTGTTATTCTGCTATTTTTCGCACAAATCGTCTTGTTCTTGAAAAACTATTCTTAGTTTTTCATCCGAGCCTCGGCAGTTCCTTAAAGTTCCTTAATTTTTTTGGGAATTTTCAGCCTCGGGTTCCTTATAAAGGTGTTCCTTATATAAAAAAACGTGTATTCTCCTTTATTCTTATATTTAATTTGATAGTTTTTGAGCAGTACAAAACTTCAAAATGCAATAAACAGCGGAAACATTTTCGGGCATCAGCTTTTTGGTTTTGATATGGACAGAGTCCAAAAAGCTGTGACGAAACAAGGAATAATTTGGCAGATTTAGATCCTTGTAAAGAAATGAGTTTTACAGAAATCATCCCTTTAGGTCCAATTTTATGTTTGAAGAATGAAAAGATCTTGTAGGGGTTTTAGGCAAACCGGAAGAAATACATATAGATGGATAGATGGGCAGATCGATAGGAATCAGGAATGCTGTAACAAAAGATAGGAATTTTTATTCTCTGTGAAATGAACTATACACAAAATGAACTATACTTGAAAATTTTATGCTTTATTATTATGTTGTGTGGTGACGTAGAATATAACCCAGGCCCTGAATCATTCCAAATTTTTTAAATATCCATAGTAAGAATGCTGTTTTTCAACAACGAATAGTCCAGGTTGGTTAAGAACAGCTAGATGTTGGAGGAGAAGGTGATTGTTTCTTTAGAGCTGTTTCGCATCAGTTATACTGTGATCCATCTTATCACGCGTTTATAAGAAATCGAGGTGCATAATACTTAGTAGAAAATCCAGAAAGATTCATAGAGGCAAATTCACGTTCGTCTTGGATAGATTGTATCAATAGCAAGTCAACACTAAGGGACATGGACTGATGGACTAATAGTTCAGGCTGTTTCAGATGCATTTAATGTTACAACAAACATAGTTGAATGAAGTGAATGGTCTGCACCATATACTATAATTCAACCCGTAAACAATTCTTAAAGTCATGATTCAATATATATCGGACAAATAGATGAGATGCACCATGTATCAACAATACCAGGAACAACAGAATTGTCACCATTGGACAATTATGAAAAAGAAAATACTGATGTTTTTAGGACGCCAGAAATTAATATCTGTGAACCTAATACTACTTGTTCTGATTCCAAAAACAGAAGAGAAGTTCTTACATGAGAAATTATAGGAAAAAGCTCAGAAGGAGAAATCATCAGAAATAGATAATATGCTTTTAAACAGTTTAGATGAAGTAGAAAAACAATGTAAAAGATCTACTGCAGAGCATAAAAGGCAATTGGCACGCGAAAGAAATTAGCGCTATCGAAAAACGAATCAAGTACGATTTAGCAAAATTTTTAAAGACGTTAGGAATAAATATAAAGCAAAAAATCCTGAGCATTACGAAGAGGTTTTAAGGCAAAATAGAAATCAGTATAAAGAAAAATCCTGAACATTACAAAGAAATCTTAAGAAAAGCAAAAACCAATATAAAGCAAAAAATCTTTCACATTACAAAGAAGTCTTAAAGAAAAGCAAAAATCAGTAAAAAGCAAAAGACCCTGGCCATTATAGAGCGGTTTTGAAGAAAAGTGCACAGCAGTATAAAGTAAGAAATCTGGAACACGTTAAGATTACGAGTCGGAAGAGAAACGACGACTTTATAATAAAACATTCCAACTTGACAACAGTTAAAGACACTTATGGAAAGAAAATTCATCAATTGCCAGAAACGGAGATAAATCGCAAATTATCGACTAATTTCAAACTTCACTACAAGAAGGAGCAAAATTAGTTTGCACATGTTGTGATCAGTTATGGTATAGATCATCTGTCGTTGAATACAAGGCTAGTTCATACAATCTTAGAGATATGCCAGCTAATCTATTACATGTATCAAATCTTTCAAATGAATGGCTGGATGATTTATCTCAACTTGATCCACAAAGATATGAAATCGATGTTGATGAAAATGAAGATCATGAAATTTTTTAAAATGAAAAAGTATAGAAGTAATCAATGATCAGAATGAAGGAAATGCCGAAAAAAATGAGATGACTGATTCTAATGATTGTGTTGATAGTGATGAAAAATTGAATGAGATCGAGGAACAACCGGCTGGTACAACTGATTCACTTCTTCAGCCATCTGATCCTAATGATTTTGCAGATCAGTTATTAACATTTGCACAAGGTGAGGGTAATCAACCAACAGGCATATTTCATGACACAAATTTAGAATTCCTATCTTTACCAACAATTTATTGTGGGAAAACACGATGCGATGATAAAGATAGAATGGTTCCAACACATAGTGATATTTGTAAATGGGAACTTAGATCTAAAGATCGTAGAGTTGCTCAGTCAATACCAACCATTTTTATAAATTGAAAAATCGCAGATTAAGAATATACAAGATACGGCAACTATTTCGTTACGAAAATGCAAGAAAAAAGGGAAAACGTACACAGCAAAAGATTTCAAATCTGAGGATTCTATTAAAAACATTGTAAATTTGGATGAAGGATTCAGAGTGCTTAGGAATCTTCGAGGATCTCCAGCCTACTTTGAAAAATTCAAGAAAGATCTGTTTGCTATGACTAGACCGATTAGACAGTTAGGACTTCCTATTTGGTTTTGCTCATTTTCAGCTGCAGATACAAAATAGTATCCCTTACTTTTATTATTAGGAAGATTACTTGATAAAACCAATTGTAAAAAGAGGAAACAGAGAGCATGTCGAGGCAGAAAAAATCAGAATTAATCCAGAAAGATCCAGTTACATGTGCCAGACACTTTGAACATATGGTACAGTTATTTATTCATTAAGTATTAAAAAGGGGGCAAACCCTATTGGAGAAGTTGTAGATTATTTCTATAGAGTAGAATTTCAGCAAAGAGGGTCGCCACATATGCATGCATTGTTATGGGTTAAAAATCCACCAAGATATGGACTTGATATTAATATTGACATAGAGCAATTCATTGATAATCATGTAAGCTGTGATTGAAATATGGGAACTGAATTAGAAAAAGTTGTCAGCTACCAAATACATAGCCATTCTAAGACATGCAAAAAAACAAAAAAAATTGCAGGTTTATTTTCCACTTGTCCCTTTGTCTGAAACAAAGATACTATAGAGCCTATTAAAGATGATGAAATAAACAAGGACGAATTAACTGTAATCAAGAAGAATAGTAAAAAGGTAAAAGGCTGCCTTGATTCAATGAAATATGGCGAGGATATCACGTTTGGTGAATTATTACTTAAATTAGGCATGTCCTTTGATGAATATCTTTTATGTTTAAGATCAGGATCGAACAGAGTTACGGTATTTTTGAAAAGAGATTGTGCTTCTATCCGAGTTAATAATTACAATGTTCATTTGCTGAAAGCATGGCAAGCAAATATGGATATTCAATTTATCATTGATCTGTATGCTTGTGCCATCTATATATTATCATACACGATGAAAGGGCAACGAGGAATGAGTAAACTTCTTGAAAAGGCTTGCCAAATCTGTTAAAAAAGATATCAAAAATCAGATTAGACGCATTGGTAATAAATTTATAAATGCAGTAGAAAGTAGTGCTCGTGATGTTTTCGCTGAAAATAAAGACGATGATCATGTCAATGATGAAAGTGAAGCAAGTGAATTTCATTTACCATCTGGAATGAAACTAGTTAGAAGACAGAAAGCTAGAATCATAGGTAGTATTCGCTATAATGAGAAAAGTGACCCAGAAAGCTATTATCGAGAACAACTTATGTTGTATTCTCCTTGGAGAAATGAAAATAAACAGAAGGGTATGATTCTTATGAGGAAAATTATAATTCAGTAAAACAGAACATCTATATAAACAGACAACTATACGAATCAAGTTCTGGTATTCTAGATCAAGCTATTGACACAATTGAGTCAAATACCGATGTTTTTTCGTTTAATGTCGCTGTTGAAATTCAACATCTTGATGAAATAGATGAGAATATTGGAAGTAGATCGAGTGAATTTGATGGATGTTTTGATCCTCGAACAGAACAGCTTCATAGTCAGTATGATCTAATGAATGATCTTGGAATATATGCTTGCACGCAAGATGATGAAATGCATAATGTTCAAAGATTCAATGATAATATCATGAGATAAAAAATTGTCGCAGTGAATATGGATATCTATACAATGAAAATATTCACATGAAATGGACACCAATTTTAGAGATAACAAGACATTTCAACATCTCTAAAAGATCAGAAGTCAATATTAAAAGAAGGCAATTTCCACTCAGACCTGGAGCTGCAAAAACAATCCATCGTTCAAAAGGTGCAACTCTTGATACAGTAGTGATTGATTTTCCAAAGAATATTAGAGAACAAATGCATTATGTAGCCTTGAGTAGAGCGACAAATCTTAAAAGCCTAACATTTGCAGCTTAAATGAAAATAGAATTTCGGCAAGTGATAAAGTAAAGAGTGAAATGAAACGCTTGCGAGAAGAAGCTATGCTTGATTTATCAACTCATGCCATCTATAGCATGAATAAGGAAGATGTAATCTATGTGATATTTCAGAATGCTAGATCACTTCATCAAAATGCAAAAGACATTGCCAGTGACTACAAGATCCAGGCTTGTGATATGATAAATATTGCAGAAACAGCTTTGATGGAACGTGATCCTGAACCATATGAACTTCTCGATTTCGAGCTGCATAGGAATGATCATGATTCATTAAATAACCAAAGAATACCTTATGGGTTAGCTGTTTATGTGAAAAAGAGCATCCACTGCAACATTTCACCTTTAAACAGCAATTGTGCTGAATTATCAGTAACTCAGGTAACTCGACAACGAGAAAATGTTTTGTGATCCGTCTTTATCGGCAAAAGCAGTTTATGCATGATGAGATAATATACATACAGAAGTACTCTCACATATCACAAATGTACGGCGAAAAAGATCCTTATATTAACAATGAAACGTGTCACTGACGTAACACGTAAACGCAGAGCGTAAACGCAACAACGTAACATGAACATGATGGTGATAACGACGATCATCATAATGATGATGATAATGATGACTGATCATGATGATGTTGTTGTTGATGATGATAAGGGTGACAATAAGGATAACGATTATGATTTTAATGATAACCATATCGATGATGATTATTATTATTGTCTTTCGGACATTGCGATAGCGTTGCTATGTTTTCTTTCCCTATAGGTAGAAAATTCCCGGACAAAATATATTGGACTTTCTGACTTAGAAAGCGTAAGCTTTTCTTGGTATTCAAAGACACTACTGTATGTACAACTTTCGTGTCTCGTGTGTACATTTGGCATTGTTTCATTGTTTGTGATGATGCGTTGCGAAAAGTATCGATTGTCTATTGGCACTTCGGAAAAAGATTCAGCCTTGCCTGCAATCGGATTTAGCGTTTGTAATGCACTAAACTGCACTTGGGCAGCAACCAGATTAGATGGTTTGAATCAATGTCAATTTCTATGTCGCTTATAAATACAGATGTCTGGGTTCCTATCTGCAAGTGATACATCAAAACATCAACAGAGTATTGCCTCACTCATTGTGTTGTTGAATGTTGATATGACTTTATCCTTTAAAAAGTGTTGTGATTTGATCTGAAAAAACTTTCACAAGGAAAGCATAAAAAAAGTTTTCACGAGGAAAGCAGAAAAATAAACGCATCAGAGAATTTGATTCATATAAAATCTAATTGCTAATCAAGTATTTTTGACTAAAATATCCCACTATAAAGCAAAAAGGCTATTATATTGCAAAGAGAAAAACAGTGCTTCTCAAGGGTGGCCTTAGACTAGTGCTACTTACTTGCAATTCAATTTACAGTCTGCTGCAATTTTACTCTGTTAAATCATTGCATACAAGTCACCTGCAAGTGTGCAAACAACTTGCAAGCAAATAGCACTAATATATTGTAGCTACTTTGATCTGTTACAAAGTCTTTCTAAGCAAAAATTAGAACTTATCACTACTTTTCAATTTATTATTATTCATTGAAATTCGGATAAAAATATCTTTTGACTATTGTGAGCTATTAAAACATTATTACAATCATTTTCTAATCATCTATGATTACATTTAGAAAATAATAAAAAATACTGTCTCCTGATTTCTAATCGACAATACGGCATTTACCAAGCTCACCATTTCCTCAAAAGGACTGTAATTAAAGAAATATTTTGAAATTATATATGGGTCAAACAAAAATTAAATCGAGCATTACATCAAACCAGACTCATTCAAAACATGCCAGTAGCGGTGTTTAGTTGGGAATACCCACTGAAGAAATTTTAAAATAGCGAGAAAGAGCTGAAACATCTTTGGACGTAGACATGACTTGTCAAGAAGAGAGAAGTTACCCTTTACCATTTACATCTAAGATAATCCCATCATTCGATCTACCCAACAACCTGGCTGTACCCCTCACAACCATGGCTGTAAACATAAAAAGTGCTGTAAATGAACATAAAAGGTAGTCAACATTCCTACGTTAGACAGGCCTTAAGGATACGCTTTTTGCCATCTCTGGCTACATGTGTTTGTGATGATTGTTCTCGGCATTTAGTACAATGAAAACCCGCATACAAGAACCTTCTTCGAATAAGAACCTACAGCCTGAAATCTCCAATTTCTGCTCCTTTACGTAAGAACCTTTCACCCTGAATGTGAAAAAGCTTCTTATTTTACAGAATATTTGTCTGAATCTAAAAAAGCACTCTGGTATTGGATTTAATAGCTGCTTCTTATGTAAGCAACAATCTCTGCTAAATATTGAAATATGTCTCAATCACCCCGTGTAACGTGTGTGCAGTACCGTGGGGGATGCGCAGTACCGTGGGGGATGTTCAGTACATGTGGGGAGGCATCCCTGTGTACCGTGGCGGATGTTCAGTACCGTGGGGAGGCATCCTGAGTACCGTGGGGCGACATCTTGAGTACCGTGGGGGATGTTCAGTACCGTGGGGGGATACCATGATTTTTGTGGGGAGGCACCCTGAGTACCGTGAGGGATGTTCAGTACCGTGGGGAGGCATCTTGAGTACAGTGGCGGATATCATGATGTCTGTGGGGAGGCATCCGTGAGTACCGTGGCGGATATTCAGTACCGTGGGGGGATACCTTGAGTACCGTGGGGGATGTTCAGTACCGTGGGGAGGCATCTTGAGCACCATGGAGGGATATCATGATGTCTGTGGGGAGGCATCATCAGTACCGTGGGGTACTCAGGTACTCAGGATGCGTCCCCACAAAAATCATGGTATCCCCCCACGGTACTGAACATCCCCCACGGTACTCAAGATGTCGCCCCACGGTACTCAGGATGCCTCCCCACGGTACTGAACATCCGCTAAGGTACTCAGGGATGCCTCCCCACATGTACTGAACATCCCCCACGGTACTGCGCGTCCCCCACGGTACTGCACACACGTTACATGGGGTGTCAATTCTCAACCTCACACAGGAGAGCTGCGGCTTCAAAGCTCCCCTTCTCGCTTTTGTCCCTGGGATAAACAATGATTATTTTTGTACAATGAAACTTGTGAAAACTTAAAGAACCTTTAATAAGAACCTTAAATAAGAACCTCTCAGCCTGGTTTCGTAAATTCCTTTAGATAAGAACTGAAACAGCATGGTTTCAAAAAGGTAGTTTCTTATATGTGGGTTTTTACTGTAGGTTTGATGTTGGTAGGCAGTCTATATAAAAAAACAGCTGCAGTCCATTTTCTTTTTAATTAGAGCTGATTCTTACCATCAGCTAGTCAAGGGTGAAGTTATCAAATGAGAGTCAGGGCAAGGGCCAGTTGCTGTAAATAGTGACTTGGGGTGGCTTCAGGCAGGCTCTGTTAAATCTTTAGATCAGTATTATTCTACAAGTACTAGTAACAACGTTATTCTCAATTTGACTACTGAAGGTCGATTGGACTATTCACGTTCACCTTATGATGAAATTTAAGATTCATTCAAGGCTTTCTGAGATTGAGATTCAGATGACGAAAAAGAGGAGGAATGTTCTTTGATTGAATTGCGTAACATTTATTTTTAATCGTAAGCATTAGAAGGCTGATTTGACCTAGAATTATTACATTGTTGATTCATTTTTGCAGTATGATAAAAGAGAATGGTCTGGGAACAGGCTGTTTTTAAGAAATATGATGAGATTTTTTAAGGAGCAGTAGGCAGCAGGTGTTATAGAAACAATAACTACTCTAGGCTAAAGGAAAGACAGATGCTGAGTACTTGCCTCATTATCCAATATTTAGGAGTGATCGAGAGACCAGCAAGTTTCAAACGGTTCTAAGGTGGGAGTGCTAAGTCTGAAAAGAACATGTTAGTCTTTGAACCGAAGTCAAAGCTGTTTGATGTTATTCTAATGTTTCCCTAAGATGGCGTAGCTCTCACAGCAGACATTGAAAAGGCCTTCTTGCAAATTGAGATACGCGAGGATGATGGGGGTAAGCTGAGATTTTATCTGTTTTGATAATGTTGACAATTGTTCAATTGGGTTTCTCTCGCTTGCCCATTGAATTGCGCCCATCACCGAGTATCCTCGGCGTGACAAAATGAACAGATTTGGCTCAGTGTGCTGCATGTAATCCAAACAATGCTAAATTCCAAGTCATCTACATGTACATGATATATCCCGCAGTTCTGATAATATGCAAGCTGCCTTGGATATTTCAAGAGATTTAAAGACGATTTAAACATTTTAACTGGAGGTGGATTCAGTTTGCATAAGGAGGATTCCAGCTCCCAAGAAGAAATAAAGGAGATGAATTCCGAGATTGAATCGAGGGCAACGTTACTCCAAACCATTCGTCTATTGAGAACAAAACCTTACCCAGCAGCATGGCAGGAGTGCCACCGACCACAAATGTGACAAAAGTATTGGGATCATACGCAATACCAGTTTAGATGACTTATATTTGTAGTTTAAGAAATGTGTGGATTACAGAAGGGCCTTGCATGTACTTTAACAGTCTTATTACGTATATGTGCAAAGAACCATTAGGGTTTTTTAAGGTCTCTTACATTAAAAAAAGGCTGAATTCGCAGAAAATTTGCTTCGAAAAGGACTGAGATGAGGAACTACAAAGACGGGCGCGATTGATATGGCATATGCTCTTTTTATAAGGATGGAATATGAAGATGGGTCAAGTTGAGGTAAATATTGTATCTTCAAAGGTTTCACAAATACGAATCAATATCATCAGCACTGAGGAGTCGCTTACTTGCAGTAAGAGGCTTCATTGAGATCATAGAAGCTTTTTGTTAGAAAGTGGAAAGAAGAATATTCAGCTACACTTAGATTCGATAAGTATTGCGCCACCTTCCTCAAAATAACATTAAGGTGTGCCTCTCGGTCAAAAGCATCATATTTCTATAAAGAAAGAAAACAACAGGACATGACTGAAACTTTCGGCTAGAAGATATGTGTCATTTTACCCGCTCACAAATTTAAAGTGACCAATATTTCAAAGTTTTCACAGAGAAATTTTTGGAAAGCTGAAGCGGTGTATTCGGAAACTTCAAGTAAATTTTCATCAACTGTTGTCAAATTTTAAACGATAAAATGATGTGGTAACTTGAATAAAAATAAGAAGTTTTTCTGATATCCAAAAACAGATGTGTCCGACTGCGCCACATATTATTGCGCAATGAGGAAACTAATAACTCCTTCCGAAAGACCTGCAGCATAGAGGAGCTCGTCTTAGGGAATAACAGAAACGTGGGAGCAGCTGGGGTTTAGGTTGCGAGTGACAAAGATACAACAATACTTACAAGGTTGCCTAAACATCTTATACCTTTGGAGGTTAAACCCATATTTAGTAAGTGTAATTTAGAACATTGTAATGTAGATTAAACGGAAATTGAACCTGTTTAAAATTGTATTCATAAAGACAGGGAAAGTTTAGAATCTCTTAAGGGGTGAAATGCTACAATAAACAGTGAATTGAAACAAAGAGATTGTATGGACATCTGAAACATTTGACTATTAAAATCCTGTTATACTTTATTCTTTATTTGGTTAATTCTTATTTGTTTTTTTAAACGATAAATTTAAACTTCTGTTGAATACTTCGTACTTCAGGCCAGGAGAGTGTGTTAAGAATTAGCAAAAAAATAGCATAATGTACTATTAGAAGTACATCCAGGACAGTGTCAAAAGGAGAAGAGTGACAAGGAGAATATATGATCAACGGGTTTGTTGTTTACTACATTCAAAATAGTTTACTAATTGTTGCTGTAAGCTGTTGTTTTGTTGATAACATCAGATGCATGTTGAAATATGGAGTACAAGGGGTTTCTAATAAAAAAATGAGTGCATTTGTTTGGTTTGAGCTTACCTGATTACAGAGATACTTTTCCAGTTTTGAAACATTGATTAATGGTTTCATCCATAATATCAATAGTTTGTCTAGCATGGGCATCAGTATAGATGAGGGATGGACGGAACCTCATACTTCTTTCTCCGCTACCATGATTGGCAAGACCTAAAAAATCATTGAAACAAATTATTTTGCTAAAGGGAGTACATAAGAACAGTTCGTGCCGGATCAGCCATTGAAAATTCTCTTGGTGGAACAATTGCTGCAAAATTTTCATTCAAAATTTCAATTTCGCACAATACGGTCTTTAATGAAAAGATCCTCCGTCCAAAGTCACGACTAAATGCCATAAATGCCTTATGTCTTTACAATAAGATATACTTAAGCATTTGGAATTTCGAAAGCAAACAAGGTCTGCATTATCGAAACTTTCGATCGACCGAGCGCTAACAAAAATATGGTCACGTTGAATTTGTCTTTCTTCATTCATTGATTAGCAACATACAGTTGACATCCGCTATCTCGACCGCCCGCTATCTCGAACATTCGCTATCTCGAACGATTTTCTATTTCCCCTCGTTTTGGTATAAGGGTTTGTATAGAAAAATCATCCGCTATCTCGAACCCCGTTATCTCGAACATTCGCTGCCTCGAACCATTTTCGATTTCCCATGGAGGAAAACCTGCTGTTTATCTCAAACTTTGCCAAATTTTCTGCTGAACTGGATAAAGAGACAGGCTGAAAATATGTATAAGTTCGCGTAGCGCAGCGGGAATGGCAGCAGCTAAGTGATATGCTGCGCATGCATACAATAGATGAAGCTGTTCTCTTTCGAGATGTGCTGCATCGCCATTATCTCAATTTCACCAACAGTAGGGATGAAAGCAGTTAACTTTTGACTCTTATGTAAAAAATACCAGACTTGTTTGATGAAATTTGGGATCAGTAACCCTGCATGTTAATAGCGGTTCCTTTTCTGACTTAAAAACTATAATTTTTTATATAAATTTGGGGCATCCGTTATTTCGAACATTCGCTATCTCGAACAAATTCAAGTTTCCCTTGAGAGTTCGAGATAGCGGATGTCAACTGTATTCGAAAATCAAGAAATTACTTGATATAGGTGTCGCTAATCTAACAAGTTTTCACTTTCTTAACGGTGGTGAGATCTTTCTTAATCTTGGCCGGCATCATTTTTTCTGACATTGGTCAAATGTTTACCGTGACATGCTTAATGTACATTCCAATTACAAAACATATATTTCAAAACTTTAAAAGTAATAAACCAGTACAAACCATTTCCCCATAAGGCACGATTAACAGTGTTCCTTATGTCAGTGTTTGGAAAATCTATTGCACAGAACGTTCCAGCACCTCTCACGTTGGATAGTAAGGATGGATAAGTGTCCTTTAAATTTAACAAAAAATATAGTTTGCGATTGAAGAAAGAAAACAAACGAGCATGGCTGGAATAGCATTGAATTTCGACAGCGTTATTACATAACCTATTTCTAGATAACCGTCATTCTGAATGAATAAAACTCACTTTTCAAACTATCGATTCTGTTCATATAACCTTTTTTATTATAACTGACCCCGACGTGTTTCAATATACAGAAGTCATGAGGTAAAGGAACGATGAATATATAGCTATATACTTTGAAGTAAAAAGAATTTTCCAATCTCAATAATAATCTTTCTTTGCATGATTTCCAACAACAACAAAAAAGACTCAGATTTCAGATTTAAATTCGAAATTAACCAAACATCTCAGCACAATTTGTTTGCCTTTTTTCATGTTCGAATTGCCACAATCACCCGGTACAACGTGATGTGCAGTAACGTGGAGGATGTGCAGTATAGTGGAGGATGCCAATACAACGTGGAGGGATATCATCAGTATAGTGGAGGGTGCCAATACAACGTGGAGGGTTATCATCAGTGTAGTGGAGGGATATCATTTTTAACGTGGAGGGATATCATCATGTAAGTGGAGGATGCGGAGTATCGTGGAGGGTTATCATCAGTATAGTGGAGGGTTATCATTTGCAACGTGGAGGGATATCATCAGTACAGTGGAGGGTTATCATCAGTAACGTGGAGGGTTATCATCATGAAAGTGGAGGATGCGGAGTATCGTGGAGGGTTATCATCAGTGTAGTGGAGGGTTATCATTTGTAACGTGGAGGGATATCATCATGAAAGTGGAGGATGCGGAGTATCGTGGAGGGTTATCATCATACAATGGAAATTTGTGGCGTGGAGGGGATAGCGGAGGATAGTCGTGGAGGGATATCATCAGTGTAGTGGAGGGTTATCATTTTTAACGTGGAGGGATATCATCATGTAAGTGGAGGATGCGGAGTATCGTGGAGGGTTATCATCAGTATAGTGGAGGGTTATCATTTGTAACGTGGAGGGATATCATCATGTAAGTGGAGGATGCCAATGCAACGTGGAGGGTTATCATCATGAAAGTGGAGGATGCGGAGTTGTTTTCTTTTAGGGAGATTTGTTTGTTATGTTGTAAATAGAGCGCTAATATTAATTCTGTGATCATGCTGCAAAGAATTCTGTTTACGTGATGGCGGAAATGTGGTGTAGCTTTGTATACAAAAGGAACGCAAGAGAAAGCTCAAAACTTTGCATCTCACTTGACTCCTTGTCCTTGCCATCCCCCTATAGTTGCATTTGTAACGTACGTTTGCCTTTTTACGCAAATCTTATGGAACTTCTTTCCTGTTATTCTTGCATACGACTGGCTAGTCTTAGTTCTTATTTCCACATAGTTTCTGATATATTAAGCTAGTTTTATATCAAACTAAGTAACGTTGTTTGTCTTTCGTGCAAAAAGCAAACGCTGTGTGTCGTAATAGATTGCTACTACAAGGTAATTCTGGACCTCATTTGAGACCGGTTAGTCTTGTTAACATTTTGCTTTATTCATGTCGACAGTTTTGAGTTCCGTTCGCTCGCGCCTATCTTTGATTCAAACTTTCACCTGGCGCCAGCACAAAGATATCAAGTTACAATACAGAATTCAAACCATTAAGGATTCTGGTATATCCATATGATATTTGAAAATAATCCTGTAACGTTGTCATGATACTTAAATTAACAACTGTATATATATATATATATATATATATATATATATGTGATAAGAAAATGAATAAAATTTCAGTTACCTTGAGTTTGTTGAGACCTTGAATGAGAGCAGTACCAGCTTTTGTGTTACTTCCAACAGATTGTCTTCCTCAATTGCATTTACTACAGCCTTCAGCATGTGCACTCGAGCAGGATCTCCAAGCCACGTGTTGAAGATACGAAACGACTTAAAGAATAAACAGTGTTGATAGCATCGTTATAACGAAAATACAAGATGAAATTAAAAATAAAAAAATTAGTGACAGAAAATATATTGAAATTAGATATCGTAGAAAAGCACAATTGTTAACACTTGACATGCATATGCTCTCTCCTTTATTCATTTAAAAGCTAACGAATTGAGCTTTTTTTCTCAAAAGAGTGTTATGCGTTTACTGGCCAATGAAAAGTATCCACACACATTTAATTCTAATTTAACCTACTGCAATAATAAAAGATATTCGGAATTTCGCTTACATGTGTCGTGAGGAAATCCTTCTTGAAATAGAAGCCTCCTACCAACATCTTTTTAGCAAAGGTAACAATTTCAGGAGATTCAGGTAAATCCCAGGTCTGGTGGGCCCTGCAAATTAAGAAATTCAAAATTACATTTAGGAAGTCGATAAAAAATACTTAACACATCCATTACACTAGGGCAAAAGCACTTTCTTAATCAAATTGAAGCAACTTGCCAGAATTTTCCTGTAACACCAACACCGGTTTGAACTTCATCGACGATCAATGCAGCATTGAACTGAAAAAGATGTAAGGAAAATAAATAATAACATAACTCTTGATGATTTTGAAGGAAAGAAAATTAGGCCAGCATCTGCATTCTCTGTTACTTATTCACATGTCTTGTGTCGAAAGTTTATTGAAGGCAGTATATCTTGTTTCCTTTTGATACGAAATACAGGATCTTAAGACCCACTGCTCATTCAAGATAACATATATTTTTTTCTTAAAGCAGTTTGGCATCAAAAGAACCAAGGTTTAAGCTTCTTTTTTGCAAGTTCAACTGCATCAACATAGTGAAAGGAAAGTCCTGTAAATTCTTCATTAACAAGCCTTCTCCTGCGATGTGCAAAAGTAGCTCCTTTGGGTAGAAATAAGATAAACTAGCCGTTAACATCGTCAAGGGAGTGCTGCTCCGGACTAGAATGCAAGCATTGCAGGAGACTGTCACGAGTATATGGAAATGAAAAGTAGGCCTATGCCTAAAGCTGAAACTTAGGCCTTCTGTATTTTGTGAATTCGACAAAAAGGCTTCTGTAGATCGCCGAAGCAACGGGTACATCTAAGATTCTCATAAATGAAATAAATATTATTTTAACGTTTGACGTTGAATATCTATCTTTTATTTTCCTTGCTGATTGATGCTCTGTCACTTTGCTTTGCTTTGACTTTGACGCCATGTTTTGTTTCACTGCAAAAAGACTCATTACACTACACAAGCTATCATTGCGTAGCACTTCTATGCCGCAAACAGCATGAAACACAAACTAAATTCCAATTTGTACCATAATATAGTGCTGCTACGAAGGCGCTTCACGCTGCTCCGCAGCAAAAAAGATAGAAAATAATTGATATGCTGCCGTTTGTTAACTTCCTTCACTTATTAAAAGTGATGCAAGGGGCATAAAAAGTAGCCACAAAAACACACCAAAAAAGAAGGCAAAATGGTATGTCGAAACATAAGAGTCCACCTGTAATTGAATATTGTAATATTTTGAAGATGAAAACAGGGATTGGCCACACAAATTTTTCTCAATCTGATGCTGATCTCTTTTGTCTTTTAGTTCAATTTCAAATTTTAACCAATCTTCAAATTTCTTACCTTTTTACAGATTTTTTGTAGTTCCCTGAAAAACTCAGGCGAGGCATGGTTGTCACCTACAAGACAAAAATCCAAGTTGAATTTGGAATACTGCTATGGAAAACCAGATTCAGACAGAGAGCAGAAAGCGTAAGAAACCTTAATATTCACTGTCAGGTTTTAGAATTGGCGCAAAATTAGATATTAGCTATTCATAGAATTGATGATAATGAACTGAAAGTGCTGAGGCAGCTTTGCCTAATCCAACTGGCTCATGGTGTCAGAAACTCAGGGAGGTCGGGGTTTGATTCCCAGTTACATTAACGTCACACCAGGGTCAAGATCTCGATTAGTTAACCTACTATTGAGATTGTAGTGACTGGTGCCTAATACACCATTTCACCTTCAACTTTCACTTTCAAGATGTAATCTAAAAAGCAAGATATTCCGAAAAAATCCTTCATCCTCTTCAAACTTTAACATCACATTTTTGGAAGCCAAAACTGTTAATGCAGCCTAAACAGATAATGAAAAGCGACAGGAGGGTTCAATGGAATGCCAGGTGTATCCATCAAGATATTTCCGAATCCCTGGCCAATTTTTTACACCCTTTCTTTCTCAGCAGATGAGTGTGTTACTAGAAATTCAAAGCTATGCAGTTATTATCATAACTATAAAATTCTTCATCCTCGGCTTACAAGCTATGTATTAGTCATTCAATACATCACTTTTGTACAAAAACACTCATTCATTTACAACAACAAGAGAGCAAAATCAGCCTCACCTCCTTCCGCTTGAATTGGTTCCACAACTACACCAGCAACGCATGATCCAGCAGCATTGCGTTCTTCAATTATGTTATGAACCTTAAAAAAATTACTTTTCTCATAAGAAATACATCGCCTAAAGGTATATGCTGAGCAGACACAACGTAAAAACAAATAAATGGCAAACGAATGGACAAACCCTCGACTGCTCTAATACATTGATCAAAATTTAATTAAATTATATGAGAACTGTAGAGCCTATATTAACAGGCAGCCCTATACAGAGATGTCAGCTGTGCAGTCTATCCAACAGCCTGGAGCGGAGAGGATCACCTACATAGGCACCATTAGCAAAGCCGGGAAAAATCGGAACTTGGGAACTCATTTCTCAGAAATTTTCCTGAGAAAAAATATCCGAAGAAAGTGTTGCAGGAAAAAATAAGAATTGAGAAAATGATGGCTTTTAGTAGAATCTCTTCCTCCAAGTGTACTTCAGAGTTTTCAATTGGCCGCAAATGATCACAGCCAATGAAAACTAGAACATAAATCTGGTAATTTGACCTTTGAAATACAAAGAATTGAGTTCTTTCAAAGTTCATCAACTGTGGTTTGGAAGTTGTTCTCAGAGGATGCAAAAAATAATTATTATCGTAGATGAAAATGCATTGCAACTGACGGAAGAATTTCTAAAACATTTCTCAAAACTCATGCAGCAAGAACACATTCATCAACCTTTTACGATGATGCATGGGGCTTGATATGTAGCTTGACCAGTTTCAAAACCTAATCTAATTGAAAAAATAAATTAATACGGAACAAACTAAAAATTGATAAAACTTCGTACAATATCAAGACATCTAGCTTCTTCTTCTTTGTTTTCAGCAACATGATCTTCCAGTGGGTATTTCAACTCTGGGAAGGGAGCAACTGGCCAGTCGAATGCAGGTATATCAACTTTGTGAATAGCTTTGCTGTGTGTGGCTGACAGCGTACCTAAAGACAAAATAGCGAAAATTCAACGATTTTCCTTCAAGGATGTCCCTAAGTGCAAAATTTGTAAAGAATGTTTTCATCCTAATTTGTGGGTGTCACGGAGAACGTCATGGACTATGCCTCGGTTATGGGGTTCTGATTCAAAGATTTAATATCGTGATCAGACAACTGATGTTTATGCCACATCGGAAAACATTGAAGCTTATCATAATTGAAGATTCTTGACTAGCGATGTTTTTTGACGTTGGGGAACAATCCAACATTTTTAGCGAATTTCGTACGTTTGGAGAATATTTTTATCGTGTGGCCAGGGACTTTACAGAAGAAAATTTACAGAATGCTGCTAATAAACTGGATCATAAAGATCCCCAAAATTGCGTTAATTTCTGCAGCAACAGACGACGAACACTTCGCTGTAAAAAATCTTTGGTGCCATAAAACATGTTCTGTACAACGTTAAATAAAAATCTGAAAATTTTAAATTAGACATTTTTATATTATCTCTGACAGTTTTCTAAGATTACAGAAATGTATGTGTTGAAATGAAATGTGGAATGCTAGGATGATATTCAAATTCGTGAAGCGTTTAAATTTCATATAGGTTAGTTTCAACTAGCATTTATCAATTAAGTTAACAATACAAAACAAAAGTTAGACGAAGGAAAAACAATTTAGAATAATTCTAACCTATTGTGCGTCCGTGAAAACCCTTAGAGAAACTTAGAATCGACAGATCTGGTGCACCTGGTTTCTAAAAAAATATATCAAGAATAAATGATTAGATGTTGCATGGAAGAAGATAACTTTTATTTGAAAAGACGTTGGAACTAATAGTGCCTCTGGAATATAATTGTAAATTTACACAAGCTAGTGATATCGCATGCTTGAAAACAAAGCCTGTTCATGACAAAACAACGCCATTTTGAAGGGTCATTTTCTTTATTCTCCAGGGACACATAACCTATGACTTCTTCTGATTTGCCTTGATTCGTCTTCATCTTCAATAGTCAAGGACTGACAGTAGTAGCAAAAGTCAAAGGCACGAATGATGACGAAATTCTAAAACCTTAGAGGTTCGTTTAAAAACTTCAAAACCTTTTAAATGCTTATTTAAAAAAAATAACTTTAAATGCGATTCTTCAATTACCGCATTTTTCATGCAAGTGTCCAATTCTAGTATTGTTGGCTCTGAGCTTCCACGCTGCAGCTTCTACAAGCAAAGAAAACATTATCATAATTAAAGGTGCCTTTTTCATACAAAAATACCTTTATAGCCAGTTTACAATGGTCATAAAATGTTCAAAGATTGATGAAAACCTGTTAAATTTGAATGCCTCCACCTTTGCAGAAGCTCATAAATGATTCTAAAAACAAGAAATGAGTGGCCTGAATGCTGATTAAATGTGGCTTTGTGTCGGAGTTCTAAAAGGATGGCGACACATTTCTACCAGTTGCTACTCCAAGTTTTGATTGGAAAATTAGTTAAAGTAAAATACGGGATTGCCATCTGCCCTGACAATGCAGCTCCCACATCACATAATTAGAGACACTTATAAATAATTATGCATGTTTTGGTAACAAATGGAGATTGAGCTCTGGTACTTGAAAGTTGCTTCAACAATGAAATAGAAAATCACAGCATTTGTTGAGAGGTTGAGAAAACGAATTCAAGTCTACATTGTATACTCAATATTTAGATTTGCGATAAAAAGAGGGATCAGAAGGTTGTTCTTATTACTCGACAATTCAGATCTTCATAAGATAATTAGACCGTAAAACGGTTTAAACATTGCTTAATGAAATAAGATGCAGTACCACTGCAGCTGAGCAATTTGAAAAATAGAGGACTTATTTATTCTGTCGATAACAACCATCAGGCTGTGGATTGATTAGTATGATGTTAAAGCCATTTTCCAGGTTACCGCCAACAAATAATGATCAACTTATTGGAGTTGATCTATAATCACGTACACTTGCAAACTCCTTAGATATTGTAGTAAGCATTGGATACCTTGAAGGGAACCCCTAAGATTTCGGAACTTTCGTTTGAAGAATTCATTGTCCCCAGATTCAACAATCGCTAACTCACCCTGTATCTTATAAAAGCTGCTTTAAATGCGTTTTCCAAAGCACAAGACCCACAAGCCATAGTCTGAGCATGCTCCATTCCTTCTGGTGCAACCTTTAATAGAAAGCGTTATGTTATGTTTTAAAATTAATTACAGAAATAGAAAATCCGTAACATAAAAAAGAAAGGCTATAATGATAACAGTTTAAAAATCGTATAGTTGTTAATACAAGGTTACCTTTCAGCAGCAAAAGTGCAGGTATCAATAAAGGCCCGTTAAAAAATTTCAAGGGTACAAGAAAACACAAAATTGAAAACAACCTAGAAACACTAAAATCTTTTAAAATAGTCTGTCGTACAGTGAAACTAGTTCCTAAGCTTGGATGGGAGAAGTAGAGCGTTAGGAAATTTAACTAAAGGATAACACAAAAAATGACGAATATATCCTTAGCAAGAAAATCCGAAAGTGGTCCTCTACATACATCTTTAATGCCAGGTCAGATATAGCAATACATTACCATTCTGCCTTCGAATGGCTTTGAAGAGCATGGAAAGGTTGTTTTTAAAATAAAATATTAATTACGAGAAGTACCAAATCGTGAATAGGCTGTAGTGATTTTCCATTTGATTCTTTGTTATCTTCTTCAGTGTTATGTCATGCGTGCATCAACTGATTTAATTTAACAACCTTGTTCCCTTACTGCTTTTCTTTCATGCTATCAGTTATATAGGTTTAAGCTATCTAAAATCTTTGGTCGTGTTATTAAATATCAATAAACGGTCAAATGGCTCTTCGGATCAATTTGCGAGAAACCTTTAGATTACCCTCTGCCACAAAATGACGACTTATCTCTGCATTGTCCGTGTTTCAAGACGTTCCATAGCTGTATTGAGTCTAAATTATGCTTGATAACAAATGAAGGATAACAATCGTATCACAGAAACGTTCGCGAAGGGTTTGCAAGAAGTACTTGAATGTTCAGTGTGGAAATTCTAAAAATCGTCTTTTCTTTTATCTAACGTATTAAAGTGGCACCGTCACCAAAACGTAAACAAGCCTTTGCCTCTGCCTGTATGCGGCTTTTTGTTGCTGTTTCTTATTTGGAGACAAAGTGAAATAAAATGGCGGACGGTGACAGGGATGAAGGGAAATCACTTCTTCCAGTGCCGTTATCAGCCTTGGCAAGACAAAATAGCAATCAAGAGGATGAAGAAGATAAACATTCCAATTTTATTGATGTGACAGGTCTTAAGAAGCACTTTTGTGCTGATTTCAGTGGGGGTGCCCCTTCTGCTGACGGGCTTCTTCCTTTCCATAAATTGGTAGTCGTTCTAGACGTAATGAAACTAGACGTTCACGATACCAACAACAACGCCGCACACTCTTTAACGCGACGGTGCCCCTTTAGGTCGCTTATCTGATAAGAAAACAAAGGTGTATCAACGAACCTTCATAAGGGAATCTTGAAGACATTGAGCATGATCAACTGGAGGAGCGATTCCAAGAGCAGCTCTGTTAACAATCATACTCTAAAAATTAATTTGAAGCACGTTTTAGACCGCATCAATCACTATACACTGGGAAAGCCAATGCCTAGTCGATTGGAATGTCGGCTCAGATAAGAGTAATAAGAGCATGGACTTTATCAGTAATAAGAGCATGGACGTTATTGGTATTCATTTGCAATTATCAGAAAAACCTCATTCTGTATCATGAGTCCTAAATGAAGAAATTCTAATGGTATTCTGTCATTATACAGCCGGACAATAAAAAATCTCAAGATAATTAAAGTGAAACATAGTGCATGTAGGCATGGCTGTGCTTGAGTTAAAACATGTCCCATGCCAAAACACTTCTCCCGTTGGCTTCCTTGAAAGCTCTTTACAAAATGATAGTGGAGCCCCATTTTCGTTATTGATGTTCTGTTTGGGGGTAACTGTAGCACCAATGAATTAAATCAGCTACAGAAAAACGTCCTCGAATGGACGAAAATGTTTTTCATATAGAGGAACAAGCCTGTACAATAGCTTGTCGGCTGAGGTTAAGATGGCGCCATCTATGAGTATATTTAAAGAAAAATTAATCTCCTTGGCTTAGGGGTTCTTATTTGTAAATTTATTTGTAAATTATAGTTAAGTTGGACAATTTTTATTTAGCTCTATAAATTCATCCTTTTAGGTATTTTTTTTTAATGATATAGTAAGTACTATTTAAATGGAGGGTCCCTCGAAAATCAGTTTAATAACTAAAGGGCTACCCTCCTTAAATATTTGAAATACAAAATAAACAAATTTTAAAAACTAGTCGCCTCATTCTAAAATGCCAGAAGCATTTCACTCTTATTCAGACTGGGGTCTTTTGCACGAGCATCATAAGTGCTAACCACACCAGCATTAGAGTTCTGAACTGACTTTCTTCATAGCAACGTTAGGGGTTATTATTCTTTATCTTTTGATTAGAGAGGTACTGTTTCCATTCAATATTTTCCTCCAATTTACTTGATTCTGCATTTATTTTTCCAAAGATGGCCAAAGTATGTTTAGGACAACTGTAACCTTCATCGATAATTAAGTCTCAATTCTGAATATCATTTTAAGTTTTCCATCAAGTAAATAAGACAAGTGGAAAACAACCTTACCAAGAAAGCTGGCGAAGAGGCAGCTTTCACAATTGCTGGATGATTGTATCCTGCGAAAAATTAATATTTATTTACGTATTAGTAGAAACACAGTTCTCAAAATATGCTTTTTGCATAATATTTCAAACCAAGACAACAGTAATGTATCTTCAAATAATCTATACAAGAAAACATTTGCTGTAACAGATGTAATCATAGCAAAAATAATGCTATAACATAACACCATAAATACTGTAAGAAGGTATGAAATATTCACCAAGTGGCAACGATGCTATTTGCTGAAAAATGTCAAGGAATGCATTTCCATCGACATCTACCAGATAATTTCCCTGACTCTTCTCGTAGTCTGCAAACACTTTCAAAGTTTCTTTGAATCCCTCCTAAAAAGTTTTCGAAGAAAGGAAACATTGAAACTTGAATACTGTACTTTTTGCTAGTAAAAAAAAATGTTTTTGCTGATTTGATTGAAGTGCAATATGGCTAATGTAATTTGAAGATGCAAAATAATTACAGCTTACCCCTTGTAACGCTGCTAGATTAGCGATTCTCTCCTGCGAGGAAAAGGAAAATATCTCTTCATTAAAACTGTATGTTGAACCATATTGTGGCGCTTATTTCGTGGAAAGGAGAAAGCAAAACAGAAATGTGATGAACAGTTTGCATGACCGGCGCCCGTCCAAGAAAAATTAACTACTCATTGACAATGCAAAGATCTTATCAAAATATAGACCTAAATCTAGATTGTGAATTGTTCAACAATTCCTAACTAAACCGCCATGATTACAAAAAGAAAGACAAGCAATATTGTCGTTGTTGGGCAGAAAGATGTTGCAACGCAACAGAGAAGAAAGAAAGGCATCATTGTGGATCTTGGGCAGAAAGACGTTGCAACACAAAAGAGAAGAAAGAAAGGCATCATTGTCGATCTTGGGCAAAAAGACGTTGCAACGCAATAGAAAAGAAAGAAAGGCATCATTGTCGATTTTGGGCAAAAAGACGTTGCAACGCAATAGAGAGAGAGAAAGGCATCATTGTCGATCTTGGGCAGAAAGACGTTGCAACGCAATAGAAAAGAAAGCAAGGCATCATTGTCGATCTTGGACAAAAGGACGTTGCAACGCAATAGAAAAGAAAGAAAGGCATCATTGTCGATTTTGGGCAAAAAGACGTTGCAACGCAATAGAAAAGAAAGAAAGGCATCATTGTGGATCTTGGGCAGAAAGACGTTGCAACGCAACAGAGAAGAAAGAAAGGCATCATTGTGGATCTTGGGCAGAAAGACGTTGCAACACAAAAGAGAAGAAAGAAAGGCATCATTGTCGATCTTGGGCAAAAAGACGTTGCAACGCAATAGAAAATAAAAAAAGGCATCATTGTCGATTTTGGGCAAAAAGACGTTGCAACGCAATAGAGAGAGAGAAAGGCATCATTGTCGATCTTGGGCAGAAAGACGTTGCAACGCAATAGAAAAGAAAGCAAGGCATCATTGTCGATCTTGGGCAAAAAGACGTTGCAACGCAATAGAAAAGAAAGAAAGGCATCATTGTCGATTTTGGGCAAAAAGACGTTGCAACGCAATAGAAAAGAAAGAAAGGCATCATTGTCGATTTTGGGCAAAAAGACGTTGCAACGCAATAGAGAGAGAGAAAGGCATCATTGTCGATCTTGGGCAGAAAGACGTTGCAACGCAATAGAAAAGAAAGCAAGGCATCATTGTCGATCTTGGGCAAAAAGACGTTGCAACGCAATAGAAAAGAAAGAAAGGCATCATTGTCGATTTTGGGCAAAAAGACGTTGCAACGCAATAGAAAAGAAAGAAAGGCATCATTGTCGATTTTGGGCAAAAAGACGTTGCAACGCAATAGAGAGAGAGAAAGGCATCATTGTCGATCTTGGGCAGAAAGACGTTGCAACGCAATGGAGAGAGAGAAAGGCATCATTGTCGATCTTGGGCAGAAAGACGTTGTAACGCAATAGAAAAGAAAGCAAGGCATCATTGTCGATCTTGGGTAGAAAGATGTTGCAACGCAATAGAGAAGAAAGAAAGGCATCATTGTCGATCTTGGGCAAAAAGACGTTGCAACGCAATAGAAAAGAAAGAAAGGCATCATTGTAAGGGATCGTCTCCAATTATTCGTATCAAATTCGTATAATAAAATTCGTATAATTATACGATATTATACGATTTTTTGTAAACTGTATACGAATTAATTCGTATCGACACGTTTTGCAACATGAAAAAATTCGTATAAAATTCGTATAGGATAACATATAAAATTCGTATAAAATTCGTATAACATTCGTATAAAATTCGTATAGGATTCGTATAGGATTTTGCAGAAAATTCAAAGAAAATTTGCATAACGATTCCCATACAATTCGTCTAAACAAATTCTAACACTGTAAAACTCCTTTGAGCTTTGGGATTGTTCTTCGTATTTTAGCGTAACCTTTCAGTTCTCACGTTATTCCTTTCATAAATTACCGACTTGCGTTCCTATTGTTCTTTGAACCAGTCTACTATTGTTCCTGGAATGTGCCGCTTTGTTATAAAAAGCTGCTAATTTTATCTTTCCACGTCAAATTCGTATCAAAATCGTATCACATTCAATATCATTCGTATCAAATTCGTATCAAATTCGTATCAAATTCGTATCAAATTCGTATGAAGGAAAAAGAAATTCGTATACAATTCGTATACGTGATTTGCTTTATACGAATTAATTCGTATAACACATTTTTCAACTGAGAAAAATTCGTATAAATTCGTATAAAACTATACGATTAATTGGAGACGGTCCCTAAACCCAGGGGGTACTCATCAACTTTCAGTACAGTCCATGCCAATATTTGGGGTCTGAAGTCTTAAGCTTATTCAATATTTGGGGTCTGTGACTTATAACATGGACAAAAATTCAATATTGGGGTCCACAAATCTGAAGGAAGAACTGTGCAATTTGGGAGGACCATACCATGACCATCCAACTGCCAAGAGCTTATAAATGGTAAATTGTCATGACACTGACGGCTAAACATGAGAAAACATTTTAGGTGTCCAAAAATAGATAGCAGGAGATTTGGGGTCTCCAAAAGATTGAACTCAATATTTGGGGTCCCCAAAACATTAGACTCAATTTTTAGGGGTCTGCAAGGAAATAGTGGCATGGACCCCCCCCCCATATAGAAAGTTAATGAGTCTCCCCCTGGGACAAACTGAGGGTTTCTAAAAGAAATGAAGAACTATATGCATGTTCTGACCTTCCTGATTGGAAATTTTGTTGTGTGCACTGATAAATATGGTGCACAATTTTGGTTAAAACAATAGAAAACAATAGCCCTATTGTTTGGAAAACAACCTTCCTGCTTGTTTGGAAACAATAGCATTCGGTGCATTGTGCACAAGGATTCCAGTCAGGCTTACTTCACTGCCAAATTAGTGGAACATACCAGCAGTGATCCAAAAAGCATCAAAGTTATCCACCACAGTGTAAACACAAAACTGATCTGAACAACTTTGACTGCACAAGTTTTGTTTGGTACCGTGAAAAGGGGGTCAAAGCTATAATTTGACCTTATGTAGCAACTGATCTGCAGAGTGCACACGATTTCAAGGACCTGTGCAGGCAGGTCCCAGGCAAAAAAAAATTTTTAAACAGGTCTTTTAAACACAAAAATAGTAAAAAAATAGGTGCATTGGACCATTTCAACAAAAAATGGGTGTGTCACTCACAAACATTAGAGGCAAGGCAAGGCCAGCTTCATTTTAAAGAATTGTAGTATGATGCCATTTACCAACTGACATTACTGATTCATGAACTTTACCTACCTTGAGTAATGAATCTTGCTTGAGTGATTCTCCCAACATACAGTGGTAGAAGCCTTCTTGAGAAATTTTGAACTTGGACCGAAGCTGAAGCCATAATAAGAAATGTCCTTTACACAAATCTGTAGAATAGAAAGGCTAGTTTGTGTACAGTGGCCAAATGGACAATCTTGTAGTTGGTCAGCAGCCTGATTTCTGTCTTTACCACTTGAATGCCTTTGAGAAAAAAGCATAATTATATTAATGAATTTAGTCTAGATTGAAGAAACAGTAGGTGCTAAACCTAAGACAATGCCTGGAAACCCACAGTGAAGTTGCACAATGTTCGTCGGCAAAATGAAAGATTTGGGTACATTTACTTGTGAAGTCAAATGTTTATCTCATAAGTCGTGAAATTTGTCTATTTTATTATACAATAGGCAAGCCCATGGCAAATGGACTGGATGGATGATGGATTCAGCTAATTCCCAGCAGTTATGCTTATTGTATCTCGATAGGCCATCTCAAAGTCAAAGTTAAGATTTTGTGGCTTGTAGACATCATAAAATAACCAGCCTGGATATCTGTGAGATGTTGATTTTACCGTTTGGTTACTAATTTTTTATTTGAGAGGAAGTTCAGTAAATTCAGGCTCACCTCAACCAAACAGACGACTTCGATTCACTGAGTTTATTTGGTCACCCACCGCTTCGGAAACAAATATCGCAGAGAAAAAAGAGATCAACAATTGCAGACTGTATAACACTGTGTTCACCGAGGGATGTTCTTTTTACTGGACTCCACGACCTCACGACCCCAGACCGTACGACCCTACGACCTCACGACCGTACGACCCTATTTTTATTGATGATTTTCAGTTTTCATAAATAGTGAATTCTAAATTGATTTTCATTAAAAAGTATCAAGATGACTTTGATTCTGATTTATTAAACCATATGAAATCATTTGATAGGTGAACTTGACTTATTTCAGTACATCGTGTTATCCCGGACAGTTTGCCCAGAGGTCAAACAAGCGGTTTTATATGTAAACATTGCTATTCATCAATCTAGATTCATTTTCCAATGCTATATGACATTACATCGGTACCTGCAATGCTAAATTCTATTTTTGTTCGAGATAGGTAGAAAATTATATTTTTGTCCGTAGAAAAATAATATTTATTTTAAGCGGTCTTTCTTATTTGCGAATGCTCACTGCCGAACCAGTAGTTAAGAGCAAGAAAAAAACTGAAAAAGTTTTTAATTTCAGGTCCCATGTTAAAACTGGACTAAATTTTTCAAAACCTTTGAGCTTTTAATAAAGCTCGCACCACACTAAAGCCTAAATACATAGCTACAAAACCGTTCATATAAAGAATTTGTGTACGTTTATAATACTTTATAAAAAACACAAGGCTGAAATTTGGTTGAAAATTTTTGGCTACCTCACAAACTGTTTCAGGTGCGCGCAAGCAAAATTCACCAACGTAAAGCCCTTGCTCGGAGACGCATTTTAAACATGTTTTCGAGAAGGGAAGGGGGAGTGACAAGTACTTGAAAACACACTTCAAAAACAAGAAACAAGCAGGCCAGCCAGGTGTTCTTATAAAATAACTTCTATGTTTACAGTCCCGATTATAGCTACATTTTGAATTGGTCGAGGGATATCAAATGCATAAACTTTACGTACTAAACTCGACATCACTTTTAACCTTCACAACCATAAGCCATTCGTAGTCACAGATAAAAATGTTTGAGCTTTAGGTGGCCAATGCGAATATGCTTCGTTGTGCTGCTCAAGTTTACCTATCATTCCATTGGTGTCACGCCATGCTGACATGTTAGAAATAACTTCAGGCACCAAAATGCCATTAAAGTAATCCAAGACTCGCGAATAACAATGATGCAAACTGCTGTTTACTTTTGCACAAACCGCATGGATATCATGATAGCCACTGAAATAAGTCAAGTTCACCTATGAAATGACTCTGAATGGTTTTATAAATCAAAGTCAAAGTCATCTTGATACTTTTTAATGAAAATCAACTTAGAGTTCACTGTTTATGAAAACAAAAAATCATTAATAAAAATAGGGTCGTATGGTCGTGAGGTCGTAGGGTCGTATGGTCTGGGGTCGTGAGGTCGTGGAGTCCAGTTAAAAGAACATCCCGTTCACCGAGGCGTAGTCACCACAGCTTAGTCACGTGCGAAATCTTAGCTAGATAATTGGTTAGTTTTTGTCTTTCTAAGCTCGTGATTGGTCAACTGTAAACAAGGATATCCACAGGACGTCAAAGACTTTCTGGCCCGCATTAGACCAATTCGTCTGGCCAGTGCCAGAGGTCAAATTGGGTTCCTTGGGTCTGGGTCTAGAAGCCTTCTCAAGCTTCTCAATTTACCAGGAATTTACCACTTCTCTGCCCGCAAAGATTGAATTTCCCAAATACCCTGAGGACGTGTGAGGGTTGGGAGAGTTGCTTTAGTGACTTTCAGATTTAATAACCAACAGAGGTTTTGTTTTGCTTTTGTGCAGATTTGCTTGAGATCTATCTTTGTGCGGCTTTGTGCGGCTGTGTGGTTATTTATGCTTGAAATTTATGAATACATATATTTTTTGAGAAGAAACTTTCTCTTTGTGATTCGACACAATATCACAATACATTGGTTATTCGATTACTCCGTACACGAGGGTTTCGAAGTGTGTGTGGACAATACAAAAGTCATGTGGTCAGCATTTTTCCATGAAAAGCTTTTTTATCAACGCAAAGGGTCAGCTCGAGCAACGAGCAGTACTGTTGATATATGTTCAGGCCCGTCGGAAGAAAGGGATGATGGGGGGGGGGCTGCAGCCCGCAATACAAAATAATAGTATGGTGTCATAGAATTAACACGTCATCAAGCACTTTTCAATTGTTCTGCCCCCACAATCTGAGATTGCTCGCGACGGGATGGATACTGGATATATTTCAAAAATGAAGTGCTGAACCTCCGCGTAAAGGAGTAAATGTGCTCGCTACGCATCCGCATCAATTATGTACACATGTAGTGTATGAAATAACGAAATAGAAATTCTGATTCCCCAGGGTGGTACCTCAGGGTCAGGCAGCTTACTATACATACGGTGGCCCAACTGAAAAAATCATGTCGCACCCTAGACTTATTACCTGAGTCGTAGTTATCGCTATTGAAATGAATCGCCTGGACGCTCAAACTACAACTCATAATCGAACGATTATCTTTCTGGTCTTGCTTTTTCTGCCTCGTTCTCAAAGTACCCTGGTTACAGTGAAGTTGAGTTTTAGCGATTTCGGTTGGGTAAAGTCTCGGTCTGGTCGCACCAAAAAGTATCGGTTTTTTAAGCTGATGAAATGTTGTATTCACTGACTGTGTTTTGTTACATTTCACCTAAATTTGAGTGATAGACAACAAACTATCATTACCGAAAATTGCCCGTACTCATTTCGAGAAGAGTGTTAAAAACTAACAAAATTCTAGTTTATGATGTTTTTAACTGTGAAAGTCTGTGGCCTGGCCGTTCAAGACAAACCTGGTGTCGTGAGATAGAGATTCTCACAAATAAGAAATATTTGCAGTGTTCAAGAATAGCACAAAACAGGAGAGAATGGAAGTCCCTTAGAGCCAACCTACAGGACGTGGATGGCACCTGATCATGATGGTGATGATGCACAGAAATACTGCATTTCAAAATTTTGCTATAAGAGAGTCACAAGAAAGTTTTGGCACTGAAAACATGAAATATCAAAGAAAGTTTCAATACTGGCGCATTACGTTCACGTATAGGGGTAGAACATCACCAAATAAGCCAATAGCTACACAGTTTTTGGCGGGTTCCTCTTCTATTGTCACAGTAAAGCCGGGCGCACACCGAGCCAACATGTTGGCCATCATCGTCGGCCACGATGTTGGCACGGTTTGCTATAGATATAGATGTTGGCCTAATAAACAACATGTTGTTAACGAAAAAAGTTGGCGAACCTTTTTAAACATTTGCATCGATTTGAGAAAAAATTGATGTGTTGGTACGGTGTGATATGTTTCGCCAACATGTTGGCACAACATTTTCAATTTCGGCCGTTATTTTAGAGACCTTAAAATGAGAAATAGATTTAAGCTGGCAGATTGAGTTGGGCCCCGAGTTTTTTCTTCTTTGTCGTCAACCAAAAGAGCGAGCAATAAACAAACGGCTGCTTCCTTTTCGGCCATGTTTGCAAACTCTCATTCGTAGATGACGTCAGCAATCAAAAAATATCTGTGATGCTATGTCAAACTGTACCAAAATTGCCTATTTGCAGCCAACATGTTGGCCGACATTGCTGGCACGGTTTGCGCCCGCCTTAGAGATCATATTCATAGCAGAGTACACCCCCGGGGATACTAAAGCCGCGGCAAAACATGTCGCGCGCGAAACATTTTTTGGCGTGTCTCCCAGGGTGGCTAAACGTGCGAGTGACAAGCGAGCAATATGTCCCCGGAGTCATTTGCATCTGGCGGAGACAAGAAATGTTTCTGTTATCTCCCAGAACCTTTTGCGTTTCTCTTGCTACAAATTTTGTCGCACGCTACAAAGTTTCCGAGGTGGCTAAACCGAGGGGACGTCAATGTCGCGCGCGACATGTCTCCTGGTTAAGCCAGGCCTTAAAACTGTCTGATGGAAAAAACGTTATTAGCTACAGAATTCTTTTGCAAATGTTTCCTATTTATTGGCCTTGTCCAATGGCGTAGCACCCTCCGACTTTTTCTAGGAACGTTCTAAATTTCTTTGTATCAAAATTCATCTTCTTTCAAATATTAATTCATTTCCGTCAACTCAATGTGAAAGTCTGGTAAAAACAACACTTTCTTAGCTACTATGAAGTGTTTCGGCAAAGTAATTCGTCTCTTTGTGGTAATATACCTCAACCCATATACATCTCTGATTAGGGTTGGCCCAAGGAAGCCAAGGAATACATGCGTCCTCGAAGTTGGTGTGGCTGCGTGCCCCTGCCTTTACTGTCCTCTCACTGTTGAAAAGTGTACTACGCCCCTGCGTTTCTCGACTCTCTATCATTTTCGCTGACATTTTAAGATATACATATTTATCTCGGCTATGGGACTAAAGGGCAAATTCTTGCATTCAGATGAAGTCCTATTGATTATATTGCATAAGCATATTTCAAGTGTCGAACGTCGAAGTATCCCAATTCCTTAGTGCACACATAGGCACATATCAAGACGCTAGTTTTGTACTTTTTTTAGTTATGTTGAATGCAATAGAATCGCTGGCGTTACAGTAGGACTCCCTAACAATTAGGTTTCTTTCTGAAACTTACAAAAGAAGTTTAGTGGAGATTTTATATATAGTTCCATTCGAAAAAGAGGTTATATACGCTTTACCTCCATCACCCCAACATACACTTTGCTTGTTATTTGTTACAGCAGGTGATTGATAATTGATTGATAACACAGAAATGCTGCTGCCATGGCTTAGTCGTCCAAATAAGAAAAGAGACAATAAAACACATACTTTCAAATGCACACTAAGCAAAACTTCATAGAAAATAATGTATAAAATCAAATCATCGATGAAAACGTAAATCAAATAAAAGTATAATAAGTGATTCAGTGTAAAAAAAGGTGACATCTCTTTCAATGTAAAAAAGTTAGCAACAGCATCAAAGTTATTCACGAAGCAAGTTTCTTAAAAATCAGATTTTGACTTCTTCTTTTTTGCTTCACCACGCTTCTTTATGATATGTTTGAGGTAATAAATCTGCACTCCATAATGATAAGAACGTGTTTTGCTTACTGTGTACATGTGAACGGCCTTGATCAACCTGTTGATAAAAAATAATTAATTTTAGGTATCTTTTCAATAAAATACGCATGAAATCTTGATGAGAGGATGAGGATGCAATAGGGTTAATCAACTTACTTGAGAACATAGCGGTCTTTAGTACAATAGCAGCCCAAGCTTTTTTGATGAAAGAAAGGTGAAACAAGCTTATGGAATTCTTTTGCTTGTTTCTTTGCTTTTTCTACAGCAGAAAGGGCACGGTTAGATGGTTTACTTGGATCAAGCTCCATAAGACCTTCTTCAAAATCACTCTGATCCATCATGGGTTCATCATCATTGAACATTTCATCCCCTTCTTCTTCTTTGGATTGACTTTGCAGACGCAGAATCCTTTTTTGTTCCAAAGTGCATGATACTTTCCCTTCTTTTTTCCCTTGGATTTGCTTTTTCCCTTCTTCTTTCTTGGATCCTCTTCTTCATCGTCATCGTCTTCAGCACTAATTTCGTTGTCTTCATCTTCGTCTGGGTCCTCAAAGGTGTCTGAGATTTCTACAAGGCAAAATGAATGTAAGGAAATGAAATGAATGTAAAATGAATGTTAGGAATTCAAATAAATATAAGGAAATCCATTCAACGGGCAAAATTTTACCGCGCGGAATGCGAAAAGGAAAACACGTGCTCCACTCACCTTCTATCTCGTCATCGTCATCAACTTCCGGTGCTGGTGCAGCTGTTGAAAGTAAAGAAATGTTCGAAGCTGATATGTTTTTGACAAATTGTCACATTGCGAAGAAAACAATAACATTTTTATTTCCATATAAAATAGGCCTAAATAATCTCGGTGTAGACGAACGTTAGATTATGTCCATCGCAATACACAGTAGTTGTTGGCTTCAGGTGTTGTCGTCAAAAAACCCTTCATCCTCATATATGAGAGGAGCACCAGTCGCAGAAATACTTAGGGTAAATTTGTACACTGTACAGTAAATCAAACGAACAAGGGGGCGTTGGCTAACGTGTAGGTACGAGATTTGCATGAAAACAAACCAATTTTTAAGGGTGTTGTTAGCATCCGAGAATTTCAGTTTCTTAATAATAACACTGCTCTTGCTAATGCATAGCTACAATAGCAGCAATAGCGGATTTCGTAAAAACGAAGGCGAATCAGAGTCAATTTAAACATGACAAGAACTTACCGTAGATTGCTGTGACTGTGAGCAAGACGAGCAAAAGCAATTTCAGTGCCATTCTACCAGTAAATTCTAAAAAAAAGCATAGCAAATAGACCAAATTTAAATAAATCAATAAATAGTAAAAAAAAATACCGTATGTAAAACAAGAAGACAGCAGGGGTGTTGCACGCCTTAAAAATGGAGTCCCTCGCCGCACGCCTTAAAAATGGAGTCCCTCGCTCTTCGACAGTAACTTGCTACATACTTTTCCCTTGGTTTTACCCCGAAAACCTGCAAATTCTCCAAAAATCTCTGAATGCTTATTGGATGTAAACGGAAAAGGAAAAAATGTCCGTTCTACCCTGTAAAATCGATTTGAAAGCAAAAATACGACTGAAATCCTGCTTACCTTCGATATGCGCCAGGCGATGATGGAAAACTGAAGAAGTGACAAAAGTCATACCATGCTGAGCCTTTTATAGTGCTTCTTGTTTTCCCATTAGTTGCTTAGCAGCAACCAAATAAAATTTTGAAAAAATAGAATTTTGCTTAGTTTGCAATTTGTATTCACAGTAGATTATTTATTTTATTTTGTATTTACAAATCGTCTATCCCACCCCATAGATTTAATGTTGGTTTTAGAAACCATCTGTCTAACGTATGTTCAACTGAATTTACTAATGGTTTTCTTTTTAATTCTTTTCTCAGCAAATTTTTTTAGTGTTACACCCCTTTTTTATAAGAAACTTGTTTATAAGAAACTCAGTACTGAGATCAATATTGGTTAAGAAACTTTCAGTACTCAACCAAAAATGATAAGAAACTCGCAGGTCTCAACAATCTTAAAAATTAGAAATATAGGCTCGAGAAACGAACTTTTACATGTTAAGTTACATGCTATGTTAAGTTACATGTTAAGTTGTCTATTTTTATACAAAAACAGCTCAGGCAAACGTGAATTGTATTGCTTCTTCTATTTGTCCAATGTAAGTTTCAATTACCCAAGTTTTGGTATTAAAATGTTTTGATCCCCAAGAAACTGTTAAGATATTTTTCTTGCCTTTTGCAAATGTAGTATTTTGTAGAGAAAAATCCCATAAAACCTTGAATTTGTTTCTCAACAAATCTTACACTGAGATTACTCTTTCATTTCGGAAAAAAATCAGTCCATCACACTGACAACGCCCACTTTTTCTGCACTTTTCCCAGGAAGGTGCTCTACAAATGCAATTATCAGGAGATGTTCTGTGGTATATTCAAATCTTACGAGAGAACTGTTTACAAATAGTCTTTGATAAAAAACCGTTATTTGAAGTGAAGGATTCTTACGATGTCCCAAAACGTACCTGAAATACACACTACATACCTGTACTGTAAATAAAACAAATGCCACAAACGGAAAGACAAAATACATGTCAAATAAAGGCAAAAATCATGCAAATATTGCCAGTAAATAGAGTGAACAATTTACATAACATCAAGTGACCCGAAAGGTGCGGTTTGTTCTTTTTTCATTCTCCTCTGTAAATTATTAAAGAATTGGAAAGACAAAATTAGCCTCCCCTTACCCTTCCCTTCATCTTTCTAATTATTCATTACAAGAACTAAAAAAATAAGCGACAAAGTTGTTTTCAGGAAGGTAGTACTTCGCTCTTCCTAAAGTTGTTAAGACACTGAGTAATTTCATCTTAAATGCTAAACGATTAAAATGTACAGTGAATATATTTCTCCTAACCTTCCTTAAAATATTGCACTGTTTTTATTAGTTTGATACATTAACTTAAATTTGCAGTTCTTTTCTGGAACTTAACGTCAATAAGTTTTTTAACTTTCTTGATGTATAGCTTGATTTGATTCCTTTATGTTATTTCTAATAACTTGATATAGAAGCTTGTGGTTTGAAAATTGGGTCATAGATCATAGGTTAAAAGTTCATCACAACGACATGAATCAAATATTACGTGAATAAAACTTGTAAAGTAATGACACTGAAGAAGAAAAACAAATTAAATGTAGAACGCCATTCATTCATCTACAAATCTTAGGTCAGTCAACTCTTTGAAGCTTCATTTATGAAAAAGACCGATGTTTTCTTCTACTTATTTATATCTATATATTAGATATTTAATATTACTGGATATATGTTCGATTTATATTTTCATATATTGGTATTTATGCACAAGTCAACCAAAACTATTATTCTTAGAGATACACACCGCATAAATTTCGAAATAAAGACATTGTAAAGGTTCTTAAGGCTACAAAACGCACAGTTAACCTTCCGAATTTATTTTTTAGTCAATGGAAATCTTTTTTCTTAAAAAACGACAATATTTGGCAACCGCTACGACAGCTCTTCTTGACCAATTAGTCCCCCACTTTAATGATTATATCCCTCCTCATTTCTCCGCATCCCTCCAAATAACTGGTGATGGCCTTCTCACATTACTTAAGATAGCCCTTCCACTTTACTCTGCATCCACCACATTGCTGCAAGATAACCCTCCACATTACTGAACATCCCCAAAATTACTGCAAGATAGCCATTCCACATTGCTGATGATAGCCCTTTATATTACTTCAAGATAACCTTCCACACAACTCCGCTTCCTCCTCATTAGCTACTGATGATTGCCCTCCACATTACATCAATATAGCCCCCAATTTTCACATTAATGTGCACTCTCCACCCTCCACATTACTGAAAGATAGCCCTACACGTCATTGCAAAAATCCCTCCATATTACTTAAGTTATCCCTCTGCATTCACATTACTAAACACCCTCCACTACTGAAAAATCTCTACATTGCTGCACGTCCTCCGCACTACTGCACAGACATTACCTAGGGTTGTTATAGTCGGAAATTATAATGAAAGAAAACTTAAATCAAATGGAAATTTTTTTACACATTACTTACAAGCAACTGCTTGTATGACACAGACCCCAAATATGGTAGAAAAATAATAAACCCTCTGGACACTAGTCTGCGGCAGACTCAGCTGGTCACGACTGTCAGCGCGCAGGCTACCTGACTGACACTGGAATCGAAATTTGATGTTTATAAAAGGGTTCTGTTGATAAAACTATAATACTAATGCTTCATGTTCATGTTGCATGTACGCTCAGTTGTCTTTCCTTTACTTGTGATTGTCATATATATCATGTCTGTGTCTGCGCGCAGGCTACCTGACTGACACTGGATTAGGAATTGATGTTCTGTCTGACGTTATCATTTTGTTTGACGTTCTACGAACAATAATTGATAAAACTACAATGCTAATGCTAAATGCTTCATGCTCATGTTGCATGGTCGCACAGTTGTCTTTCCTTTACTTGCGATTGTTATGTTTGTTTCTGTCCAGCCTGTCCTGTTTAAAAGTTCCCCACATAAACCGCAGAACTTTCTTTCCTTATAAGCTGAGCTTAGCAATAAGTGGCCAAAATGACAAAGACATTACCAGCGTTTTGTTAGGAAGAACTCACTATGAAACTGAAAACCCTAAATTGTTGCTATTTGGTGGTGCCTAAAACTATCTGAGATTGAGAATCGAGCCCGAATCGAGATACAAGAAAGTTTACCACGTTGACGCCCTTTCAAGATCGCTTCAAAAGTAAGAAGCAGGCAGGTTGAAAATGAAGCCAGATGTTAGTGTTCTTCAGAATTGCGATAAACAGCGGAAACATTTTCGAGCATACTTAAAAGAGGGGTACTTCGGGGGGGTCCCAATACCGCAATACCGCGCGAAAAGATCGCCGAATCCCGAATACCGAACGAAAAAGTTGCAAAATACCGCAAAATCCTGAAAACTAAAAATATCAGTATTGTTTATGCGATTATGACACAGACCATCAGTGTATAAGAACTTGAATCCATCTGAAACGCACTTGTCAAATTTCTCCTGTGAGAGACCTTACTTATGAGATCCTAGCAACTGACGCTAAAACATCAATTCACCTTCACCTTTATCTTTCGTGATTCCGCAGACACAATTCCTTATTGGCTGTTCAGAGTTAGAATAATATTCGGTTCAGCCCGAATCATGTTCCCAATGTATGCACCGGCAACGCTTCATAGAGGTAGCCCAGTTGCTAAAAAATGACGCTCATTCTTGCATTTTGGAAATAATTCTTATTCAATTAGCTTGGGGATGGCAAACGTAAACAACACTGCCAAATTCAAGGACTAGTAACATTTTCTTCCTGGCCTTTTTTTATTAAAAAAAGGACAACTTCGATCGTCACAAGGCTTGATTTCAGAGACTGGAAACCTTTTTTCATTTGAAAAAAGTGCACCAGAAGCTCCAAACAGGGTACATACGAAATACGAAGGGCTCATTCATGTGACTCAAAATCAACACATACAATATTTGCAGTGCCCATCGGGAGCCGCCCTTAGATACTCCAACATTATGGGAAATATAAAGGAATCCATCGGAAGCACAAACTGTAAACATCACTGCAAACAGTCAAAGACGGCACTCGCTTCAAGGCATTGAACAGTTTTTTCATATCTTTGTTTGCTGCATAAACGTTGCTGCTGTTTTGACAAACATAGCTACATTGTATGGCCGCGCCAAACGTTAAAAAGTGGTACTTCCACACAGGTCTTGTCAATTTTGCCTTCGAACAAGATGCGCGACAAAGCTTTTCACACAACTGCCTGAATAACTTGAAGAAATTCTGTGAGTATAAAGACGGTGTTGACTAATAATTGATTCAGTGTGTGAGTCGGAAGCTGGCGGGATATCCAAGTGTAAGCATATGGTCTGGGGGCCGGATAGTCCCTCCTCTTGGCTGGCCGAAGATTCACGGGAGAATAGCGATTTCCTGTAATGGGAACCACCGTAAGATGCGGCGCCTCAGCCACATTGTTTCGGCATTGTGGATGCAAGTGGGGAGCATTCATCTCTAGCACTGAGCAATGTTTTTGTTTTTCACGCCATTTCGATTTACTACAAATAGACTCAAAACATACACGAAATGCATGACAGCAACTGTAACAACAGTGCCGCAAACAAACAAATCTACAAAATTCCAATTTGTGCAAGAATTTGATGCTGCAACGCAGGCGCTTCACGCAGCTCCGCAGCAACAAGTTACACTGATGCTACAGCTGGCGGTAAATGCGCCGACGGCGTACAGGACCCGGACCCCAAAGATGTTCCTAATAAGGGGGTCTGGGGGAATGCTCCCGCAAAAACTTTTTCAAAATACAACCTCAAGATTCGCCTAGATTGGCTTTTCTTGGCAGTTTTCTTTTAAGAGGAGATTGCACTAGGGGGCAACTTTATGAAACTATGTGGGCAATGATAGGGGCTAGGGGGCATTTGCCCCTCTAGCTTCCTAGTTACTGTTACTATGTTAAAAGAGGCCTTGCTGTCTGCATATGTGTAACTTGTGCAGAAAATTGTAGAGTCGTGCAATCAAAATGTAGAATTGCGTAACAACATTGCAAAGTCGTTCAATCAAATGTATAGTCGTGCAAAAAAAATGCAAAGTTGTGCAGCCTAAATGTAAAAAATCGTGCAATGACATTGCAAAGTCGCGCAACCAAAATGAAAAGTAGTGGAACAAAAATGCTACGTCATGCAGTAAAAACAAAGAATCGTGCAGAAAAATATCCCAAATTTCTGTCAAAAAGTCATGTTTTTGGCCGGTTTGGTGCGCCGAAGCAATGGTTGAATTTAACAATTCAATACATAAACCTTTGCTATCTTCATTTCGACTTATTTTCTTGTAGCTATTGGTCTCTGGTAAATTTAAGTTTCCCTTCAGCTATGGCTTTTTAACTGTTTCTTTAAATGTTCGTAAAATACTAAATACCGCACTGTAAAACTTCAATACCGCAACACCGCAAGGATTTTCTGTCAATACCGAAATACCGCGCATATTTTACCCGATACCGCAGTACCGCAAACCCCGAAGTACCCCTCTTAAAAGCTTTCTTCGTCCGAAATATTTCTAAAAATTAATAAACGGGGGTCCTAATAAGGTCCGGAGGTGGGGGAAAAACTCAATATTGATAAACGGGGGACTAATCGGATAGCATTTTTTGGGACGTCTCTAATAAAAAGTGTTTTTGGCCAGTTGAAACATTCATAGTTCATTAAATATATTCACCATTTATCCCAGAATTCCACAAAATGTACCCCATCTACCTTTAACCTTTTCGATGATTTTTCCAAAAATATCGGTATCCCATGTTTTGAAACCCCTATAACACTGTTTGAAAGATGAATAAAATCATGAATTATCATAATAAAAAAAATCCTTCACCCCCGCCCCCCCATGGACAGCCATTGAAAATTTCAATTTGAAATTGAACCAAAGTACCTTTCAAGATCTTTGTGTTGCATACACGTTTTTTTTTATAAGAAACCTAGCTCGGGGCCTAGTTCTAAAAGTTTCTTAATTTTTGGCCCAATTTTATTTCTAAAGGTTTCTTAACAGTTTCTTAGTTAATTGAAATAAATTGCAGTAAAAACGACGAAAAACCCTCTGTGAGATACATCGTATACCTACAGTATTGCTTACAGATGCGAGAAATCGCACGGAATTAGCCACGCTGGTGCGAGAAATCGCATGGAAATGCTTGAGAACTAATTCCTACCTCCACAAATGTGAATCAGTATGTTGGAAAATGGACGCAAAATTCCTACAGTTTCTTAACTTCTTCCTCCTAGTTCTAAAAGTTTCTTAACTTTTTGGGTGTCTAGTTCTAGGTTTCTTATAAACCGGTTTCTTATAAAAAAAAAACGTGTACATCAAGACGATCATGGCGATAGACTTGATAACAATAGAAATTACGTCATGTTCTATTTTGAGCAATTACACAATTACTTTCAAAGGGAATTTCCCAGAAATCTGCAGCACGTATAAAGTAATGCTTTGCTGTCTCAACTCAAAACAACTCAACTTGATCACTTGAGTTTTTGTTGAGGAAGCTGCAAAATACCTGCGGCCAGAAGACTTTTTGTAAGTATCATAACGTTTTTATGCTTGATAGTATAAGCACAGGGTAGGCTGGTAGGGGTTACTCATCTTCACTTATTCAGAAGAGAGAATAGAGTTGATAACATAATCCTTCGCAGTTTGTCTAACCGAATTCCGATTATCAGATTTTCAGGAAAAACAAAATAGATGGTGCCAATCTTCAGTCTGTCGACTAGACAAAATCTCCTCTCCTTGAACTATAAATATTCATTATTGCAGGGTTGATTGAGTACAGAAACACAGAAGAGAATGGCAAGTCGAAGTATCAGCAGCAATGAAGGAGATTTTGAAGTTGTTCCAGCAAGAAGTGGAGATGAGTTTATGTCAATTACATCAGCAACAGAAGGGAAGGAGATCCTTATGAGAAGAGGGCAGATATCTTAGAGGTTAAACAATGATAGCAATTATTCATCTTATGCCTAATTCCCTATTTTATTAATGTGTGTGTCAAATTAGTGGAGTCAATTTAGGAAAAGCAATTATGTAATAGACTCCAAATCGACACCTTAGTAGCAGTAGCAGATATTGTGAAATCCACTGCATATGCAACTTCCAATCTGGCCCTGTAGGGTTATTTCATGCAGTATATCTAGCCACACAAGCAAGACATAATAGCCAAATGGTTGTCAATGAAGTATTTGCCAATAACTCACAATTCTTCACAGTATATGTAGTGATGCAGCACATAGGCCCCCACAATGTCCACCAAGAAAGCCAAAAATTCAATAATACAAACAACGCAATTCAAATGAATTTTACGCCTTTTTGCTGGAGGTCATTCAGCTTGTTTCAACCTCAGTTCCAATTTTGACACCCCATCTCATTTCAGCACTAATGTTGATGTTTTATTTTATCCCATTTGAACCAGCCACCACAGTTGCAAACGTAGGTAATTGGCAAGCTTTCATTGTGTATCCTATTCAACCCTGTTTACGTGCCAAGTGATAGTTGGAAATAGTGAATGCTTTCAATGAAAGAGCACCTTGTAAATTTTGCCTCCCCCAGGGATTGCAAATAAAGTGAGCATGCTTTGGTGAGGGTAAAAACCAAATTCAGTCTGAAAGAACTTTCAGACTATCATTGAAGAAGTTTCTTAGCATAAAATTTCTGGATGCTATGTCTCTTTGAAAAAGTATGTAAGTAAATAAAAACTCTCTTTTTATATATACTGTATAGCACTGAAACAGGCTATGTTATTAACCAAACTAAAATATGCTTTTCTTTTTTTAGAGTAAATGTGTTGTTGGAGACATGCTGCAAAAGTTACACTTCAAAAATGAATCAGATATTGATGAGCTACATGAAAAGTTGAAATCAAGAGATGCATTAGGTACTGGTGCTTTTGCCTCATGGCATGTTTTTTTTAAATTGTCTAATAATTCATTTTCTAGAGAATACAGCAGCACAGAAAAATATGGGCATGCAGTTTGCGGGAGGTGTTTTGTGGTAGAAGAAGCTTTTCTCAACAGGAGGTTTTGTAATTTATAAAAGTTAAAATGAGCTGAGCTGATATGACACTACTAAACTACCTGAAACGAGCTGTCAAAATTGGAATCAAGGCTGAAATGACCTAAAACGCTCTGCTCAACCTGCTATCCTGGCAACAAAGTATAAAATTCAAGGGAATCGTATTGTTCTTTATGCAATGTTGCATTCTTTTTTAATAACAATAGGAACATGTGGTATCAAAGCAGTCATCCTGCTTAGCAATTGAAAAATAACAAATTGTTAGAGAGCTGAAATTGACTCGATTAACATAAAATTGCAAAGCCTCCTAACTCCTGCTGTCAGCATTTTTTAAGAAAATCCAAAGATTATACTGCTATATTAAAAAAGAAAATTTAAAATATCTGTAATTTTCTCTCCTCCTCATTGGTTGGATAAATCCAACCAATTGATTTCAGCTCATCTCGCTTACAATTGGTTTTTTAATGTGTCTAAGCACTTATTGGTGATCTAATACAAGAGCATCCCGAAGAATGCCACTTTGATACTAACACATGCTTCTGTTGTACTAAGAAAAGGATGGACAATGCTTAAAGAACAATACAACTCCCTTGACATTTACAATTAATTGCTTATATAACAGGTTGTTGCATGTCGTTTCAGCCCCCATTCCAATTGATAGCTCCTTTCATTGGCTTGTTCCAGGTTGTGTCAGCTCATTTTAACTTTCGTAATTACGCGAGAGATTTCTTGCAGAAGGGGAATCAGTTTTATACAAAATGCTGTGTATTAAACACTGAGTCGCATTTGTACAGCAAATGTGTATGCTTTTTTTCTTTCAAGCTATTCTTTTACAGAGCACATTTATTTTGGTATTTTTCTATTTGTTCAACCAATAAGATTTTGGTCCCCCACATGCTAAACAACTTGTGCCACAAGAGACTTAACCAAGTGGAACAAAAAAAGATTTTATTGATCTGATGAGGAATTTAATTTTAGATGAAGGAATTGGGGGAGAGATCTCAAACCTTGAAGACATAATGAAGAATGAAAAGATAGCAACTGAATCCCTGAGAAATGCAGCAGAGAAAGCCAAAGGTTAATATTTGTTTTGTTTTTTTTTGTGTGTGGATTTGCATCACTATTTTTGTTAGTGAAACTACTGTATTTCTTTGAATGAGTATGGCCCTAATGATCCCCTGTCCCAAAATAACCCTCCTTTCCAGAAAAATTTCCCAAGTACACCCCTCAAATTAAACACCCACTATAAAGTTCTTGCATGGGACTCTTTTTGGGTAATTTCCAACGATTCATTCAAAAAAGGTACTACTTATGGAATACTTTTTTTGCATTGATTCCAGGAGGAAAATATTCCTGTGAGGATATCAAAGTATCTTGAAAGAGATTCGGAAATCCTTGTTTTAATCTTAAATCAGTTAGCAAATTAAAAAATTGTAGAGATTCATGAGTGCTGTTTATTTGAGTGGAAAACTTAGTACAAGCTAATAATCTGATGACATATCTGTTGCACAAACAAAATCCAGGCATTCTTAGGTCTACTACCTTCTAGTCATGCTCTGCCACATTTCCAATCTTGGCTTTACGTTTTTTAAGACAGATTTCTTACAGTAATAGGTGTACATTATTGCAAAGGTAGGATAAATAGGAAAGAAACCACATTTGTCATTGCCCGATGATTGGAGACGGATCTCTCCCAAAACGTTGCCCAACTAAATATCAAAGGCTTGTCATGATAAGTGGTGACTATCTTGTCTAATACGGTGTCAGAAACAGCCTTGATAAGTCCGAAATATTTACACATTCATGTATATTTCACGCTGTATCCTGTGAACTGATTGATGCTCAAAACACTATACCAATCTAGCACCATATGGTCTATATATTCTGCCATTGTCAGTTGTTTCTGTCTGTTTCAAATGTTAATACTCCGAGTAGTATAGTAGTATCAAATAATTTAAGCATCATCTGTCCACTATTGTAAGCGATTTTGAAAGTCAGCAACACCAAAAGACCAAAAGAGTTTCAAGATGTTCCTCTCAATTTAGCGTGTTCTAAAACATTAAGAATTCATTCTTATTCTTGTTCATTTGTAGAATATATAAAAAACGTAAGAGATCTGGCGTGTAAAAGTAAGACCACAGTGAAACGAGCCCTTGATGTTCTTGAAATTGTGCTTCCAGTATTTATAAGGGCATGTGAGATCTCCAACGAAAATCCCAAACTGTCTGAAGATTTTGTCCAGCTGCAAGATCTTTATCAAAACACGATGAATGAAATGATTCAACACCAACGAGATTTTGAGATGGAGAAACGTGAAGAAAAGCTTGCCGAGGGAAAAGGATTGCTTGGTAAATCAAAACCTTCATTTATTCATTATCGTTCTTATCATTAGCATTTTGCAGTCTTTTATAACTTTCTGTATTCCCTTGTGATGATATTTCCATTATAGGTTCGTGTATACATATACATACATGAACACTTATGTACTTTTCTTTAAATAAAAGCATATACAACTCACTGTCAAATCGCGTTTCATGATTAGATCATGGCTTCCCATGAACCTTTTAGCTTGACAGTAGTAACAGAGGAAAATGGTTAACCCCCTGTTATCCAATACGTATTGTAAAATATAAACCTCCTAAACCTCCGCATTGAACCCTATTCTTAAACCAAACCTAACCTAACCAAACCTCAGTTCAGTCTAAGCACTTAACTTGTTTACCCTAGCACAAACCTTTTTCAATGACCTAGCCCTTTTTCCTTTAGACCATTGCCTTCTTAACTTCCGGATACTAATACATAAAAAGACATAAGCGCCCAAAGCAAGAAGCTTTGCCGTTAGTATTCAGTTTTAAAGAGATCTGTGTAGACACTGCTTGAATAAGCGTCGAAAATCCTTAATTACATTGGCTTTCCAGAAAATTATTTAAGAGTTAAATTTTGAAATGATGCTATCCACATTTGTAGAGCGTTCAATCTCAGTTGCCATGGGTGATCGTGAAAAAGTTGTAGAAGACATTGCTAAAGAAAACGAGCTTGGACAATTGGATCAATTTAAACAAGCACAGAGTGAAGTTGAATTAATGATTGGCACAGAAGCAAAAGAATTAGATGTATGGCTAGTGAGTTGCCGTGAGGATATGTCCATTATAGGTTCGTGTATACATGTTTTATTACATGGACACTTATTAATTCTTCTTTCTATAAAAGTATACAAGTCGCTCTCAAATCGCGTTCTAGGATAACTGTGGCAGTTTGGTCAAGTAATTTTCGAGGTTGCAGAGAGGCTCACGATAGACTGATTGTAAGATCGCATGTTGTAGGGATTTCCCTTCAGCTAAGTAACTCTAATGAGTTAGTTCTTGACAAAGGTGTACGAAGGATATTCACTTCAAAATATCGTACTTGGAAGCCAGAGATCCAGGTCCATTTGGTATAATTCGCTGTTTAAAGTTGAAATTATGTACCTGAAGCCACGCTTATGAAACAGCGTTAATTTTAGTGTTCTCGCGTGTTTCTTTCTTCACAGAATCGGGAAAACAAATGCAACAAGAAAGGTACAAAGCTGCAACTAAGAAATACGAGTCTCGTATAAAGACTATTGACACAAATCTTGATGTTAACAAAACAAGACAGGCAGAATTGTTGAAACAACTAGACTTGCTTCGGGAAGAAGAGAATCGACTCAAGAATAATAAGGTTTTTGAACAGCAAGTTCAAAATAGAGCAACAGAGGTTAGTGGAAATTTGAATAATTCAAATACATCTTTTCATTTTTAGGCCAAAAAGAAATAGAATAACTACATCTTCGTTGCGCTAACCTTATTGTTGATACACTCAGAATTCCGTTTCCTGTGCTGTTTTTTATCGGTATTTGTAAATTTTTGTTACCTGGGTCCATTTAAACTTAATTAGCATTGCAGCACGGCATGAATGTTAACCGTTTACAAGTATACTTTTTATGCATTCTAGGTGAAGTAGTCGTTTAAAAACATCATTTTTGTATTTTTTCGTTTCCATTACAAAGCACCGCTGTCGGAAGCGTTCCAGTGTTGCATTCAATCTTAGTTGTATTGATTTGCTAAGATGCTATTCCAGTTATGATCCTGGTTAAATTTCTAGCTTGATGGGTCTGTAATTGAAGAGTTGTCATCACTTCACAAAAAGTCAGCGATATTCAGGAACATGCTTCCACTGCCCAGGAAATAATATTGCAGATGCATCGTATGTATATCTTCCATCTCTAACTTCTTTCGCTAAAGTCTTGTTTTTTTTCATTTAAACTACAGTAAGAACACACAAATTAGATACCAGTTTTTTCAAAACAGCTTGTTTCCTATCAAAAGAGCATTTTTGGGAGCAGGCTGATGGGTTTCTTATAATATGGTTAAGAAACTTTCAGTAATTCTCAACCACAGCATGCATGTATGTACACTACTGCATCGTATTAGACATGATAGTGACCACTTATCATAGCAAGCCTTTGATATTTAGTTGGGCAAAAGGCTTTCCATGATAAGTGGTGACTATCATGTCTAATAGGTGTCAAAAACAGCCTTGATAAGTCTGAATATATTTAATCTACACTACTGCATATTATGTACTGAGATTTAAGGTTATCAAAATGGAGGTTCACTAATTTGCATATTGCAGTCATTGTCTTCATGGATGTTTATGCACAATTTCATGCATTTGAAACTAAATCATTACAAAGTGTTAAGCAATAATGAAATATATAAACATTCGGATCCTGTAATAGGAAACGTTCCTAAAATGGGGCTGAGAATTTCTTGTGAGGGTACCATTGCTCAAAAAAATCCGTTTGAGGTTGAAGTGGTTTCTATTGTTTGGGTTCGTACTGCATCAAATATAGTCGATGTAATCGAAGTATGACTCTAAGCATTTTAGTGTATGCTCCATTTAGCCTGTCCCTCATTTTGTCAGTAAAAGTCAAAAGCACCGTATAACAATACGCAGCCTATTCTTGTGTCGATGTCTTTTCACCTAATTGAACTCATAATAAAAAGAGTCTTAACGATCAAAAATAGTTAACAAAGCCAGAGCGTAGTCACCAACTGTTAAACAATTACAAGTCTTCGGCCAAACTCGATTTCTTGACAAATGCATTGGAAGGTGGAAACAAGAGTTATCTTTTCATTTGAGACAATCGCCCTTTAAGGTATCCCCGAAGTTACTCTCAAGTTGTCGAATAAAATCGTAATGATAACACTGGTCTCAAGACCAAAACTTTTGTTGTCTCAAACCAATTCCCCAATCAGATTGCAGAACGCTATTCTGTTTGACTATCTGTCTTTCCCCCACCTTTTCCTTCATGTTATCCAAGCCTGAGAGTGGCTTTCAGCCACAGCTTCCAGTGAGACTCGATGGTTTAGACCGCCTTTTCTCCTGAAAAATACGAGTTGTAGTTTGAGAATCCAACAGTTCAACTCAATAGCAATAACTACGACTTGTGTAGGTCGAAACCTATCGAAAAGTTAGTGAACCTTTTAGCGGCCGGCTGTTGAAAAAACCGATGTCAGAGGCCAGTCTAAAATTCGTATTTTTCATTCATATTTATTTATTCTAGAGTGCAGCTCACTGCTGTTCAACACGGCAATCGATACACAGACGCAAAAGGAAGAGAGGCTCAGACAACTTGAAATCGAGGCTTTGACACGCGAAGGGACTGCACTTGCTAAAGCAGCTGTTGAGTTTAAAGTTCAAATTCACATGGGAGAAGAAAATATCAAGGAATACAACGAACAGGTAACAATTGCCTGCCAGCTGATCACAGAATCTTGATGATCATACGTCAGATACTGCAATGATGCAGCGCGCAAGAATATTTTGTTTCTTTTCTTAAGGCTAGAAATTATTCTTGGCTTTGGGATGCAAAATGTCTGAGGCCCCTTCTGCACAGATAGTTTCCATTTAAAATGCAATAATTTCTTTAAGTTTCCATCTTCCCGCTACACGACACCAATTAATGTACAATCAGATTTCCAAGGTTGAATGATTTGAAAACGCAATGTTTGAAAACGTATTTTCCCACGTAGAAACGAAAAACAAATATCTTAAAACGCTACAAGAAAAAGCAATTATTTTGAAAGATCTTTAGGCTCTAAGCTTCAGGATTCAATGTTCAGGAAAACTCAGGCGGCGAGAACGTCCTGAAGGCGTTCGTGTAATCAAAAAACGTCGAAAACGCATGCATTAAACGTAAAAATGTAGATTAGGTTTGATGACATATGATTTTGCTTGGCTGACGACCTAATGTATTTAACTTGCGAGAAACACCGGAAACATTTTTAGACGTACTATTTGCGCTAGCGAATTGTACTGGGGGAGCTTGTAAGTTCGCCGTTTCCTGAGGAGGTATTTGTTGAATTTGATGGAGTATGCCTTCAGGTCAGTGAAGTTCAGCGTTAACAATGAGTTGGACAAACGACGTTGCAATGGGTAGCCCCTTGTGACCAGTACTATTGAATTTTTAATATGTGCAATAATGTTTCCCTGTTTCTTGCAATTTTGTTCTACTCGAAGACTATTCTAACATTTTCTTTGCAAATAGGTTCTAACACAATTTTGTACTCGAAGACTATTCTAACATTTTCTTTGCAAATAGGTTCTAACACAATTTTGTACTCGAAGACTATTCTAACATTTTCTTTGCAAATAGGTTCTAACACAATTTTGTACTCGAAGACTATTCTAACATTTTCTTTGCAAATAGGTTCTAACACAATTTTGTACTCGAAGACTATTCTAACATTTTCTTTGCAAATAGGTTCTAACACAAATTTTAACCATACACAAGACTAAAAATACAGAATTTCCGTTTTGCTTCTGTTTACTTTTTCTTAAGTTATTGCTTATTGCTTCTTTAATAAATGTTGTATACTCATTGAACTAATCAGATTTAAATAAGCAGCATTTTAAACGGCTATGCTAAGATGTATAAGAGTGAATTGTATGCTTATTTCAGATGGTATCAATCCGTAAAGAAATTGAAAAGGCAGCGAAAAAGGGGCAGACACTGACGGTGACAAAGAAAAAGCAGGATCATGAGGAGTACAAGGTGGAAATGGAGAAAGAAAAGTCTCGTAAAGAAGAAAGTGCTGAAAAGTTGGAAAACATGATGGCTTCATTGAAAACTGTCAATGATAAACTCAGTAGTTTTGGTGTAAATATGCCAGATGTGGATGCACTGTGTAAGTTCTGTGTGTTGTCATTTTTCGTAAACACAAAGTTGATTTTTAACAAGTTCGCTTCTCTGCTTTCCTTAAGATGAGCAGCAATCCTCCTTTTCAGATTAGAGCCTCGTTTACTAAATTTACGAAAAATTGTTTGCTCAAAAATGTTGCCCCCAGATTCAGACTAAGCACGTCAACTTTAATACTTGGGGAAATTTTTTTGCTTCTAGCCCTTACTAGGTTAATTTTGTAGCAAAGAAAATTTTTGAATTTTTTGACCATGAAAAATCGCTTGGGGTGATATTTTACACCCTCAGTCATTTTTTACGATGAAATACTGGCCCTTTGTTGAAATACTGTATTACGTGTGTATTACGTTTTGTCATGGAGCTTCAGCAATCTCTATTTATTGATATCAAAACATTGTTGTCGCAATTTCGGGTTACAAGCGATCCTATGACGAATTGATAAAAGCGCAGAAACGGTTGAAAATTCTTTTGATTGACAATGCTTACAAAAGGCCGTAATAACCTCTCAGAAGATGTAAAGGTTAAGCAAACCTTATTGCTTTATTTTCGCGCCCCATTTCGTCTTCGTTCCTTTATTTTTCACGCCTTTATCGCCCCTCTTATTTTTGCACCTATTGATTGTTTTTCGAGCACTTTCTTTAAAGTCGCTTTCAAAGCCCTCTAATTTTCACGCACCAAGTAAACAGACAGGCAAAAATTTCCTTCCAGCAACGTCATATGGTAACATGCAAGCCTGCTTTCTGCTTATGTCATCATAGTCAGCAATATTAATTAAATGTGATATTATTAAGGAGACTACATCACATTGTTATCCTTTGGGTCGATAATAACCTCCATGACACGTTTATCTATACTTTCTTCATTAATATAAAATGTAAAGTAATTTGAACGAGTTGATAACTATTTCATATTCTTGTTTTTAGTTGCCCAAAGAATGGAAGATGTGCTGCTTGGAAATGATGCGTCAGGACCAATGTCTATGATGTCCATATGAGGTAACTGCTATCAGCCAATTCGTAATAAACTTTTCATTACCAATCAAAAGCAATTAATCAATGTCTGTATAACTAAGAGCACTAGCCAATAGTACAATCGCTGCAACAGTCTAAAGAGCTGTATATTTTGTAATGATTTACCATTTTTCGTTTTTAGTGCTACTTTTAGTATTTAGATTTTTAGAATATCACTTTTAATACCTAGTTACTGGAATGTCAATTTTTGTAAGCTAGTCAGAGACACATCTGGTAATGCAAACACAATCAATGTTGAATTTGACAATTTGTATCAAATGTTTTTATTAATTTTAAATATCTACATGAATTTGCAATTTGCACTAATACAATCGTCATCCAATATTTTTGAGCGTGAGGCTGTTTGCCTGAGGTTTTCTCTTTCATCGATTAATGAGAGCAGGTGCATTCAGAAAAAATGACGATGATACCCCCAAGTGACCTTTTCATATAGAACAATGTTACAGATTTTCATGTTGAAAAATAATATTCTTGTTTACTTAAGTCATGTTATTTGTGCTTATCATCTTCCCAATTCTGTTTTCTGCAACGCTCTTTGCCATTCCCTGTAACTTGCAAGCATCGTCAATTCTAAGCTTTAGATCCACGTTGCCTTCATTTCTAAGCGTTATTATATTGAACATAGTAACAGGTAACACAATGTTGCAGACCAATTTATTTTTGTATTTTAAAAAATTAGCAACTTCAGCCGTTTTGCTTTGTCATCAATCAAATTATCAAATATGAAATTAAATTTGATATAGACTTCGCTAAATGAATGTAGTCCTCATCTTGTCCTTACTTGATCCAGACTTAGTGCTTAATTGTTCATTGTTTTGTCCTAACGTTGCTCTCTCGTAGTCTTTGATTAGTGCTTGCTCTATTTTCATTAAGATGACCAGAATTTCTTTTAATCATGGAGCTCGAATATACTCTATTTAAAACATCGCTCTCCCAACGAAATGTGTCTTAAAACAACCGTACAAAGAATTGACAGACTTTTCTTCGGACCATCTTGAAAAAGGCCATAACAGTCTCGCTGAACATAATGATTAGCACAAGCACATTTATTTTATTGCGCTCCTTTTTCGCGTCTTTATTATTCACTCCTTTAATTGAATCCGTTAATTCACCCCTTAAAGTTGTTTTTTTTTACATTATTCATGAATTAATGCAAGATCAGCATCGTCTTCTATTGTGTTTTTGTCTTTTGCACGATCTTCTGCTGCCCAACCATAGGTGCCCAACCCATGATGATAAACTTTTTTGTCCAATGATAGGGATGTGCTTCTTCAAACTCAGCCGTGTTTGTTCCGCCCTTTTCATGGCTTTCATAACAGCTTTTAAAACTTGGTCATGTTCAAGCTTTCAAAGTATAAAAGATCCTCTCGAAAGTCTTAACTTTCATTATCAGCATCATAATAGCTTTCACTGACTATTTCGTCGTCCAAATCTTGTTTTTACTGAACAAATTTCAGTGCATGACTAGTCAACGATTAAGGTTTTGAATCTGGGGAAACTCACAAGAGTGGTGGTTGTCCCAGGTCAGTTTGAATCTGCGCACAAAAGTGGCGTTATTGCCTTTATATGGTACCAGAATCCGACAACAACTTTCCCGGCAGAGGTTTCTACCTGAGGGACAATTTTCAACTATACCAACAGCACAGGCAAGAATATTTCTCAAATAATATAAACGTGTGAATGGTGAAGGTGGAGGTGAAATGGTGTTTTAGCGCCAGTCGCAAGGATCTCAGAAGTAGGTTAACTAATCGAGACCTCGACCCTGGCTGTGACGCTACCGTGCATGGCATCTTTTACCGTACTGAGTGGTGAGGCAATTGCCCCACCAGGCCCCTCTGACTGCCCCAGTACTCATTTGTGAAAACATGGTTTAGCCCCACCAGTGATGGGCCCCTGTTTGGTTTGGTCTTTGCGAAACAGTATTTTTTTTGGTAGAATGAATAACTTATATACACTGTATTTTAGTTAAAAGGCCTCATCACCAAAGAACCAAGTTTTGCGTCATTGGCTGACAAATACGAGTAGACAGGTATTCCATGAGAGTACACAAAACGTGCATCAACCTTAAGGTGCTGTCAGTGTTAAGGATATATGTAAAGCGGTTAGTGCGGGTTTCATGCAGCCGAATATTCATGGGTCCCGGGCCCTTTATGGAGTTTCGCCCCACCAGTCGTAAATCCTTAAAAGATGCCCTGCTACCGTGGCTCCTACCCTCACCACACTGGGCTTCTGTCACCAAGAGTCAGCTGGATTACACCACGACGCCATAGCACCTTCTGAATATAGCCTCAAGGACTCAATTATTTGCCCCAGGCGGTGGGGGGCACTGACCTTATTTGGACCAGGGACGTGCCATCGAAGCTTTAAATACATACCCGTTCCTTACACCGAAGCCTCGAAAAGGTATACCTGAGTGACAAAACTACGATATGGAATTGTTTTCCATTTTTTTCTAATTTCGGCCAATGGTAGTGATTCGGTAAACCCCTAAATCCAACTGGACCCCTATCGGATCTCGATTGGAGTGCCCCGGGATTCTGAATATCCCCCACTGTACTCAGAGATGCCTCCCTACCTACCCCGACTGATAACCCTCGCGGTACTGCATATTCACATGGGTACTGAATATCCCACACTACTGAACGTTCCGACAATTGCGGACCAAAACTTTTATTCCGCGGTATTCGGCTTTTCCAGAGAAAAAAGTCATGTGCCGACGCCGCGCAGGCAAGAAATAGGTTGCAGTTGAAGTTGTTGTTGTTGTTTTGTAATCGCTGACTGAATCGTAGACTGATTACATTCCTCCCACTCTTTCGGAAACAGCTCATAACAACTACAACAACATAATCGCTGTTTCCTCAGAGTGGGACTCATAATCTATAAGTCAAAAAGTCGGCCTGATATGCCAACTTTCTGGCATATCCAATCAGAATGCAGAACAGCCCGAATCTACAGCAGTGATTGGCTTATCTATTACTCCCACCTTTTCCATCTCTAGTTTCCCCAATAGCCGCCAAGCTTCGAGCGAGCGGGGTCAGTAACGTTACCTGACAAATACGGGCCTGACAATTACGGGCTTTTCTGACAAATACGGGCTTTCAAAGCGGGCGCCGAATGAACAATGGATTCTTTCAAATAATAAAGAATAAATAACTCATATCGTGTTTCAATTGTTTTCTATCACAATAATGCAAATAACAGTGAAATTAAAACTTAATTTTAAGTTTGTAAAAAAGACAACAAAGTATGAAACTAATCAGTGTAAAGAGTATCAGAGTTTCATAATCCACAGAGTTCCTATACTATGTATAACGGGAACGAGCCCTGGCAATAACAAGCCTTACCATTACGGGCATCTGTATGATTTAAACGACGTTAACGCCAAAAACGGGGTTCTGATTTTATCTTACAAATACGGGCCTTTTTTCGAAACGACAAGAACGCCAAAAAGGGGGTTCTGATTTTATCTTACAACTACGGGCCTTTTTTCGAAACAACAAGAACGCCAAAAACGGGGTTCTGATTTTATCTTACAACTACGGGCCTTTTTTCGAAACAACAAGAACGCCAAAAAGGGGGTTCTGATTTTATCTTACAAATATGGGCCTTTTTTCGAAACGACAAGAACGCCAAAAAGGGGGTTCTGATTTTATCTTACAACTACGGGCCTTTTTTCGAAACAACAAGAACGCCAAAAACGGGGTTCTGATTTTATCTTACAAATACGGGCCTTTTTTCGAAACGACAAGAACGCCAAAAAGGGGGTTCTGATTTTATCTTACAAATACGGGCCTTTTTTCGAAACGACAAGAACGCCAAAAAGGGGGTTCTGATTTTATCTTACAACTACGGGCCTTTTTCGAAACAACAAGAACGCCAAAAGGGGTTCTGATTTTATCTTACAAATATGGGCCTTTTTCGAAACGACAAGAACGCCAAAAGGGGTTCTGATTTTATCTTACAACTACGGGCCTTTTTCGAAACAACAAGAACGCCAAAACGGGTTCTGATTTTATCTTACAACTACGGGCCTTTTTCGAAACAACAAGAACGCCAAAAACGGGGTTCTGATTTTATCTTACAAATACGGGCCTTTTTTCGAAACGACAAGAACGCCAAAAAGGGGGTTCTGATTTTATCTTACAACTACGGGCCTTTTTTCGAAACAACAAGAACGCCAAAAACGGGGTTCTGATTTTATCTTACAACTACGGGCCTTTTTTCGAAACAACAAGAACGGCAAAAACGGGGTTCTGATTTTATCTTACAAATACGGGCCTTTTTTTCAAAACGCCATTAATTTCTATAAATGATTCGAGCCACCCTCTTTAGGGGATTTCAGCTATTGTTATTAGGTACAAATTAATTCTGATTTCGGTAATTGTTGTTAACATGCCGCATATGAATAGAAATCAATGAAAGATAATACAACTCGATTGTTAGGAAGAAACCTATTGTAAATTCGGCGCCCGCTTTGAAAGCCCGTATATGTCAGAAAAGCCCGTATTTGTCAGGCCCGTATTTGTCAGGTAACGTTACTAATAGGGGTGCTTCGAGCAGCTTCGCCACAGCTTTTTCGGGGCAGAAAAGACAACCTTCCACCTGTATATACATAATCCCCATACTAATAGTTAATAAAAACGTTCGTTTTAGTACTAATGATTTCGTTTTTAATTTTTGAGAGCAAAAAGTACGAATTTAGAGACGTTTTAGGGTCGGCTGTCAAGTCAAATTTTAGGCCGCTCGGATGACATAGCTTTCTCGCGTGCGAAAAGAGGAATTAATGAACTTGGATGCATTTTGGGCTCAAATGAAGTTAGGAGAAGCATTTTTCTCTGTACAACTAAATTTTTTTGTATGTTGCAAACCGAAAAATACAGATTTGGGCAAGTTTTAGGGTACCCTGGGTGCCAGACTCTCGAAATTAAAAAACGAGAGTCTGGTTCAGTGCGCCCTGACCTCGTTCCTGTGCAGACCGCCTGAACTCATTTGAAAGTTCTTCTTGCCAATTCCACTGACTGGACTACGACTGTACAAGGAGGAGTTCGTCTGAAACATATCAGGCCAGTATGGAAAGTAATGTTTTTGTGCACCGGACAGAAGGATTTGGGCCCAGTTCTGTGCACCAGGGTTTGTGCACCGTTGGCGAAGCCAGCGGAGTGCGTCGAAGACGCACCTTCTAGGGGGGTCTGGGGGCATGCTCCCCCAGAAAAATTTTGAATTTGGAACGTCTAGAATGGCTAAAAATGACAGTTTTACTTTCGCTTTAAAGAAGCAGGATACCTATTTTCAGCAGTAATAATCTATCCTTTATGGAAAGGTAGATTCGTTCAGACCGATATACCTGGGAGGGTCAAGGGGCATGAAGCCATGGATTTTGAAAATTGGGTAGCTAGAATTGCTTTAGGGCTTAAGAACAACAGCCAACCTAAAACACTGTCTAGGGTGGTCTGGGGGCATGCACCCTCCAGATAAAATTTGAATTTGGAGCGTTGATAATGGCTTAGAATGACCATTTTTACTTTACTTTTAAGAAACTGATGCCTTTTTTCAGCAAGTTTGTTAGATTTTTTAGGAAAAAGAACGTAAAATCTGTTATGATGTGATTTAGACGACAATCGAAAATTTGGAGGTTCTACATCTAGGGAGTTCCAGGGGCTGTTTTCATATTTGATTGGCTGTTTTCATATTTATTATAAATAACTATCACAATTCCAGCTTCCATAACTTTACTTCATTCACTGCATCAAAAAAGTAGCATCAAACAACAGGTTATTTGCTTTTAATTTGTGCACCAAAGCAAGGCTTTTGCAACTTTGTGCACCAGCTTGTGCACCAACCAGCCACCCTGTGCACCGGACATGTCCGGTGCACATCGCTTTCAATTTCCATACTGGAATCAACATTTTCAGAAATTGACAGAAATCTGCTCTCCAAACTTGAAGTTTGATCACTTAACAGATGGTAAAGATCATATGAGAAAACTAAAGGGTGATTTGTAGTGCTTGACTAATAAGACCTAGTGTACATTCACATTATGCTCTTTGTAAACATTTCCTTGAGTTCTCTGATTTGTTGATGTCAGTTTGATCACTCTTAACAATGCCATGAAAATACTAGCACACTTTAGGAAACAACCCTTGCAGATATGATTAGTATGTACCAATTAAAATGTTTATATTTAGATGTGAACAGTTTCATCACAAATAACAAAGGCAGTATCACAACTACCACTGGTTTCTCCACGACAAGGCCTTACTTCTTTGCGAAGAGAGGCGCCGCCTGAAATATCAGTGATTTTCCAAAGCCAGTTGGCAATATGGCGAATGTGTCCTGTCTTTCAACAAACAAAGCTCCTAATGATTTCAGCTGCTCTCTGTTGAGTTCCACAACATGAGGAAAAAATTCTTCGATAACAGCTTCAACAGCATCTTCGAACTCATATTTGCGGCCGCCATTATCAATCGATATTCTCTTCTGTTCAGCGTTTTACACAGGAGGTTATTTCAAGTGCTGGACATTGTTTTACCATGACCTTTTGAACTTACAGAAATATGTATACTGGCTCCTTATTGGTCAAAACAGGCTCATCAGAACGAGGTCGGGGCGCACTGAACCAGACTCTCGTTTTTTAATTTCGAGAGTCTGGCACCCAGGGTAGTTTTAGGGTCAGTAGTCGGGAAATTTTGTTAGGCCATCCTTCACACCAGAACGAGGTTCGTGAAAATTAGGCCGACTTTTGACTGTTTGTTTGTTTGTTTATGAGTCGTAGTTGGAGCGGGGTGGTGGGGTGTGGAGGAGCGTAGACTACGACGAATGTAATAAGTCTAACTGAATCGCAGCTGGAGAAGTTGCAAAAGCTGATTGGAAATCCTTGAGTTGATAAAACAACTTGCTTTAGCAATAGGATCTGCAAGGGAAAACTTAGTTATCGCTATTTACGAAATAAGCATCTGAAAATACCAGCAGTCTGGCAGTTTTTAACCGAGTGTGGTAAGCACAGGACTCTGAAGCTGCCTATTTTGATAGCTGCCTATCTTGCAAGCTAGACTTGCCCGTTAACAAAAGGTGATAAGAGCAATAAGTGTTCAGTTATTCGGTGCGATGGCATATTCTGTCGGGTATGCTGTGTTTTTATGAGAGCTAGCTGCAAATCTGAAGGATCATGCCGTCTCTTCGAGAGTATCGTATTTGCATGCCACTTACCGTGGACGAAGTAAGAATCGTTTGTGTTTCTGCTATCTCTATCTATCTACACAGTACTGTACATTACAAAATAATTGGCATTGTGTACACGTTGGTTAGTAGGTTAGTAAGATGAAAATAGAGTGAATCAGCAATTTAGTCCTACTACAATCAAATTCTAGTGGAGGTACAGATTAGGATATATCCTAAACTGAACATCCGTTTCACATGGGGATCAAAGCATAATTGATGTGTTGGTTGGTTGGGGAGAATAATGTGGGATTAAACTGCTGACACACAAGTAAAAAAAATAATAATAAAAGAATTTAAGCATTTAATTCCCCTTGCATAGTTTCCTTTTAAAAGCTTCTAAGGAGCCACTAGTTCTTTCCTCTATTGTTAGTCCATTCCAGATTTTAGTTCCAGTTGGTATAAATGAGTTTTTAAAATTGTCAGTTCTACAGTACGAATAAGAAAGGAATCTTGTGATCCGTGTCCATAATGTGCTAAAGGGGTAAATAGGGATACTGGAATGCCAATAAGGCTGTTACATCATAAATATTCTCATCATAGATATTTCTCTTTCCAATTTTTTGAAGACAACCTACGTACCTACCTGGGATATTGAATAAAATGTTATAAATTTTAGATGTTTTCAATAGCTTTTGATTTGGTTGTTTTGTTTTTAGTACAAAGTTGGCCAACTGTACATGATCAATAAACACACCCATGAGCAAAGTGAAAAGGGTGAAGGTGTGGAAGTTGTTGTCAATGAACCAGTATTAGATAAAACTCATGGCAATGGATTTTACACTGAGAAACGAATTTATCTCAATAGGTATAGTCCCTATAGTTTTACTGTCAATTTACTGTGTGCAATGTCATGGACCTCAGACTTTCAGACACAGACAAAGAGACCTTCAACTGTAACCAAATTGAAATTCCACCAGTTCTACAACACCACAGGCTAGATATGGCCCATGTGCTATCTAACATAACTTCTCTTACAATATTTCGATGAACAGCGGAATCATTTTCAGGCATACTTGCCAGTTCAGCTTTTCGTTCTTTCTGATTGGTGCATTTTGAGCTGCATCTGCGTATAAATTCTGCCTTAGTCTATTGTTTCGGTCTGTTTCTGATGTTCATACTTTGAGGAGTGTCAGACAAAACAGCTTTTAAGTATGCCTGAAAATGATTCCGCTGTTCATCGCAATTTTGAAGTTTTGTACAACTCAAAGACTATTCTCTTACAATGTTAACCTACTGTTTGCCAAGCACTTCATCAACAAAATAATTACCTTTTAGCTATAGAATATTTTGATTACAAAATGCTGATCTAGAAATACTATAATGTAGCATGACATGAGGATTACATGTTAACTAAACAATTAACTACAAAATAATGCTCAAGTTTTATGATGACCATGAACTAAATACATTGATATTACGCATCTGTGGTTATACTATATTGTGACCCAGCCCTCCCTAAGAATAAGATAATTATTATTTACGAAACATAAAAATACTGTGATAATGATTACAATGGTATGTCATATTTAGGGCCTGTTTATATGAACAAAATCATCCCACCTTCCAGCCCTTCAGCTGAGCAGTGAGACGAAATTCTAATAAGTTTACATGTAGAATTTCATCCCACCTTCCAGCCACTTGTCTCATATTTCCGCTTTTGTTTAATTTTCTCAGACAATAGGATTATGTCTGAGATCTCACCTGACCGGGATGAAACGTTTTCCATATAAACAGAAGATGAAAATCACAAAGGTTTGTATTGGAAGGTGAGATCTCACCTCTCAGCTACAGGGCTGGAAGGTGGGATGAGTTTCCCCATATAAACAGGCCCTTACCTTTTTAATTAGAAGTTTGAGAGAATATTATTTTTGAGTCTTGCTTTAGATGCTGCCCCTGTCAGTAATTTAAGTAGTCACAGACCTCAGACATACAGACACAGAAAATAGACTTTTAACTCTAACCAACTTAAAATTCTACCTGCCAACAAATAAAGGCTACATACGGCCTTTAGACTACATAACATTCTTAGGAGGAAAACGCAGTGTACACCTAGCACTTCATCCACGAAACAACCAACGTTTAGCAACAGAATATGATTCTTGATACAAAATTATGATCTAAAATTTATTTAATACAACATATGCATTACATCAACAGAACTGAATTATATATTAAAAGCAGAAGCAATAATATGCATTATTAAGGAAAAAAATCGGCTAACAAAAATATGGCAAAAAATCCCGCTTTATTTTCTTTCATAAAAGCTCCTAGTTGCCGACATCTTACTAGTCATTACATCTACAGAGAAATGAGCATTTTTTCCAACTAGGACTTTATAAAGTATTGTAAAGCTCATGTTGTTTTTGTTTCAGTCGTCTCCCAACATGGTTGCAGTCCTACATTCCAAAGATATTTTATGTAACAGAAAAGGCTTGGAATTATTATCCTTACACAGTGACAGAATACACAGTATGTATGATAGCTTTCATTGTTTTTAAAACTACTTATGTTTGAATCTCAGGAAATTTTAAAGGTTTCGTGATATGTTAGGTATTATCGTAAAGCGCAATCCTCATTCCCAGCTCATCTTGGCTACCATTGTTACATAGCATTCATATTAAGACCCCATTTACATGGGATTGGATCCAAATAGATCCGAACCGAAAAGTATTCGGATAGGCCTTGCGTTTGCATGGGACCTTCTGGGTCTGTATACTTTTGGATCCGCTATCCGTATACTTTTGGGGTTGCTTTCAGAAGCGATCCAGCATGGTTCCGATCCCACGGAGGTCCCTTGAAAACAGGCTGGATCAGATCCAAATGTATCCGGAAAGGGAACGATGTTAATAAAATGTAAAATCGAAGGCATTTTGATATGGAAGACTGAACTCAGCTTTGTTTTCTTTGCTGTTAGACTCAATAAGACATATTTCTGCTCTTTCATTCTCTTCTTTGTGTTTGTAGCCTCAAATTCGAAGCAATTGCTTTTAAAAATTAAAAAATAAGATTTTACAGCATTAAATCAAGTTGAGTTTGCAGGAAAATTATAACTACTGGCCTAGAAACTGTGCAGAAACATCTCCTGTTTTGAACGTTCACTTAAGTATCTCTAAAGCAAGACTCTAGTAAGGCTTGTTACTTATCTCAAGTCCGTTATTTTCGAATTTCAGGCGCCATTTTCATTGAAAACACCCCTGGTGTGAAGAAAACACAAAGAAAATTTCAGCGGATCTTTTTGGATCCGACCCTGTGTAAACGCCTACAGTTTTGGATCGGGTCCTGTGTAAATACCCCTCAGTAAACGGGATCGGTTGCATATGGATCCGATCCCATTTGGATCAAATTTCCTGTAAACAGGGTCCAATAGGCAACAATTGAAGTCACGAAGTATAAAGAGTAGAATTAGCCAATGAAACGTTTCAAAATGATAGAAAGGGTCTTACTCCTCTCTTAAGCCCTTGGTGCGACAAATGGATGAACACTCATAAACATTCTATTGTAATTCAAATGTAATTTTAATCACTGTAAATTTGAATTACTTTCTATTATAATACCTCAAGCTTTGCATTTCAATTAGCAGTCTGTCAATCACATTAGCAATAAGTCAATGACTGATAGACACATTGTATTTTTTATGCTACTTGAATATCCCTTCTAATTTTTAGTGCTCATTTGTGCCAAGATTCAGTATCCAGATACGAACTTGCTACAAAAATGACAATGGTTGTACAGAAAATGTGAGTAATTGATTGTAATGTATGCTAATGTATGATTCTAATTTATGCTTTATGTTATTCTGATATGTTATGACTCATGGTCATGCTTGAAAATTGATTTTGGCAAGCAAATGGTTGTTGTTTCTTGAGCTCGCTCTGCTGAACCCAAGCTTTTACACTGGTGACAGAGGTGACAGAAGCTGAGTTTCAAGTATTACCATGGCTTCCAATACTGCTGTGATCCCTGAAAACATTGAGAGTGGGGATTTCATCTCATGGCTACGGAATTTCAAGTGCTGCAGTACTGCCAACAACTGGACAACCGCTGACAAGTGGAAGAAGTTGCCTGCCTTTCTCAAAGGTCCTGCTGCTGCTTATTTCCATAGCCTGCCTGCGGAAAGCATGGACACATTTGACCAGAAGTATGAAGGATGCTTTATTTCCCAAGGTAGATCGCTTGCGCCAATTTTGAACGCCGCCGCCTTCGCCCCAATGAGGACCCTTCACTATTGTTGTGGGGGCTGGAAGATTTACTGACCAAAGCTGACCCAGACCTGTCCGAGGATGCCAAACAAGCCCTTTTATCTCGTCAGTTCATGAAGAGGTTGCCAGAGGACCTCAGGCTTTGCCTTCTCGAGCACCACCTCACCGATATTCGCGATGTTGTCCGACGATATCGGGCAGTTCATCGGGACGAGGGCAGTTCTCTTGTTTGTAGCGAGCTCAAGAAACAACAACCATTTGCTTGCCAAAATCAATTTTCAAGCATGAAGCATGACCATTAGTCATGATATATCAGAATAACATAATGCATAAATTAGAATCATACATTAGCATACATTACATGATCTATTAAAAAAGTTGCTCTTCGTATTCTTTTCATTGGTGTAGTAAGGGACCCTCTCCATATACTATATATGAAGAGAGTCGCTCTTTCTGTCACCAACATGTAAAGATGATTCAATCCACAAAGCATGAGCGAATAGCACACTCAAATGTGGCTATATACAGCACTCATGATAAAAACAACATGAAACTATGTTCAAGGCTCCACTGAGATCCGGAATTACCGTGTAGTAGCGATCAATTGCGACACACAACGATAACCGAAGAATAAACTAAAAGTTACAGAATACATTGGAACTTACGCAGTAATAAGAATTAAAACTAACCAATCCTATACAAGAATAACAGGAAAGGTGTTCCTTAAGATTTACGTAAAAGACGAACCTACGTTACAAAAACAACTAGTCATCAACCATAAGTAAATACTGCATGATACAAAAGAGAGGCTATTACGTTGTAAGGAAGTAAAAGTTAAGCAGTGAAGAGGTAAAGAATTAAATATACTTCCAGAAGAGAAATACGTTTTAGAATGAAGGAAAAAGGTGCTATCGTGACACTGTATTCGTGTCATTTTGGTACGAGTTGGAATGATTTGATTTGTTTCTTTGAAGCACATTTACATGATTGAATTCGTTTGTTGCTCAATATTTAAACGAATTCGGATAACTTTTGTATGATATGGAAGGAATTTTGTATAATTTTGAATCTAATTTGGTACAATGTAGGAACCTGAGTCTGTTTCTTTTTAATCTCTTGCTGAAAATTTTATTGCACAATAAGAATCTTAATCCTATTTTGCTCTCTGACTAGTAACCTGATTCGTTAGTAATCAAGCTGTGCTCACTTTTCAGTTCTCGGTTGCTGCTGTTGTTTCATGTGATCTTTAAAGCTATTTATGGAAACTTGGGATAATATAACTATAAATCTACACGATTCCTTTATTTATAATAATGCATTGTAGCCAGAGTCGAAACTCAGAGAGAATACTTCTAATGGTTACTCGAATATGATCTATCACAGAATAACAGCGAAGCGGAATTAATACATACAAATAGGAATTACTTAATAACTAAGACGGGGGGTAACGATACCCCAACATTTCCCCCCCCCCTCCTATAAGCGAATGGCTGACCAAGGAATGTTATTAGGAAAGTTACGGTCTCTTCGATTTCTCAAATTATAACGTCTCTGTGGGTGCTCATTTTCATTGACAAGGTCACTGTTACCAGAATCTGTACTGTAATCGTCGTCTGAACTGTTATAATCACTACCAACCTCTGAATAAGAAGTCGAATCAGAACCATCTTTGATATCATCTTGGCGAAAACTACGTCGGGGGAGCATTACCTCACGCGAAGAATTATCAGAAGTGTTGCCCTTTGCAACAGGTGTTAACCGATCATGATGAACGGTTTTTCGCTCCTTCGTCTGATCATTTTCAATCTCAAAATTAACTCCATTGGGTAGTTTTCGAATGACTGTCCACGGTCCCCGGCGCCGAGGTGCTAGCTTGCGATTTTCACCTGTTTTATAGTATTTAACCTTGAGCCATACTTTTGCACCTTGTTGGTGGTCATTGAAACGAATGTTCTTATTGTACTGACTTTGCATATTAGATTTACTAAGTTTGAGATTCTTGATGACAACGTCGAAAACAGATTTCATAACCAGACTACGATCTTCCGCATACTCTGCAGGAGTGTTGATGTCCATCAGCATAGAATTATCCATGTCGAATAGAACGTCGATTGGCAACCGAGCCGATCTGCCATGCACAACGTTATAAGGCACATGTTTAATCGCTTTACTTTCAGATGTATTAAGTGCGAATACTAACTCTGGCAATATTGTCGCCCATTTCGACTGGTTCATTTTACGATGTAATAGAGCCGAACGTAGCATATCCTTCACACTCCGAATATTTCGCTCGGCGAAACCATTTCCTTGGGAATGATACGCTGATGAACGACGTTTTTCGATACCAAATGTATTACAAAGCTCATGTAACAACTGACTGTCAACATTTGAACCTTGGTCACTGAGAATATAGTATGGTGTACCATGAATGTATATCCAACGAGACATTAAAGCAGAAATAATTGAAGGCGTTGTTTGATCCTTTAATGGAACGGCTTCAATATATTTGGAGAATATATCACCAATGAGGAGGAAGTATTCATAGCCTTTGTTATCCTTTGGCATGTACGCAATGTCAATGGAGATGAATTGCATCGGAGCATCAGGGATTACCATTTCGATTAAAGGTGCTTTCGGCGGTGTAGTGTCGCATTTAGTTTGTTGGCAATGAACGCAAGACGAAACAAAATTTTTTACGTAACCATACATATTTGGCCAGAAAAAACGGTCTTTCAGTAATCCATACGATTTATCAGTCCCGAAATGGGCAATGTTGTGGATTTCAGAGACAACGAATTTACGAAGCGAAGCTGGAATAACCGGACGACCAGATTTGGTTAAAGTACCGTTTTCTATCCGGAGTTGGTTTTGAATACGTTTGAAACGACCTTGGAGAATTCGATCGCCATTCTGTACAGATTGCTTTACACTGCTAAGTAGGGGATCTGAATGTTGTTCTTGTAACAGTTGTTCAGTAAATGAATTCTTGCTCAAACACGTCGAATAAATTTTGTCTTCAAATAATGAATCGGGTTGAGTGGAAATGGCGTTTCTGTTGCGCGAGAGCAGGTCTGCCTTTACATTAGTTTTTCCGCGAATATACTGTACAGTGTAATCATACTCTTCCAACTCAGCGATCCAGCGAGCGAACTTTCCGCGAGGATCTTTCTGTTTACGAAGGTGAACCAGGGGGTTGTGATCCGAGTTCAAAATGAATGTGGTACCAGACAAGTACACGTGCCAATGACGAATTGCTAGTACCAGCGCAAATGCTTCTTTTGTTATTGCAGCCCAGTTACGTTGAGAACCATTAAAAGCAGTAGAAAAATAAGCAATAGGGTGTAAAAATCCATCTTCTCCTTGCTGAGATAATACCCCTCCAGCCGCATAATCACTGGCATCAACCTCGATGATAAATGTTTCGTTGAGCTGGGGAAAAGCTAAGGTTGGATGTGATGTTAATTGCTGTTTAATTTCTCGAAATGCAGCCTCACAGATATCGGTCCATTTGAACTGAACATTGTCGCTTGTGAGATGGTTGAGCGGTTGAGTAATAGTTGCGAAATTTTGGACGAAGTTTCTGTAGAATCCAGCTAGTCCCAAAAAGGATTTTAATTCTTTCCTGGTGGTTGGAGAAGGAAAATTGCTGATGGCTTCTGTCAAACGCTGCTGTGGTTGAATTCCCTGAAATGAAAGTTCGTATCCGAGAAAATCAACTTTCTCTGAAGCAAAAACACATTTGGAAGCTTTCAAGGAGACATTGGCAGATCGTAAACGATCAAAAACTGACGATAAGTCGCGGATATGTTCTTCGAATGTAGGGTTAAACACTACTATGTCATCCATATAAGCTAAAACCCTGTCTGTAGGAAGACCCGAGAGACACATGTCCATCATTCGTTGGTAGGTGGCTCCTGCATTTGAGAGTCCAAAAGGCATGACATTGAATTCGAATTTGCCATTGGGAACGGAGAACGCCGTTTTTTCTTTGTCGCTTTCGACCAAAGGAACAGACCAATATGCAGACGCCGCATCGAGGGTAGACCAGTATTTGGCGCCTGCCATTTTGTCAATGACATCCTTGATGTGAGGCAAAGGATAAGTATCCTTTTTTGTCACGTCATTGACACCACGAAAATCGCACACAAAACGAGTGCTGTTGTCTTTCTTTTTGACCAACAACACTGGAGCATTCCAAGGCGAAGTTGAAGGACGAATGATGTCGTTGGATAGCATTTCAGAAACTTGTCCCTTCAAATCTTGTTGCCAAGCAACTGGAATTCTTCGAGGTTTACTGTGAACAGGCAGCGAATCATTAGTGATAATCCGATGTTGAACGAGTTTTGTTTGTTGAGGCCTTTTTGGGTTATCGGCAAAAACATCCTGATAATCCCTTAGCAATTGGTGAAGCTGAGATTTTTCCTGAACTGACAGTTTCTTGTTCATTTGAACATCGTCAATCTGAAAACTAGAGGGTCGATTTCCTTGAACGCTAGACATGGAAACAATTTCACCTGTTGGTTGAATTGACCCCATCAGGGTTCTAGATTTAAGCAACACGTCTGATGAAGTAACGTTAAGTGCGGTAATGCAGAATATACCATCGATGTTTGGCACAACTCGAGATCTAGTAATGTAGAGGCCGTGTGTGTTTGGTATACAATTAGGCTCAAAATCCCCAGTCAACATGGAATTATCAGTAGTGGATTTAACTAAAAGTACCTTTTCAGAGCGGGCTGGAATAGTTGTGTTTTCGCATAACCGGACTTTAGTATTTTTGGTGGATAGGCACGAAATTGATTTAGATCCTAGCTGTACTTTGTTTTTATCAAAATCGAATTTGATAGAACCAAACAGGCGCATGAAATCTCTTCCTAGTAAAATGTTTGTATATGTTATCGAGTCAAGAACTTGGAAAGTATGTGTTCGTGGCTGCATATCTGAAATTTGTATTTCGAGTTTTACAGCGCCCAATATTTTCATTTTTTCACCCGATGCGTTCACTAGCGTTTTGACTGATTTATTATCTATTTTGTTTTCAAGACCAATTTTCTTTAGAGTTCCTAGATCGATAATGGATGTCCCAGAGCCCGTATCCATCATAACATGAGTGTTTAAACTTTGGATTTTTGCGGCTACAACAACTAAACAGGGATCAGACTGCGAATTTTCTGTGCAAGCGGTCAGTCATTGATAGTTCGGACAGGTTGGATTCCAACTGTCGTGGCCACGTTGTCCACAAGCTTGACAAAATCTAGTTGGACAAGACGCAATTAAATGGTCGCTACTCTTGCATGATCTACATTTATTCTGCTGGTGAGAAGCTCTATTCCTACCACGGGAATTCCCGCTGAATCGCGAACCGCGGCCACGGTTGCTAAAACGACGACTGAAACGGGCTCCTTGCCCGCCATAAGCGGAGGTTGTAGCATAATTCACTCCGTTGTCTGAAAAATCATGACCCCCGGGTTGGTCTTGGGTTTTCAATGCATTCAACTTTTCAACAACCTTATCGGCTATGTCATCTAAGACTGTAGGAGGAATTGACGCATCATCTTTGTTGATGCTAATCGCATTAGCAGAGAGGCTTTTGTCCATATTGGATTTTATTCCCGCCATTTCCAAACGTATTGTTTCTGAAGCGAGGGCTTTAACATCGCAGGATTGGAATTTTTCCATAGACTTCAGGGCCTTCTGCATTTCGGGCTGTAGTCCACGAACAAAATAATCCTTAGCAAGGGTGGCACGAGCAGAATCTTCAAAACTTGGATAGGCTAGCTTAATTAATTCCATTATTTTGTACGCGTACGTGTGAGATGACTCACCTTGTTTACGATGTCTGTTAGATAACTCGGCAATCGCTTCTTCGCGGTTCAACTGGCCTTTCTCGAATTCTTTCAACAGCTCCTCTTTGATCTTCTTAAAATCTTTTCGCTCTTCATCGGACAGTCTTATGTATACGTCGAATGCAGGTCCTTCTAATCTGCTTGCCAAATTTTGGGCCTGCTTCTCGCCTGAAAATCCCTTCAGGGCAGAATGCAATTCTACCTTCGTTAAGAATTCTTTCAAATTTCCTTGACCGTTAAAACATTTTATTTTGTTTTCCATATTTGACAGTGGGTTATTCTGTGATAGAAATGTAGCCAGAGTCGAAACTCAGAGACAATACTTCTAATGGTTACTCGAATATGATCTATCACAGAATAACAGCGAAGCGGAATTAATATATACAAATAGGAATTACTTAATAACTAAGACGGGGGTAACGATACCCCAACAGCATTTAGCAATATGTTCAAGCATCCTCTCTGGACTCAGAAGATATTCAGTTCAACGAGTAAGCTCATTGTGAAGCTGATTTTTGCTAATCAAGCATATGGGCTTATTCACAGGTCTTCGTTTGATTCCTGTGCTAAAACAAAGATGAATTTGCAAAACAATTTCCATAAAATCTTCATAGAAAATACAGAATTCGCATTCAAATAATTTGTGCTTAAGTCTTTCACCACTTCGTTGTCCTTGTTGTCTTCGTCACTTTCGACTTTGGCTGAGAAGATATCTTAATTTCAGCGTTATTATCAAAAGGAGCAAAAAATCACCCGTCTTTCAGGATTGAGCCGATTTCTTTCTGTTTCGCTTGTCAAGTTTCACAATACTTTCTTTTTGTTTTGCTCTGTTTTTTTTTAGTTCATAAACAAGGGTGTATCCTCTTCTAAGTTAGGGTTTATGGTGAAGGTGAAGGTGAAATGTTGTGTTTAGCGTCGATCGCTATCTCCGTTTATATATTCAACATTTTATTTTCCCAATGTAATTTGGGTTGTGTTAATGTTAAATAAATCCTCCACGATTTCGAATTTAAGAAATGCTGCAAGAAATTGTTTATTATAATAACTGCGCTCGAAGTTTAGAAAGCCTACTACATATGTTGAGAAACTTGCATTCGTTTCTCTCAAGACTGATTCTACCAGATATCTTAATGCGAGAAGCACACGAAGAAATCAGCTTGACTTGGCGTTTTGTAATAATATTATCGATAAACTCTAAATCTATCTGCAGTACAGTCAGTACAATCCTATTACAATCATACAATTCCACGATCCTACAGATCCAAACAATTTCTACAACAATCTTCACAAATCCTACAAGTCCTACGCAAATCCTACAAGTCCTGCCTTTGCCTATTTGGTTACAATACTTATACTCCAAGACGAATCAATAGAATATTACAGACAACCAATCAGATTACATAAAACAATTTACGTACATTAATTTGACTAATTTCCTTGTTCTTATTTTCACATTGCGTAGTCGGTTTTTTACACAAACAATACTCCGTAGATCTTAAGTTGCATCTATACACGAATTTCCTTCTACAAATCCATGGAACACAAAATTTCCTGAGTACAATATTAGAGATTATCTATTACGTATTACTTTGCGCGCGAAACCTGTGGGTTTTCCCAACAACATATGTTCAGGAGCAAAACTCCTTATAAACAACGAGTGTACCACACGTTTTCTAAAACATTTGATTAGCATCTGAATGCATACTTTTCTTTCAGAGTCTAGATCTTAATGAAGAGGAATTAGCGAAAAGACAAGTTGAGCATCTGGATATAGCAAATGATGAATTACCGGAAAAGTATTACAATAAAGATGAAGTTAGTATTAGTAATACCTACTGTGCATTTTGTTTATCAAGCAAATTCAGCTAATCATTTCCTGGATTAAGCGGTCTAGGCAGCTGCTTGAAAGGTATCTAAATGGGAGATACTTATTTCGTAAAATGTACGAATTTGGTACAAAGTCTTCTATTCTGTTAACAATTAGGTTTTTGAAGCACTTTAACATCATTGCTTGAAAACAGTATTTTCTATTTGTTAGCTGGGCATTCAGTATCCAAATCCACCTCTTTAAGATTACTGTTAGCATTTCTAACTGAGTATCTTGCATCAGGTGACTATTTCACAGTTCAACCCAGGGGTTTGATTAAATTCTGGTTACCGAAGTTCGTTTCAGAGTTTCAAGTGTTTTTATTCCTTCGGCAGCTGGGAATTGTTAACAGATATTATCATAGGTATTAGTTAGACTTACTACAAGTGTCTCTAGTTTACGCTTGAATGCCTTGCAAAAAACAGAGACTTAAAGTTCTGAAACTGGCAAGTGCTTCGTGTTAATTTCAGGTACATAAAGTCGGAATGGTAGCAAAGAGAACAAAGACACTAGGGGAAATCTTCCTTTTATTACGGAATTAACTATAATTTTATTTCAAGTTTCTCCATTTTGACGAACATGTCGACTCAAGACTTTTGCTGGCCTAAGTTCAGCAAAGTCAGAGTGGGTAACCTCAGACAAAAACTTGATTTATTTCATCTCATAGCCAGAATCAAGATAAAATAAGAGAACTAAGATAGTCTAACTTGTGCATAGTTCATTCCTAGGCAAAGTGACGTTTTTAACCACGAAATTTCTATTTTTGTAACAAGACAACTATAGGTTTATGTTGCGGTTTGGTCCCAGAATAGAAACTGAAGCACTTTACTTCGTCACTTTGCTTAGGTTAAACCTGTGCAAGATATCAAATATCCTGATATTGAGAAGCAGTAATTTTAAGTTTCTTTTGAACCAACTGGTGAAATTTATGCATCAAAAGAATCATCAATGTCTGGACGACGAAATTATACAGATATTTTGCTACAATATGCCCGCAAAACCCTCAAGAAGCATGAATCAAAATGGGCCATAATGACAAGATTTAGTTAGACTATCTTGGTTCTCTTATTTTATCTTGCCAGAATCTAACCTCTTCTAACTCCACAGTAAACCTGTTTTTCCAGAACAGTTCGAAAAATTTAAATGACGTCTTCAGTCTGAGTTTCACAATGCAGAAGGATTTGGTTGATTCTAATGATAAAAGCTTTTGTTTTAATGCATTCTGGTTGAAACGGCAGTTTTTTCATCTTGCTTGCCAGTTTCAGAACTGTTGGGAAAAATTTCAGATTGCAGCATTTTAGGATATGGGGTTATACTGATAACTCTTTTACTTTTCTTGTACTTTTCCCTTAGTTTTGACTATGATCCTATTTTTTCATATGAATATAGATTTCATTAGCTAATTCAGCCTGAATCTTTTCAGGATTGCAGATATTTCAAATCCACTAAGACAGGAAGAGGTCCCCTAAAACAAAACTGGAAGGTAAGTAACTATATTTTTCAGATAATTTTTCAATATTAAGGCAAATTTCTTGAATTATGGCATGAATTCTTGCAAAAAATAGCACAAAGAATTGGTTGAATGTGCAGATATACACTGGCACTGACTTATGAAAACCTCTACATATGGCTAAGTGATGCGACGTTCATTTTGCAATGTCCTTCCTTGGAATTTTGAAGATCTTTAATCGTTTTTCTTGAAGGCGTTATATGCTGCAGGATTTTCCTGATTTTTACAACGATGGACAGCTATGTGCGGTGGCTGGCTCTAGTTCATAATTCCGTATTACAGCTCTATGACGAGGCAGAAAAATTTGCAGCAACTGTTTTTACACAGTGCCTTGACGATCCTAGTAATAGTTGAACAATGGATCTCAGTTTCTGTTTTTGCACTTTTCTCCATCTAAATCTTTATTTGATGCTTATATATGTTTGAAATTCACAGGAAACGGAGTCACCTATTATGTGCTCGTACAAATTAGTGAAAGTGAATTTTGAGGTATGGGGATTACGTGATCGTGTACAGCAATATATCCAAAGGGTAAGTACCTCACAATCAGACGGCCTATTATCTGTTTGTGTATTTTTTCTCATTGCAACATTTTCTTCTCTACAATGACGTCATTAGTTGTTGCATTTGTTCTTTGACAGAAGTTTTTATTAGAGCATCATTTTTTTTATTCTTGTAAAGCCCCGGCCAATAGCGAATACATTTTTCTCTCGACTTTTGCTCTGCAAAATTCTAGTAAAAAATATAGTCGTCGTTTGACCACCTTGTATAGAACTGTATTGTAGATTTTTTCGATATATAGCATTTTTCAGCTTGGTCAAAAAAATCTAGTTGATTTTTGGCTGTATAGCGTTTGTATAGTCGTTTGGCCGGTTTCTCCATTTTGGTATTGTTCGCGCAAGCGTACTTCGTAAAAAGGTGCGCTAAAATCGTCCATTCTCTTTTTTCACGCGCCTTGGTTCTCTCGCTCAGCGAATTAGTGCAAGATCAATGATATAGCGACGAAGTCGCTAAATGTCTGACCCGAGATAATTTGTATTGTCCTCAGTGAGGCAGTAATTAGCAAAGCGGCAAAATGGCAAAATAGCTCAGTATGGAAAATTGTTCGAAAAATTGTTCTTTGCGTTATATCTTAAAAACGGGAATGTTAGGGCCAGATAAATTCATAACATGGAAGGATAAAGCGTTTAAGGCAATTTCACGGCAAAATTTTTCACAATTTTTCGAAAAAATTTCTAATTTTTGGTCCAAAATTTTTCGCCTAAATTCCAAGGATTTTCGAAAATCTCAATTTATCTTCGTAAATTTTCCTAATTTCGATACTGAGCCCTTATAGAAGTTTGCCTTGTTGCCAGTATTTCCGCTCGAGTGGTTTTGCCTCACCACGGGACAATGGAGTCAGACATTTAGCGACTTCGTCCCTATATCATTGTGCGAAATGTATACCCGTTTGGCCAGAACAGTTTACTTACGAAAAATCTAGTCGTTTGGCCGGGGCTTAAAGAATGAATCCCTGCTCTTTGATGTCTTATCATCAGGATCTTAATGTCTTCGCCATTGATAGCTAGCAGACTGAGTCACGAATGAGGTTACTAAACATTCTTTTGAATTTTGCAGGCAATTCGAGATATTCTTCTGGTTGGCCATCGTCAAGCCTTTGCATGGATAGATCAATGGTTTGGTAATATATATTTTCTTGTTTTATATAGTTGATAGTTGCCTCGGATAGTTATTCTCTGTCGCCCATAATGAAGAAAAGAAATCTGGCAGGACAGGAAATGTTCTTAGTCACCCTTCACCTCAAGATTAAAACACAGCAAAAAAACCATAAAGCCCTAAGTTTTATTTCATTGCTACTGTGTAAAATTCATACAGCATACAGATGCAACTTTTTGTCATCCCTTGGATTCAATAGACCACAGTTTCTAAATATACCCTCGTGTTGGAGAAAGTATTTGTGCAACTCGAATGGATGTAGTATTCGCACAAACGCGACTGAAGCTTCAATGTGCGAATGAAATCTTATTTATGCCACTGAACTTTTAATATGCGAATAAAATTTGTATTTATGCCAATGAAAATTGTCTTTTTTGCGAATGAAATTTGTCCCAATGATCTTCGTCTTCAACTAATATCCCTCTTCGCATTACATATGAGCGTACCATTATTGTTGAAAGAGAAAATTCCGCATCTCATCGACTTACCGACATTATACTGCACATAATAAGGTAAACTGTCTTGGGTTTTATACATTTCAGATATGACATACGAAGATGTGAGAGATTATGAAAAGATTATGCAGTCAATGACAAACGATAAAGTTCTCGGAAATGGTGGCGATTCAGGAACATAATTATGCCATAGCTTATTTAAAACCTTTTAAACATGTTATAGACCTAAATATTTTAGTTGAAAATATGCAATACTAAAATGTAAAAATGTAATTTACTAACAAAACAAACTTTTTTAAAGGTTTTAATTTGTGGGAATCCCCAAAGTGTTCTGTATAATATCTGATTGACTTTTAACTATATTGTAAAAGAACCAAATAACCTTTAAATTTTTGTGAGAAGGGGATGGAAAATATCGAAGGCTGATAGTGGCTTGCTTCGATCAAATTCTTCAGATGGTTTAAAGTAGACCCACTACATAAGTCCCACAACTTCGCTCGATGTTTTTGTTGTTATTTTCTATAATCTCTCAGTGTGGAGTAAAAAAATCAAAATAAGGGGAACGTAAACTAGAGACTCGTGTCGTGAGTCTAGGTTTAAAGCTTACTACAACTTTAAGACAGCCAAGCACAAACACAAATTCACAGACAAGTTTTGAGGCAGGTGATAAGCGATGCAGAAAAGTCTGTGTAGATAGATATAAAGATGCCGAAAATGCAGCCATCCGTCGTTAAAGGCTGGGCGACGCGGTGCAAAGAACCGAAAGAACGATTTGATCCTAATTGTCTACTGCCAAAACCATAGACCAAATTGATCAAGTCATTCATCAAAGAGACTTTTCCCTTCAAAATGAAATTGATGAAGCTCTCGAGTCAAAATGGAAAGGTCAACGACAAAATTACTGATTGGGCTGTATGAAAACATCGGACACTGTTCATAAAAAGTAGGAAAGGCGGAAAACACAACCAGGTTTTTGTAAGCCGCAGAAAAGGAATGAAAATATCCTACTTTCCGCTCTACACCAATGCGAACAAAATCAAGATCTAAATCAAGCCATTGGAGATGATGCTTGCCGTATCCTGAAGGCTGAGATCGTAAAGTTCATCAGATAATATAAAGGCAAGCTTCGCCGAGAACACCGCGGGAAACTAACCGCAAAAATAGCTTAATACCAAATCTCGTGACATGGCATTGCACGTTGCAAGACTTTTAAAAACTGAATCACACCACCTGAATTGTGGTTCGAAATGAGGAAGATTTCCTCCTGAAAAAGGGTTTTATTGTTTATCAAGTGCCACTTCTATTTGCCATTGATCGAGAGGCAACTGAAGAGGTTGACATTCCCACAAAGGAAGAGCGTTATGAAGTGTGGATGAGCTTGGAACTGCCTTACAGAAGTTTCAGTACACGCTGCAAATTGCCGAATGCCCCGTAAAAGACAGTCTCTACATTGCAGTCATTTTCCGCGGATTAAGAAAATGGATAACGACTGATGAAATAAAAGCATGTGGTAGATAATGATGTCGATGTGTATTGGCAAGGGAATGCTTGGGTGGACACCGAAATGTCAGTACAGTGGGTAAACCGAATATTAGCACACGCACCTGCTGTTGCCCATCTAGACGAGTTTGTCTTTTTCTGCAAGAATCTAAAGGCTCAAGTACTCCTTTTGGAAGCTGTCAGCAACATAAAGAGTATTATTTTGCATGGCGTTGCAAACGCTGCTGATTTATGGCAGCAAACTGATGCAGGAGGAGGTATTTTGGTTTCTGCTAGAAAGGATGGGCAGCAGAAATGGTTTTGTTAGAGGATGAAGAAAACACTAAGAAATGGCTTGGCAACTCAGAGGAGAGGTTGTCAGCCAAAGACCGAAGGTCTGAGGAATATGACAAATCCAGATATAAAACAGGCTGCCCCATCACTGCAGATGGCTCAGACGATAGCATGATCAAGCCTGAAGAATGACAGAGATACAGTGTACTGCCACCCTTACAAATCACGGTCTTATCAGATACAGTCTGGAGCAAAGCCCTGATCCTTCAGTGACATTGGTTGATGAAATTATTCTATCTGCAGATGATTTTGCATACACAAGTTATGATCAGGATGAAAAAATCGCAAACAAAGAACATTGCACCCAGATACACTACATTGTCGGGAAGAAATTTCAGATCTTTAAGATTATGGCTGGTGTATAGTTCTGGCCTTTTGGTACAAATATAACAACATGAATTTTTGTTTAACATTTGATGATGATTCTGAAGACTAATTGATTGTCCCAGAAGAAATAGACAGTGCTGACACAGTTACCCTCCTAGTAGTTAGCAGATGTCTGGCAAAAGACCATACTTGTACTACTATACAGTACAACTAGTGCTAAAATCCAGGTGATATTTGTTGTTGTGTTCAAATATGATTTTAACTTATTATTGGCTTTCAACCCTTGGCTTTCTGATTTTTTTCTGTTTGAAATAATTTAGGTAATTCTCACATGATAACAAAGAAATTAGTAAAAGAAGCTAAAGGATTTTGGCAAGCCCAATTCTGATGTACTTCTCTGTTGAGAGGAAACTCCACTTCCAAAATGTTGAACCACGAGGATAAAAGGGGAAGGCTACATCCCCTTCAATGTAAACTCAAGTCACTTTTCAATAACAGTTGAAAACACTAATCGCACTAGTCTAGGAACAAAGTTTTGCTAAATGATTCCATAGTGCACTTTGCATTCAGGATTTTCGAGAACATTGTGTTGTGCAAAGCAAGTGCTGGCCACTAGTTTTTCTTAATTTCAGGATCATATTCCTTCCAAAGTCTCTCGAACTCATCTTTGTATGGCTGCACAATTGGTTTGTAGCTAGTTGTTAGAACATTTTCCTTGTTTCCAGTGACTGCCTGGTGTGTCCAGTTAAAAGAGCCAGTTATAAGCATCTCATTATCAATAATGGCAAACTTATGGTGCATGAGAAATGCACTTTTGTCATTTCTAACTTGTATACCAGCTGCTCTGAAGTTCATGATCTGAGAGCTAACTATTTCCATCTTTTCAATATCAGTGATTACCCGAACAATGATGCCCTTTTTATGAAGCTTCAGCACGGCATCAGCAAGTTCATGAGAAGACAAAACAAACATGCAGATATCAATGCTTTGCTTTGCATTCTCTATTATTTTTAAAAGGCTTTTAAAGGCTGATTCACTGTCTTTACAAGAGCATGTTGATTTCTTCTCCAACACCATACAGCGACAATAATACTCATGGTCTGGGAAAAACAACACTTTGTTGTGAATGTTAGAGTTCAGTTGTTGCTCAGCTAAATTTTTCAGTGACTTCATTACCATAACAATCATAACTGATGAGGTTGTGTACACTATGTTGGATACCCATACTATTTCGGCACATTTCTTTATGATTTGCACAAAGCTGTTCCACATGCTGTTGTCCATCTGCTGTTGAAAGAAACGTTCCTTGCCTGAACTCTTCCAGTAGCATCTGTCAGTGTCGCGAAGAAGAAGAAAGTTGGGCTGAATGTTTGAACTTTGAACAGCACGTGTACCAGTCTCGTTCCAAATTATCAAGCTAACAACCACAACAACACAAACTAGGAAACGTCAGGATTCGGGAAGAAGAAGCCCACTGTGCCTGTATGTGAAATATGCTGCCCATCTGTTTTGTGTGGGAGGAAACGCCTGGGAAGTGAAAAATTTCATAACATGTTGCAATATGGACGACGAAGTACTGTTAACCGGCAACTTCCAGCAATACCCGGAATGCAAGCAGACTTTTTCTGTTCATCTTGGAAGAACGAATTTAATCTGTCAAGAGAAGCAAGACACTCAAACTTACACTAAGCTGTCCAAAGGCCTAACTTCAATTCTCCTCAAAGATATCGTATCTGCAAAGCTATTTCAGAGTAAACTCAGCGATGATTGTGCAGCCTATTTTCAAATAATTGCCTATCCACTGATCAATGGCAAGAAGAAGCCTTCAAAAAGGAAAAGAACACTGCTGACGTTTAGAGTGAAAGATTCTGATGATAAAGAAGAAAATGCATTGATTGCAGAGACATGGGCAAGGACATTGGAATGGCTGATTGCTAATCCAGATCTCAGCCAACAGCAACTGCAAGGTTTTACAAATCAGACCCCAACCTTGTCCCCAGGATGAATAGGCCTCTTATGTTAAACTCTGCTGTCCATATTCCACCCTGGTATCAGCCTTGTCTATTCGCAATCTGATTGGCTGTTCAATTAAAGGAAATTTAAAGTGACATCACAGTTTCTTCAAAATTTCACACCAAAATAGGCCAAAAACTATGTAAAAACATCTACATATAAAAACCAAAAACCAAAATCAATTTGATGGTTGAGATTCGAGGAAATTCAATTTGGGGCCTGGGGACGAGGTTGATAAGACCCTACCTATCGATAGGGACCCTACCTATTGATAGTAGCTTTTACATCAAGAATTTTGCGTTTTTTGCATCAAGCATTCATTTGAATTTTGAATGAATTGTTGTTTTTTATTTTAAGATTTGGATAGTTTTCCAAGAAAGAAAAGAATTCTTGTGCTTGTGAATCCAAAAAGTGGCAATGGCGCAAGTTTATCAAAATTCAGAAAGTTTGCAGAGCCTTTATTCAAAGATGCAGGAGTGTTTTTTGAAGAAATTATAACCAGTATGTGGTAGCTATAATTCTTTTGTTGATTTCCTCAAATTTGATTTATTTTTGGAGTAATAAATATATTTAATCAATAAATGCATACCAGGTAAGAAAATCTATATCAGCTCAAGTCACAACAATGATTTCAAGAAAATGGTCAGATGCAAACTGAAATCTTCCACCCTTTTACCTAAGGCCGCATCTACAGTCTAATGGATAGCTTTTCAAGCGTCTTGATTTTCATATTGGATAGGTTTGGTGTTCACACCATACCAGAGCTGGTCTATCCAATATGAAATGTTCCAAAAATTGGAGTGATTTTTACTCTGTTTTGTAGGTGATATGAAAATCACTGTGCTCCGGATGTAATTGACATTCGTTTGTGAGTGGGAATTAATTATTGAAATTTCTATTGTCTCGGCTATCTGGTATAGTGTGAATGGTTCTATCTGTTATGAAAACTGAGATAAACTGATAGCTATCTGGCATAATGTCAACATTTGCTCTATCCGTTATGGTTTCATGCAAGGCACGGCCCTCTGATAGCTATCCAGTATTGTGGAAATGGGGCCTAAATGTAGATGATATACTCATTAGCAACTTCTTGTGAGCTTGGAGTTTGCCAGTTGTTGTAAATTGAGAGTTCCTGCAAAATTAAGGGATGAATCAGCAAATCATTTTTAAGAGTCATGGTTTGACTTGAACAATCAACAGCAAAAATATCCATCAAGGCAAGACAAAGATACACAAATTAAAGATTAATGTAAAATCCAACAAACAAACAGCATAAGCTTGAAATATGAATTGAAAATTCACTTAATTATCACTTGTTATTTCACTATCAAGAGTTCATTGGTTCAGTATAACACCACAAAGATATAAGAAGATTTCAGATTGCAAGTCAAAGTTCTGTCAGTTCAGTGTCGTATTTTTCCAGCTTCTCTCTCTTGTAATACACCTTTGCAAAAGTCGTTTCTTCCAGTGTCAGTACTTTCTCTGTCATGTCTGCTATCATTTAAGTGCCATTTGTGTTGTTCAAATTTCCTGCATTGAAATTTTCACTGCAATATTGTCTTGTCTGTGTAAAATTGTTTCCCCCAACATTAATACCATCCACGTAGATACCATCTCTAGTTTCTTGAACACATTTCAAACACTGCTTTTTAACCTCTCCAAATGTTGTTCTAAAGTTTCCCAAGCAAAAAGGGTATTCAAAGGATAATTGATAGTATTTTTGTCTGAAGTTTCATCTGAAGTTTTCTACTCTGCATATCCCTTTCTATTTGCCTGATGGCGATTTGGAGAAACGCTTGCTTGAGTCTCAAAGACTTGCTAAATATAATGGCTTGAAAATTTACCGTAAACAAATGTTGCAAATCTCTCTCTTTAATAGGACAAATGTCCAAGCAGTTGTTTTATGAAGGAAGCTGTGAATCTGCTTTTGCAGACGCATCATACACTATGTGCGTACTTTTATTAAATATGCATTTTCTCCAACTACTGATTTTTGAGGAAAATAGTTTTTAGCACTTACAGCTGTCTGCTTCCACGTTTCCCGTTCTCAGCTGCTGCTGTGATAGGTCTTAAAAGCACTTGCTGTTTGTCCAAATGATTCATAAGCGTCACAGCCAAGGTCGAGGTCTCGATTAGTTAACCTACTACTGAGATCCTAGCGACTAGCGTGGCGCTAAAACACCATTTCACCTTCACCCTTCACCTTCACCTTTGATTGCAACGTCTTCCATGAGAACCACATTAAGTTGTGTTTTGCCACTTATAACCTTTGAATACCTCGGGTTTGGAAAGTCGGGTTTGCCTTGCATTGACTTCAGATTTCATGCTTAGCATGTTACTGATTTGATTTCAACGTCATAAACATCAACCTTCCTGTTTATTATTGTGACTGACTTCTAATTTCTCTCGACAAGCTAAACGTAAAAATATATTTTCGACGATTTAAGCTCTACATAATTAATAATCGGAAATTCATGCCAGTGTTTGGTGCCATAAAAGGCGCAAGGTGAAAAGTCCACACGCTTTAATCGGAAAACAAATACAGACCCGTTTAGATCTCTCTTCTCTCTTCTGTGGTTGTCACTGCTTCTTTCATAATCGCTTTTTTCACCAAGTACAACTTCATTTGGTCTGTTGCGGAAATTGGTTTCACATCTCTGAAGTTTTTTCTCGTTGTTTGATTTTTTGTCACTCGTCTGTAAAGGATTCCTGTCTATCCAGTCTCTTTGTGCCTCAAACAACTTCTTCGCAGTCCTTTTTGTTAAACAAGGCGTCAACACGACCTTAATCCAAGAAAAGTGAGAAATGTTTGTGGAGCGTTTTGCTTCCTTCATTTTAAGATAAAACGAATGTCTTCTAAAATTGCATTGAACGCTCAAAGTACAGGATGCTGCTACAACCATTCTTTTGTCCATGTTGCGGGTTCTCTTCGTTTATTTGATCGTTTTTCTAAACTGCAGCTATAATTATTGCACTCGAAGCCGCCTGCCCCTTCACTTTGTAAACAACGTGGAAAAATCTGAATCTATTTCGATTCGATAGTTTCGAATTCGACAAAGCCTGACCCTGAAAACGGAACGGCTTGACGAAAAATGAGTTTGTGATTCATTCTTTATAGTTCTTAGCCAGCGTTCTTTTTTAGGCTCAGGACAGTTAAGTAGCTTGTTATTGCTATTGCAAACAATATTTTTTTTAAGTATAGCAAGCATCCTAGGAAACCAAAGTTTCAGAGCTGAAGTCGGTGGATGAAATGTTTCGGAAAGTAAAAATCCTTGTACAAAATTTCCATTGCAGTAAAAATATGCTAATTGCCATTGCAGTAAAAATATGTTCGTCTGAAATTAATGAGTCGATGTTAAAGACGACAAAATATTTGAAAAATCAAAACATGAATATTATCTGGCGAAATCATCATATTCTTGGAAAAACAAAATCTGATGAAAAATCAGATGAAAATCTGACAGCATAGCAGACCAAATCAAGTCACGTTCGATCTTAATACTTATAGCTCTTCGGGGCCCAAAATATGGAACAGACTACTAAATGAAATTCAATTTACGGAAAATTTAAACAATATAAAACAATTGAAACAGCTAATATTCGTTTCAAACTGTAGAAGCGGTGCTTGTATCAATTGGCTGCATTGTAATGCTTTTATATAACATGTTGTTCGTATTAAAAATTGGAAAATTTTCTTTTTATTGTTAAATTATCTATTTAACTTTTGTGCGAGTAGTAGTGCTAGATGTATGGCAATTGATATGATATAATAGGCAGGGATTTTTCTATATCAATCTGGCTTTCAACCTGAGATTCAGCAAAATCGAACTCACTTTATATCGATTGAAAGCCTACGTCAGAAGAACACACATTTGCCCTTTTTGACCTTTTTCGATTTACTAGAGAGACATTGCAGTAAAAAGTCACTTTGATGACGTCATCGACAAGTCACAGAGTCCATCTCAGATTTGGAATCAGCATGATCGATTTCCTAGAATGTGTAATAAAATTCAAAGTTAGAATGGAAGTCAAGTTGTTATTAAAGTTCCCTGCCTATTAACAAACATATAGACAAATCAGAAATATTTTGTTTGACAGGATCAGCAAATCATGGCACAGAGGTTGCATATGAATTAGATGTCAATGAGTGGGATGGAATTGCCATATGCTCTGGAGACGGACTTGCTTATGAGGTACCAAGATTTACCACGTATTAATATGACTCGGCCTAAAAATAGCGAAAATTTTGAATTGGAATGAAAAGGGCCGAGAGTTATGTGCATTAGAAAGGCGCCCTATTTTATTTTGCACACTTGAATAATTCTTATTAATGCCTTTCAAGTGCAACAAACATCTTAAGAAAGAGTTCCGAAAGTCTTGGATAGAGATGAAAATTTTTATAGAATGGTTCATGTTGACTGTGACAAGCTAAGAAACTCTTTTAGATGTCTGTGATTGACATGACATTCAATGAAGCGATCTGATTCTCTATTCACTGGACGCAAAAGCAAATCAACAGTTAGTTCAGTCTTTCATATTTAACAGAAGGTATGGTATCTGCTGTGTCTTTTTACTTGGAGAAAGCATGAATTTATGGCAAATTATTTGAAAATTTACAGTATATAATAGTTAGGGATTAGCAAGATATTCAGAAAGCTTTACAAGGGACAATCGCCTGACTTATATTCACTGACTTAGCTATATTCGCTGACTTATATTCGCTCTGCTACAACGTAATAGTTATCTATGTAGCCATCCTATATCTCACTAAAGCAGAAGGCTCCACGTCATTAATTCCACAAGTGACACAGTATTACTGAAAAAACTGCACATGTCTATCTCTAACCTTTATTAATAGTAGAATCTTCCAAAACCTAGCAGTGACAATTTTCCATTATTGTCCCCCTAATTCTGAACGTTATACCAAATGTATCATCTTCTTCAAGGTCATCCAAGGATTTATGCAGAGAGATGACTGGGAAATTGCAATTAAAACACCCATTGGTATGATACCAACTGGCTCTGGGAATGCCCTTTGTGCATCTGTCTTACATGCTGCAAAGTAAGTTAAATCTACAGTTATAGTGTTTCCATAACAACACAACTATTACCAATAATATAATGTGATTCAGTTTTATTTTTCATTGTTAAAATGTTCAACTGTATAAATGAGGAGAATAGCAATGCTGACATTGAAAACTTTAACCTCTCTCCAGATCTGAACGTCCTAACCTCGGTTAAGGTGCTTATGCAGCCAAATTTTGGGTGGTCATTTTATTTGCGAAATCTATAGTTTTTCATATGCTGATTCACGTGCAGCAAACAGAATTCGAAAATATTGTCTCGATTTTTAGTTATAATGCGCCAAAGTTTCCAATTTTGGCACTTTTCTTGCGAAAAATTTAGGTTGCTTGTGACGTCATATTGATGTTCCGAATCCTGATGAGGATTGATGAGATGAGTGAGCAGGGTTTTCCAAGATGGCGGGAATCATCAGCACGGTCATGAAGAAAAAGCATGATGTTGTGATACCGTGACAGAGATGCGTCGTCTGAAAACCCAACAGTAATTGTGTAGTGATTTCTCTCCATAAATTTCCTGAGCTGATGTCGACGTAGAGGCCCGATCTCAGCTAGGACGGGTTATCGTTTTGGTGAACTCATTTCTACACTCCACATCTGCACTCCTGCTCTTTTCGTGATTTCTCGGTTTTCATTTCAATCAAACACAGGATTTTTCATGGATGACGTTGGTTAGAAATTTTATAGCCTCTACAATCCTGGCGTTGGTGCTGAAATGAACCTCAAAAATGTAAGGTAACAGGTCATGTTATTATGCAAGAGGGATACAGTTGCAGATGATCCCACCAGCCACAACAAAAAATAGCAAAACATTACAGCAGAGTTGTTTTTTTTGGAATCGAAATTCGCATGAAATAGTACCTTAAGGATATATAGAAATCCTTTGCAAAAGATAAGATAACATAATTGTTACTAAATACGGCACTGATTTTTGATAATGTTCATTTTATTCTGTCTTGGCTGACTGTAGCGAAGACATTGCTGGCTGCCTTTAAGTAGGACAACAAAAAATTTTCCCTCTCTTTTTCCCCTTCTTATTTCGTACTCTTTCTGTTTCATACTTTGGTTTTAAACTTTTTTCCTTTCTCCATTTTAGTGACATTTTTGACATTGCATCAGCAGCGTTCCAAATTGTTAAAGGTCAACCTTTTCCGATCGATCTTTGCTCAATTCAAAGCAACAACCATCGTATTTTTGCATTTCTGTCATTGACATGGGGAATCATATCTGACATCGATATCGAATCAGAAAGATTCAGGCTTCTTGGTAATGCAAGATTTACTGTTGGTGCAGTATACAGAATTCTTGCCCTACGAATATATGAAGGCCGGATTTCATATTTACCCTGTGAAGACGAAGGTGCCTTTGGCCAGGACAGTATTTCATCTTGCTCCCCGATTTTAAACAATGAATTGCATTCAATTCATGATGGAGTTGAAAACGAAAAGGATGATGATACCTTGAATTTAACTGCGAATTCTGCTGAGGAGCCGTCTTTTGACAACGGCTTACAGCAAGATGAAGTCGAGAGAAGTTCCACTGAACGAAAGAAATCTCCCAAAGTGACAAATGTGAAATCGCGGCATTTTTCAGTCACATCTGGCATTTTCAGAAGGAAATCGTCTAATAAATATGATACAATTGATGAAAACAAGGAGCATGTTTCTTTTGAAGATGATGAGCTCAAACAACCTCCTTTTGATGAAACCCCAGCTGATTCACAAAGGCGGGCGCGACGTGCTTTTAGTACAACAGAATATGAAATTAATCATCACTCAAACAATACTGCTAGAGAGAACGTAAGATACCCAAAAAGGCCAGTGTATGGTCCTGTTGACAGTTTACTCCCCAAGATAAATGATGCGTTATCAGAAAACTGGGTGAAATGCGATGGACAATTCGTCACTGTGATCATAATGTTGATATCACATTTAGGATCAAATCTGCTCGCGTGTCCTGATTTGAAACTTGGTGATGGTAACATGGAGATTTTGTTTGCCAAAAAAGGAATTTCTAGAAAAGCTCTTATTGATGTTTTGACAAAATGGAAACAGGAGACCATGTTGGAATAAGAGATTTGGAAATTAAAAGAATCAGAGCTTTCCGTCTGGAACCAGGCTTTGAAAGAGAAGGTTACCTTGCTGTAGATGGAGAGCCAATCGATTATACATCTGTTCAAGGACAGATTCATAAAGGCTTGGGTAGAGTGTTTCTGTGTTGTTAAATAGGTTGCAATCTAATAAAGCTGGTAAAATTGAATTCTAACGTATATTAGTTGTTTTAATTTGTGCTGACAGATATACAGGGTGGCCAAAAAAGGGACCCCCTAGTTAAATATATTCTTAAGTTGGAATTTCATGACATTACTACTACATGATATTCAACTCAAATGAGATATTTCTTGTAAATTTCGTGATGATATGGTTTAGCATCTCTGAATAAATTGACTTTAAAATTTTACTATCCAAAAACACTGTAACAAAATGAGCAACTTCAATCTTTAGGCAACAAAATCCTGCTCAATACACTTCTGTAAAAAATGACTGACCGTGCATTAATGGCCGTGACAATTTTGCATTGGGATAATGATTCCCCTTCACGTACGATCGCAGTACGCAATGATGGATTATAAACAGCTGGTTGTTGGACATCATGAATTTAATGTCTAATTGCGCCAAGATGGAAGCTCTTATCATCAAATTATTTCTACACGATATTGTACTTGAGTTGAATATTTCCTGGTATAAATTTTATAAAATTCCTCCTTGAGAAAAATTATTCAGAAATTATTTACCTAAGGGGGTCCCTTTTTTGGGCCACTCTGTACATCAATATGCATTGACTATCACGCGTGCGATTAATAAAATTTTTCAGAGAAATACTGACAAAGACTCTTAGTTTTTCCAAATTTATTGATTTTTTATTATGCACATGAAATTTCATAAGCTTAAGTTTGTCTAAGACTTTTTAGAGATATGACACAACCACAAAGACAGAAATCATAAGTAATTTACAGTTTTAAGTAGAGTTGTACAGAACTTCAAAAATGCGATTACCCGCGGAAACGTCGAAGGGCATACTTGAAAGCTGATTTCGTTAAACATTCCTTCCAGTATAAACATCAGAAACAGACTGAAGCAATTAACTAAGGTGGAAGTTATACCATGTCGGCATCGAAGAAATGTACCATGGTGAAATGCACCAATCAGGAATGTGAAGCTGAATCGTTATTTTGTTTTCAACACCAGTCCAAGAGTTGCGGGGTGGTTGCTCTTTGTCCCGAAATTAATGCTGACGATTGTTAGTTGGAGCATGCTTTATATCGATTCGGCTTCACTTTTCTGATTGGTGCATTTCGATTCGGATCGAATTCCGCCGTAGCCATCTGATTTGTTCTGTTTCTGACGTTTATACTCTGAGGAGTGTCATAGGAAAAAAGGCTAGGCGCACACGAGGGCACAAGGCTTAAGCCCAGTATCATTCGTGTCATTTTGCTCAAACAACGTGCTCTCGTGTGCGGCGGACTTTTTGTGGAATTGTTTTCATTCGTGGAAAAAGAAAAATATCCAATATGTTTGATGTTTTTCTCAATTCGTGCCCTTTTACTGCTTGTCTGCGGTGGAGAAAGCTTTGTGCTTGCAATCGTGCAACAAAGATATGCAAGAAAATCGTGAATCGTGAATAGCCGTTTCTAAATCTGTCAAATAAGTTGAAAAGTTTGTGCAATTATAGGCAAGTTTAGCGTTGGCAAAATTTGTTAGTGATATGTGATATATGTGATGTGAAGGCGGATAGTTCAAGTTCGTAACATTTCTTTGAAATAAAAATCGTGGATGTAGTAATAGAAACCTCAGATTCGGCGAATCAAATTTCAGCCAAACTCAAAACAAATGCATTTATATCAGCTTTGTTGTCCGATCGTAAGCAAATAGCTTTCTCCGCCCTGAACCATAAGCAAAGTTTCAAAACATATATTATCATATCATACATATTTTTACACAAAATCCCTTCAGCTTTATATAAAAATTAATCAAATATAACTAATTAATTACAAAAAGTTTTACAACACAGTTATGTTAAAGTTTGTAAGCTATTGCTGATCTTCCAGAAAGTTATGTTTCGTTTTTGATTGAGCTCTTCAGATGAATTTTAAAATTTCTTTTTAACTTTGGGAACGTTGGCAGCTCCCTTTTGCCAATGGGGATGCTGTTCCCAGGGGTGGGGGCACACAAGACTTTCGCATTCGGGGACGTCAGTCCATAAAGTTTGCAAAACCCTAAAAAATATCAAAAAAATTTTTTGTGACCCAAAAATATCATCAAAACATTTCGTTCAGTGACCCAAAAATATCATTAAATAACTCTATTCTTCCTTCTTCTACAACTATTTTCTGAACTTTAACCCAAAAATATCATATTGCCTTTCTAAAATTGCTGACCCAAAAATATCAGCATTAGGGAAAAAACTTACCCAAAAATATCCGACTGACGTCCCCGTATGCAAAAGGCTTGGGTGCCCCCCTGGGATGCTGTTCCTGGCTTTTAGAGCTGAATAATTAAAGTCTTATTTCACATATTCAATACTGTATCTTGGCATGCGGATATCCTTGCATTTTCTCGTTATATAGCTTGAATGCGAGGATATCGGTGGGAACATAGCGTTTGCTGCTTAATTTTTATGTCCGAAGGACATATTAAGAGGGTGTTCTGGAACGCATGTATGCATAGAACATAGCCATGCTATCGCAATGTCCGAAGGACAATAATCAACATCATAATCGTCATTATCATCATCGAAATCATTTTTATCGTCATAATCGTTATCGTTATCATCATCATCATCATTGTCATGATCATCATCATTATCATCATCATCCTCTCAACATCATCATCATAATCAACATGATTTGAATCATCATTATGCCATTCTTGTCATTATCATCGACATCATCATCATCATCATCATCATCATCATCATCATCATCATCATCATCATCATCATCATCATCATAATCATTCATAACCGTTACGGTATTAGCAACGTATCTGTTCTAAGGAGCATGACAGAGAATTTTGTAGCGAGTTCGAGAATCGTCACGTCTTAGACGAAGTCAGCAGGAATTTCTACTGCGCCACAACTTACTCCCCTCTTTACACCAAAATTTTCACATCAGAACCTGAGAATCTTCTGATGACAACAACCCTCTCAAAATAAATATGACATCGACATCGGCAGCAACATGCGCAACGCAAAAGGCTAATAAAAGTATTTTATTATGCAATATTCAAGTACAAAAGCTTTGAGAATTAATTATCAAAAATTGAGCTTCGAGAATCTTCTGCAAAAACTTTAACCACAATGACTCATCTAGATGTTTACAAATTTCGTTATTGCTTCTAATTGTGAAATAATTGGTATTCATTACATCCAATTACGGCGACTTCAAAGTTTACTTCCTAGTATTTGTGGTTTATCTTTTGTTACGCTTTTTGGCAGGAAAAAGCGTCTATACATACATCCTTACATGCGTTCCACAAACACCCTCTCATTATGTCCTTCGGACATAAAAATAGGTAGGTAGGTAGATAGGTAGATAGGCATATAGACGCTTTTTGCTGCCAAAACGTAACAAAAGATAAACCACAAATAATAGGAAGTAAACTCTGAAGTCGCCGTAAGTGTTGTCGTTAGTGGGCATCATTAACAAAATGCAATTGCTTGCCAAAAACATCAATAAGTATTAATTGTCAGTGTAGCGCAGTGGAATAATGCGCTTGTTTCTTGGGCCAAGGGTTGTGAGTTCGATCCACGATGCAAGAACACTCTAACATCAAGATTTTCGAAACTAAAAATTTGACACCATGATTTTATCGCAAAAAGGCCGGCTCGGTCGAGCTTCGAAAAAAGGTTTGACTACAATATTGCAAAATGTTGCTTGAATCTACTTTGATTTGATTTTTTATTTTGAAATATTTTCATACAATTTTGATTGGGTTGTTATTGTCAGAAGTTTCTGGAAGTCGTCTCAGGTGTAAGGTATTTTCGTGTGAAGAGAGGAAGAGACTGTGGCGCAGTAGAAATTGTGGCCAAGTTATGACTCAAAGTTGGCAATCAATTCTTCTAAGTGCTACTAATGATCGAATATAGTCATCTGCATAGTATGTGAATTCTTATGATAGCTTTTGAAGGTTCTAGAATTTCATTCATCATTTGAAACGAAGATTACAGGTTGAGAACGGATTTATTTGTTTGTTACATACACAGTTTAAAACCGATGAGTTCGAATTTATTAGTACAGTATACGTAGGAATACTAATAATAACTACAGAATTTCTATTTCCGATTCAAAGTGTTTGGATTCTTCCAGGAAAGGTTCATCTGATCATCAATGTCATCATTCGCATTATCATCATAATGGATCACCACCATCATCATCATCATCATCACCATCACCAGTCATGGTCTTCAACATGATCATCATTGTTTAAGAAGATGATGATCGTGTTGAAGACGATGATGATCATGTTGAAGACGGTGATCATTATTGTCGTCTTCAACGTGATCAACGTATCATCATCATCATTACCATCATCATCATTATCATCATCATCATCATCATCGTCATCGCCATCAACATAATCATCATTCTCATCATCGTTGTCTTCTTCTTCGTCATCTTCGTCATTATTATCACCATCTTCATCGTTATTATCATCATCATCAGCGTCCTTCGGACATTGCTACAGCGTTGCTATTTTTCTTGCCTTGACGAATAGAATCCTTCCGACAAGATGAAAAAAAATCTTGATCGATGCTTCCATCATTCTCGATGTTTTCTCCGATGTTTCCGCAAAAAATACTTTTCATTGCTTCCAATATTCCACTTAATATGGTTGCTTCTTGGTCATGTTGATACTTCATGCGTTGCATTTTTAGGATGAACTTAGTACCGAACTCAGATGTAAGATAAATAGTAATTGTACTGAACTCAGATAAAGTGTGTGGCCTAAGTCCTGAATTTTGTCAATGACTTGAAGTTTTGCCCAGAGAGGATAAATAAATCCTGTTTTAGCTATTGGTTTTCTAATATTATGCTGCTAATATTGAAATACAACTAAAGCAAATCTGTGTGCTCCTGGTCATCTGAATAATGTGACACCCTCTTAAAATAGCAAAGCAACGTAAAGGGGTAAAGAAATTTTTAGTTTCTGGACCCTTAATAAAATTAATTTTATCTTTTGTATTACAGGAATAAAGCTTCGCCCATTCTTTGCCGATGCCGAATAGTTTTTGAGTTGTACAAAACTTCAAAATCGCAATAATCAGCAGAAACATTTTCAGGCATACTTGAAAGCTTTTTTCGTCTGACACGCCTCAGAGTATGAACGTCTGAAACAGACCGAAACAATGAACAAAGGCGGAATTTATACCCAGATGCGGCTATGATGCGGCTAGATGAGGATTTCTGATGATCTTTCCGCTGTATCCGGCTAGCTGATTGGTGTTTAAAACACAATGCGAAATGAGTTATGATGTTATGTGCACCTACCTTCTTCAAGATAGGTTTTAAAACCTAAATAACATGCTATAATGTTTCAGTATGAAGATATAAGGAACATGTGGACAAGTCGATAATTGATCATTCGCAAAGATTTTTGCGGGTTGGAAGAGTGTTGTTTAACTATGTTTTTTGGCATTTTTTGTTGAACAACTGACCAGAGGCTTGTACTTTAAGAGGCAAATTTAAGAATAGGAAACATAACTGGACCCTGTGAAGTAAGTACGATCTTGATATGATCATTTTGAGTCGCTTAAGATTTGTTTGCTATTTTTGTATTGGTAGTATTAGATATTAGTGTGTTGGCTAGTTTCTTTCCACAATAATTGTTTGTCAAGATTCGGAGATGACTTAAGGTTTTTTCTAATAGTAGTTTGGCACTGAGTGAATTTGGTTTGAAGGAAGACTGATATTCAGACCATAATTGGATTTAGAAATAATAATGGAACTAAAGGTGGCACTGGTTGGTAGTTATGCGTTGTTCACCGAGCAGCTAATGAAAGATGAACATGTCTAGGGAACCCTGCATGGGGAGTGAGTCTCACATTGACAAAGCTGAGAATTGCTAACTGGATTCCAAAGCTGAGGCAGTTGGTAAGACATAGCTGTACTGGTGCAAGCGGTTTCATGCACAGGCATTTAACCACCAACCAGCAGGAGCACTACCCAAAGACCGAACAGATGGAACATGACTATTCCAAGTGATTGGCTTGGACTACAGAGGTCCAACCAATAACATACAAGACCAAACAAATGGAGAAGCCAAGGCATATATCTTGCTTTTTGCCTGCAGTCTGACAATGGCTGTCTGTATCGAGCTAGGTATGACAGTAGAACAGTTCATGCCAAAACATAAAGAGCTTGTAGCAAGACGTAGGCAGCCTGAAAAGATTTATTCAGATAATGCCAAAACATTTCAAGCTGCGGCAGCAAAGTTGAAGAAAATCATGAGGAATGAAAGCCATACAATATCTGGCAAGGAACAAAATCATTCAATTCAATTCAATTCAATTCAATTTTATTTGTAGAATAAAGAGTCTAAACCAATGTATAATTATTAATATAAAAACTTTATTCTACACGACCCAAGAAAAGCAAAGCTTATCTAGCTTGGGCCGTTAACAAAACAAAATAAGAAAGATCAACCTCGGTAAGACCTCATGGTGGACTGGCCAATTCGAACTGTTAATTGACGTCGTGGAGCAATCGTTACACAGAGTCATCGGCAGAGCAAATCTCAAGTCTGATTCTGATGAATGTTGAAGATGACGTGCAGTTGCTGGAAATGAAACCCAGTGCGATGCTGTTTGGCAGAATGCTGCACCTGAAGAAGAAGATGTTCACTCCATCGAGAACAAAGATTTGTGGAAGAGAGCCAGATTCTTAGAGAAGTGGAAAGGTCAGCTGTGGAGAAGATGATCAAACGAGTACTTGAAAGCTCTCAGAGAACAAAAAAATCTTAAACACAGTGGAAAAGAGAATAAAATCAGCGATGGGGATGTCGTCCTGGTCAAAGGCGAGGAAAGAAACCGTGGAAAGTAGATCATAGGTATCATAGAGAGTCTCACAGCTGGAAAAGATGGCGTTATTAGAGTTGCAAGAATTAAAACAAGAAGAACGATCATTGAAAGAGAAGTGCAACGATTATATCCTTTAGAGCTGTCATGTGGCAATGCGTCAACAGTGAAGAACACTGAACTAAGCCCAACAGCTACGGAGTTCAGACCAAAGAGGAAAGCAGCCAGAGATGCAGAGGAGATCATCGGAAAGACATTGATAGAAGAAGACTGGGAACTGGAAGATAAGTGACTGAGATATTTGACGCTCTAAGCACAAATGGGGGGAGAGTATCGGGAAATCATTTCTTTTTTATGTTAATTAAGCAAAAATGTGCTTTTAAGATTTTTTGCGTTAATGTAGAGTTGTAGTGAGCAGTCGAGATGAGGAGAGAAATTTAGAAAATCGAAGTTATCCTTTTTGTTGTCGTACAACTAAACAGTATCTTTACGACACTAATGTTTATGCTGCGATAACGTGCGAACGACTGAAAACTATTTTTAAAAGCTAAGCTAGAATATTAAAATTAAGGGATGATAAACATAAAGAATGTAAGGCATAGCGTCTTGAGCAGTAGCATCCAATGCATTATTTTTTCGAAGGTTCCAAAATAATCATCTTCGATGCAGAGTGAAGGTATTGGATAGTTCACAAAAAAGATTTTTGGAACCTTAGCTCATTGTTTAAACATGACGAAAATTTTTATCGAGTCATGTTTTTAATAATGAAGGCTAATAATAAACCTCTTCAATGTTACTGTCCTCAAACATACCAAATGTCGATTTGAGGTGGACAATCCACAAAAGTAAAGAGTCTAAAGTTGGCCGCAAACCGTGCCAACATGTTGGCCAGTAGCGCCACCAACAATTGTTGGCCAACATATTGGCACCGTTTGCTATAGATGTTGGCCTAATAAGCAACATGTTTTCGACGAAAAAATGTTGGCCAACATTTTTAACATGTTTGAAAATGTTGGCCAACATTTTTATCGATTTGATTAAAATTGATGTGTTGGTACGGTTTACTTTGTCTCGCCATCATTTTGGCACAACATTATAAATTTCGGTTGTTATTTAGGAGTCCTTGAAGTGAGAAGTAGATTTAAGCTGGCATTTTTAGTTAGACCAAGATTCTTTGATCTTTTTCCTCGTCAACCAAAATAAACATTTCGCCAGCAATAAACAATTATCTGCTTTCTTTTCGGTCATGTTTGCAAAAGATCATTAGTAGATGACATCAGCAATCAAAAATTTCTCAGATGTTGTGATGGTATGGCAAACCGTACCAACATGTTGGTCTATTTTCAGACAACATGTTGGCCAACAATGTTGGCACGGTTTGTGGAGGCCTTAACACGTCACGAATATCACGGTGTCAATCACGGTGTCGATTTTCGAGATTTTGGTTTAAAGCTCGGTCTCTATTTTCAAGATTTTAGTATTTTTTCAGATATTGGATAAATTTTCAAAAAATTGGAATAAGGTCGGATATGTTTTTATACTTTGGCTGCATGACCCTAACAAAATTTGATGAAGTCCCCCCCCCCCGGGGGTCTGTGTCGTCTAGACGGGACGTGAAAATGCAAAGAAATTATTGCCTTTTTATTTGAAATTGTATCCGTGTAGATGGGGCCTGAGTTTTCGTCAAATTGTTCTTTTATCAACAACAACCTTTCGTTTAAATTTCATTTTCGAAGTAACTGCATCTGGATGAGTTACAAGGTCTTCCCAGCTTTGTTCCTTCTCGGCAAACAAGAGTCTTCTTTCAAAGAATTTCGCCAGACAGTCTTACCATAAGCATGCTAGTCCCCGACAAACAATTGCTATTTAAAGACTGCTCTCCATTCTTCAATAAAGGCAATAAAGTAATACCTTCCCTTACGTAAATTTTCCTTCCGACAAATTGCCGGTGAAATTTTCATTCACAAAACGCTTGTTGCATCGACATTTTGTTGCAATAAGAGCAGAAATGCATTAAATTTTGCAAAAAATGTCATTTTGCAACTTCTACCCAAGCCATCAGAAATTTTTAGAAGAGCAAAGAAAGAGGCAAAGAAACTGGCACAGAAGTGTTTCTTGTTGATGATCCAACCGGACGCTGTTTAAAATACCCATGGTTACCAAAGGTTACTGGTGGTTACCATTGCTAAATCGTTATCAAAGGCATATTGAATTATGGTTCAAGGTATGGTTATGGTCAACTCTTCGCTAATGCTATGTTTGCATTGATAGTGTGGGAGAACCTTTACAAACATATTTAACAGCTTCAGCTTGATAATGTTAAGAGGGGTTTTTGAGTTTTACGGTTACACGGTTTTGCCCATATTTTGGCTCGGATTTTCGGCTCTTTCCGAAAAATTATGCAGTTTTTCCTGTTTTCAAAATCTCGTCGGTGAACGAAGTTTTTCTGTTTTCTGCATTTCAGGATAATTTTTCCGGTTTGCAATTTTCGTGAAAACAGAGACTTAACATCGTGGCATACGGTTTTGGTCAAAATATCGCACGGTTTTACGGTTTTTGAGCAAATTTTGAGCTGTCTCACGGTTTCCAGGTTAAAGGTTTGGCTCTATAAGACGTGTCGTTTTTCGACTTTCCTGGAACTCCGTATGCTCTTTGCATTAAAACGGAATCTAAGCGACAAATCAATAGTTTGTAACATCGTTTTGAAAGTTCAAATGTCCTCGATAAAATATCTTACACAGATCTTAGTTATTAGTGTTAGATCACCGATGTGATGCTAACTAACTTTGCGTGAGGTCTTGTTGAGTATAAGAAATGTAAAACAACAGAGAAAGAGAAACTTACCTTTGCGACCCTCAAATATAACAACGAATCCCAATATGCTCCCAAATCGATCGATAGCGTCAGCAACAGATATAATGATACTCAAAAATACCTCTCGTACAGTAACAAATGAATCAACAAACACAGCAATCTAGTCGACAATTCACTACTCTAATCATCCAATACACTAAAAAGCTCGAAATATTCCTAAAATGGTATGATTAGATTGACCTATCCAATTGTTTACTTCAATTTCCAATCAAAGAGTTCTTCGTATCGTACGATAACTAATCAAAATCCAAAAATAAATGTTATTCTTGCCTAAAGATTGACTAGTTAAAATGTTCACGTGAGGAACAGCAACGGCTACAGGTGGCTTTATAAATTTTTTAGCAACACGTCCCCGTATTTCGGAAAGTCAAATGCTCCTCTACTCATCACCGATATAGACAGGTCGGTGAGCAGAAAAATCTAAGCAAGTGGATAACCTTTGTTTGACGCCAGATTATGATATTTGGTGGTATAACAATTATTTTGAGTGGCCGTGTCAATTCGAAAAATGGGAAAAGTCACGTAATCGATGACGTCATTTTGGAGGGGTCATTTACTCTAAAATGCGCTGTAACTCGCATAATACTACAACCGATTTGGTTGAAAATTGTTGCAAACACCGCGAAATTTAATGCTCTTTCGTTTTGTATATGGCTCGATATATTTTGGGAAAGTCGATAAATTTTTCCGAATTCAGCGAGTTTTCATGACGTCAGAAATGAATTATTTCAAAAGTTAAATATTGATTTACCAATTTTTTCTTAAGCCACTGGGCATCAAAAAGGTGTCCAATCACTACCAGTACTATCAGAATCACTAATGAAATCTGACAAATGTTCCCATTCATCACAATCTTCAGATGTTCTACATGAAGACCTTTCAATGCAAGCTCATTTGCCGTTGCTGCACCTTTCACCAGATCTTCCCATTCTTCTTTGCGAGATAGCGAGGTTGACTTAGAAATTTACTTTCTCTTTCTCGAAGATGCAGAGCAGCGTTCTATCATACCTGGATTATTCTTGTCTCTTCTTCTTTGTTGGCGTGTTTTATTTCTGGCCGTCATTGAAGGTAGGAACTGCTGTCAAACAAAGCAAATAAGGGCTAGCTACAGATTCTTCCATTGTTTTTCGACCATTTGATGTTAACAATGGAGTTTCAATATTTTGAGAAAGGCAGCTAAGCCAAATAAAGCATTGATGATGAGGTCTCAATAATGCCTGCTTGCAGGAATCAAGATCAGGTGGTAATGTTGCTGAACTTTTTTGTCGTTGGGCTCTGAAAAAGTCGGATTTTCTTATTAACATAAGATTCTGTTTTATTACCATAGTACATCATAGTCTGTACAAACAGCATACAGCTTGCCATATATTTCTCACAAATCACTTCTTCCTTTCCAAGATACTGAATTAACAACAATGATTCCGGGCTTTTTAAAACATTTTCCAGCGTCCTTACTTTGCCAACACCGTAGAAATATGATGTTGTGTCACAACCGGTGATGGCATGAAATTGCAGAAGATAACGACATATTTCTATACCCCTACGGTTAAAAATTTTGCTTATGCAGGCAAATTTGTCAGAGTCATATTTCATATACAATTCTTTAGCAGGTATAACCTTTGTATAGGCATAAAGCATCAGTATTAAAACATCGGTGTCCTTTGAAACAACTACTGCATTTTCAGCTGCTGTTGCTGCACGAAGAACCATCAGGGTATCTGCCTCTTCATGATTACACGTTAATACGAGCTTGTGGTTTGAGTTTTCTTTGCTGTTTATGCACCATGCATTATATTCCTTGTTCACTGTGACCGGCAAAGAGATACACCTTTTACTTTCTGAAGATTTCAGATATTCGACTATTAACTTTATCAGATCATTTTTGTTCTCGCTACTGTGAAGAAGTTTCTCCCAACTGTACCCCTGTGGCATTTTTTGATGGAAGCCTGCACGCTCGGTCCAGCAATTCCTCGATTTATTTTTGTACCTTCTTTGATGGTGAGTTTGCGATAGGTATCCATAACGATGTTCAATGATATGGCCTTAGCTTTCTTTGGAGGTGTCACATGTGTCAAAAGCGATTCACACCATTATATAAATGTGTCACATGGCCTAAGCGAACGAACAATGGCCATGCCATCAACAATCCATCTTGCTCTGTCAGCGTAATCATTCACAGAAGCGTTAGCCTCTGCAATTAGAAAATTTCTTAAGCAAGTCTTATCAGATTGTCTAAGCCCTGCCTCGGGCGTTGTTATGCTTAGGGGCAGCGTTGAGAGGGGATATTGAAAGGCTTCTTCCAGGCTGGTGACTTTAGCTACAAGCATACGAAATGCTCCGCCGATCTTCTTTCAGGGCTCTCACTGCTTAAGGCTGCTGTTTACTTTCTTCAAGGCCAGTTCGAAGCTTAACCTTTTTGATGGTGTCAAATAGTGGGGTTATCTCCCTTTACAAGGCAATCAGCGATAAATAGATGCCTTGAAAGACTTGTCGCTCTTTTATTCTGCATTCAAAAGACCATTTATGATTTCTTTGTCAATTTCTGTGCAAGTTGACATGGATCTTGCTGGTACATCACCAAATGGATCAATGCCATATTCCTTATGTTTTCCCTGAGATTCATAACATGCCTACTATGCATTTTTCATTGCTTGGAGTTAATTCCTTATGACTCGATGAAGTGATAGCATGCAAATTTTCTTTTAATGACGATCTCATTCTGCAGTGTATATGAGATGTAGTAATCCATCTGTTCACTGCATCAGTATTTGTACCATACCCTGGAACGGACCTGCAGTGCCTTTCGTTGCTTCATTAAGATGTTCTGTTACTAAATCACCATGTATACAGCTAAATATGTCCCCACTTTCACTGGCTCCATGGCCTCTTAATGTCAAATCATTGTAAGCTTCTTGTCTTTTTTCTTCTAATCCATGTAAGAACACGTGTTCATGTGTTGTATCTACCATAATGAATGTGGCCGAAAGCAAAAACCAATTTTAGTATTTGCCTTTCTGTTTGGAGATATCTTTGAAAATTTTTTTCTCCCACTGCAGAACCAAGCGCAAGCACTAATGATACGTCCTTTAGATATTTGACGGTCATCTTTGCTTGGGTTCTGCCTGTTCGCATCATCTGGAGATTCAATGCGTGAAATGCTGTCAGTCCAAGTAACTTTTCTAAAGCGTGTGACGAAGGGTTTTCACGCAGTTCTACCATCTTTGTTTCGGATTTTTGTCCATATTCATGTAGTTAGCTGTTACGTCTTCTTCTCTATTTTGGACTAGTGCATCGAACGCCTCCTTTTCCAAATGCATGCAGCGGTAATAGTGACGCCCCTCAAGTGTTTGCGATAAGGAGCGGGAGGCATTCGAGCCAGCATCAACAGACCAGTCACCATATCCCATAAAAGAATGTCGTTTATAGAGAATCTTCTGCAGCACTCTGAGCTTATGAAACCCATCCATTATTGGAATAATGTTTTTCATCTTTATGTTTCCAAATAAGATGCAAAATTCTTGCATCTGTTCGTCAGCATGTATAAATATGTGTGAAATATCTAATATTTCAATTGTATCATCCATTGAATCCAGGTAGTCTTTACATACATTGTACTCAGGTGGGGCAGGAATAGTAGGCATGTAATTTATCACTGACTTGACAATTTCAACATCAGATACCTGCTTTTGGAAAGCTGTCCATGATCCAATTTTTCATTGCTGGTATCTATATGAGGTAGGCCACCTGCTTTTCCCCACACTGTCTTTATCAAAGCATTGGTCAAGGATGGACTTATCATCTTTGTCTTCAAAATTTTCGAGCCGCTGCGGTCCAATTAGTTTTCCTATCCTGTAATTTTCATTGTTTTGTGACTTAGGATCTAATATACTCAGCTTCGAAGTGTCAGAAAAATTTTCGTTGTCTTGCACATCAGGTGTCTCACCTACATTATAAACATAAAAAAACATATGAGCATACAGATATTGTTTTCCTTAATTGCCAGCACACACAGCACATAGAATGTATTGTAGTTACTTACCTGGTAGCAAACGCTTGAAAAGCAGCCAATTGGTCTGATGGGTTGTTCCTGCACCAGAGAAAGTTTCCTGTCTCCCATCGTTGTTATTGAGACTCGCATGGGTAACTTTTTCTCTTTTCCGACCATGAAATACTTGCTTTGCAGGTGCAGCCGTACTAGACCATTTGTCATTTTGACGTAAAACGTCCTCGTAAATATATTGCATGGCCTGCTTTGTGTAAAATTTTAGGTACTTCTTTGCTTGCACTGTCATGCCTAGCATTATTAGTTTTGGTGATTTATCTTTTGTTATAAGGGATTTGTTGCCCCTTTTTGTGCTTTTGTAATGGCATATCCCTTTTCATTTAATCTGCATGAAGGGTACAGTGTAATTAAAATTGTATTGTATAATTCTGGAATAAATTCATCTTCTGATTCCATAGACATTGCATCTGAAATATTGATTGGAAATTCTTTTTTCGAGTTTGTCACATAATTATCAATCTTGCGCTTGATTTCACTAAGTCACTGTCACGTAGGTCAATCCCTTTCAATGCAGCAACAGCGTATTCGCAGGGGGTTTGTATCAGATGAATATACGATCACTTGTTTGCGAGATGGAAAGAAACCAAGCACAGCAAGAAAGCTTGTTTCACAAAGCTTTCTAGGCGTTGAAGAATGAGCTCAAGCACGGGCTCAATCCAATGTTCTTCACTAAGGTTCATAATATCTTTTAGGAAGCAAGATAATAGATGAGCACATTTTTTTCCCAATATCTTCACCATGATGGTTACGTCAAACTCTGCTAGAACCGTTGCTTGCATGTCTTCCTGGATTTTCTTATTATCGTAGGTGATATCTTTCTGCATTTTGCTGAATTTCAAAAAACAGGCCTGATGATGATAAACGTCAATGGCAAATAAGTCATGTGACTGACCACACTGAAGTAGCTTCAGCCTTTGTGCAGCTTGAAAATAGCGGTCGTTTACATCTGCTATGTGACGATCCAATGCTTTAATATCGTGGCAGAATTCAGGGTACTGCAACGACCAAGACCAAGCCCACCTTGATTGCACTGGTTAGAATTGGAAGATCTTTGTGAATTGCATACAAACACAATCGCTTTTCTTCTAGGTAGGCTGTCGATGATCGTGTACACGAACGAATATCTCCAGAGCTTTCTTCGGGTTTTGCGGGTGAAGCCCTATTTTTCATTTCAGTTCCTGAAAGTAGCTACATACGAAATTTAGTCCATACCTTTCATGATAGAAGATGGCGCTCGGGAGCCCGACCACTTTTGAGTCGACATAAAATGGTAAAGTGGATCTGAAAAGTGAATTTCAACTTCAGATCATTTCTTCGCTGTTTCAATAAACTTCGAACGCCCTTTTTCTAGAATTGTTGAAAAACGCTGCCTAGGCTGGACCTTTTTATTGCACAAAATACAATTTTTGGTGTTTTCAGTTTTAACGCTAAGAAAAAACTCTGACAGCGCCATCTGCTTCAATTTACAGTATGATGGACATCAACTACAAATAAAATGTGCTATCATTATCAAGTTTTCTTTCATTGCAAGAAAGATGAAGTTTGAAATCGAAAATCAGATTCCTAGCAAATGCACGAAATTCATAATAATGACACACCTCCAGAAACTCCATGCAGATCGGAAACTTCAAATTTCAAGTATTATATAAAGACAGCCTGGTATTCTTCTGTTTCATATAAATCATTTACGCAGTAAATTCGAAGCCCTCGCGAATCTCTTGAAAAGTGAATGGACCACCTTTGACAAAGAAATTACATAGAAACCTCCCTTGTGAAAACATTATAATCATTATGATATGATATTTCCGATACCTTATGAAGTGTTAACGAAATACGTCGTAAACCTGACTGTATTTGACCTTCTCGGTACTCGTATTGTTGAACGGACGAAAAACGACTTGCGAGGGTCATAAATGGAAATTGTTGTCAAATATTGCGAGCCATATGTAAACTGAAGGCTTACGTTTTTTATAACAATTTACGACTTAAACGATCAAGTATTTTACGAGAAATGAACTTTTTAGCATGATTCATTTCTGACGACATCAAAAACTCGCTGGATTCGGAAAACATTTGCTGACTTTCAAAGTATATCGAGCCGTATACCAAATGAGAGAGCATTTAATTTCACGGTGTTTGCAACAATTTTCAACCAAAATCGGTAAAGCATTATGAGAGTTAATAGCACATTTTAGTGTTAATGATCTCCACTAAAATTACGTCATCAATCACGTGACTTGTTCCCATTTCTAGAGCTATCTCTTGATATCCCTTTTCTAAACAATTTTTAGAAATTGCAAATTAAGTGCATCGCCTTCCTCTGGAATCTGGAATGTTTTGTTTCCCTTCCCTCTTGCCAAATCCTTTCCCCATCCTTTCACTTCATTTCATATGACTTTTCGCCCCTCGCCAGGCCAGATGCTGTTGCTGTTTTCGCGCCAATTTGAAAGATAGATCGCGCTGGGCCGGCTGCACGCAGAAACAAACAAAATATCCTGAAGATTGACGAACAGAGGAAGGAGAAAAATTAGCTTCCAAAGACAAAACATTGTAACCTTTGGTAAGAAAAATAAACACAAATTACCTAGTATAAATCTATCTTTGGTAGAACTTCCGGCTTTTGAATGGGTTTGAGGGTTTGAATCGCTGCTCGCACAATCACATTCTAGCCCGGAAATTCAAATTATTTTGTCTCGAAGTCGTCTATATTTTCGGCTAGTACGCTCCTTCACGTGATCTTGTGTGAGCGAGTGCATTACCACCGTGCAAAGGAGTTGTAGCGATTTAGACATTTCTTTTATTTAGGCCCTTCCTTTAGTTTTGGCCATTTCAATTCATTCTGTTTCGGGTATTGTAGTCAAGATGTACGGGTTCTCAGGTTTTAAACCTCACAAAGGATTTCAATGTGTAAAATTCTTAAAACAGCTGTTGAAACTAAGATCATCTTGGTTTTTGGGTTTGTCCCAATTTTTTCCGGGTTTTCAGGTTCTGATACCCCCTAAAGCCCCCCTCATTAAGAAACTACACTCTTTTTTATAAGAATATTGTTTATAAGAAATTTCAGGCTCAGAATCATCCTGTTATTAAGAATATTGTAAGAATATTGCTCAGCCTCAGCTCGCATATTTGTGTCTCATTTTTTAGCTGGTGCCTGCTTTGAAATGTTAGAATGAAACTTCATGATTGTTAGCAACATTCTTATTGTTATAATAGTTAAATTTTTCTTTTGCTCGACAATTTCCTCGTAATGAGATGATTTTATCTTCCGCTGAAACCATATCAGGTTTGAAAAAAGAAGAATGTTTTAAGAATATATTCAGGCTCAAAACAAAGATTTTTCATAAATACTGAGGCTGGACAAAATTTATAGTATTCTTATAAAAAAGAGTGTGAATTCTAGAATAGCTCTCAGTAAATTTTGTTTTTAGTGAGTGTGAGATATTAACATACTATAATATACTATTAATATAAGATATTAGAGATGCTAAATAGTCTATCTACATATTTATTTAATTTTCATAATAAATAAAAATCTTGTGTCTGATCATATCATGGTATGATGTTAAAATCATAATAAAATAATGATGTTATACTCAATCTCTGGCTGAACATTGTTTTTGCTCTTCGTCTAATACCTGGTACAGTCCCTTTCCACACTCATAAAGATAGTAAACTTTTGCAGAGTTGTGATGTTTATATTCTCCAGAGAATGGAACACAGTTTTGTTGAAGTTGATGATATCATTATAACAGCAGATGAAGATTATCATGCAGCCATTGACAAAAAGTTGCCTGAGAGCAACCAAGAACTCAAGGACTTGGCCGATTCCCCTATTACAACTGATGAAAGTGGAGAATTAAGTACAGAAGACCATTATGAAGCTACATTGGAGAATCGCATGAAGCAGACTAAACAAATATTTGAAAGCATGAGTGAAAAACTTGGTACAGCTTATGAATTCTTCCAGAAAGATTTCAAGCTTATCGAATCAAGGAGGGAAACTTTGAAAGAAATGGAAAAAAAGCTGTGTGACAATAATGTTGGTGATATTGTAAGATTAAATGTTGGTGGTGAAATATTTGATACAAATATGCAAACTCTTCAAAAGTATCCTGATAGCTTCTTTAGCATAATGTTCTCTGGGAGAACTAGTTTGGAAAAAACATCAGATGGGCCCTATTTCATTGACCGTGATGGCAAATTGTTTAGGTAAGTATTTTTGATATTTTAATTTTCAATCTGAGACAATTGCATTTGAAGCTATGCCACATTGAGTACTGTATATGAAGGGACGGTATGATTTAAGATTCAAGAGCCAAGATTCAAGATCTAAGATCCGAGAAATTAAGATCCAAGAAATTAAGATCTGAGAAATTAAGATCCAAGTTATTAAGATCCGAGATATTAAGATCCGAGATATTAAAATCCGAGGAAATTAAGATCCCAGAAATTAAGATCCGAGATATTAAGATCTGAGATATTAAGATCTGAGATATTAAGATCCGAGATATTAAGATCCGAGATATTAAAATCCGAGAAATTAAGATCCCAGAAATTAAGATCTGAGATATTAAGATCTGAGATATTAAGATCTGAGATATTAAGATCTGAGATATTAAGATCCGAGATATTAAGATCCGAGGTATCAAAATCCAATATTTGGCGGTTTATACATACTACATAGTATAAACCTCCAAATTTGAGAATTGTTTAGAAATAGAAAAAAAACTAAAATAATACTTATTACTTATGGAATAGACAACGTGAAGTTGCTGTATTTTTAGCTTAAATTTGTTTGTTTTTCATTTGTAAACAATTCTCAAATTTGTCTGCCAAATTTGAGAATTGTTTACAAATAGAAAACAAACAAAACTAAAATTATACTTGTGGAATAGACAACATGAAGTTACTGTACTTTTAGCTGAACGTTTGTTTTCTTTTTTAACCAGTCTCAAATTTGGCAGTTATACTAAGTACATAGTACTGTTTATTTCTGTTTTTGTTTGTCTCAATTTCTACTTTTTTGGGCTTTCGATCTAAAGGGTTGCAAACATAGACTTAATACTGTCTTTTAGACACTATTGACTCCCTCTATGTGGTAATGAGGGGGTATTAAAATGGTGTTGGTGGCTTAATGGCAGCCACCGTTTAGAGCCACCGTTTAGAGAAACACACAATGCAGAAATCCAAAATTTAACTGTTTGTGTTCACTCAACTTACGAAAAATTTATTGCAGAAACATGTTTTAATGCAAAACAGAAGCTAAATAACGAAAAGTTTGGTCATTATTTCTCGGATCTTAATATCTCGGATCTTAATTTCTCAGATCTTATTTTCTGGGATCCTAATTTCTCGCATCTTGATATCTCGGATCTTAATATCTCGGATCTTAATATTTCTGATCTTCATATCTCAGATCTTAATATCCCTGATCTTAATATCTCGGATCTTAATATCTCGGATCTTGGATCTTGAATCTCGGATCTTAAATTATACCATCCCGTATATGAAGGAGAAATCGCTCTCTTGCAGCTTCAGCCAGGTAAAAAACAGGAATTCTTTGAACTCTCGGGAATCTTGAAAAATACAATTGGACTGAAAAGCCTAGATTTTTGAAATTACCATGCTGTTGGGAAAACCCAAAGGTTTCGCGCGCAAATTAACGTCATAGATAATCTCTAATATTGTCCTCAGGAAATCTTTTATGTCTCAGTGATTTGTAGAAGGAAATTCATGTATAGATTCAACTTAAGATCTATCGAGTATTGTTTATGTGAAAGAGCCGACTAAGCAATGTGCAATAAGAACAAGGAAATTAGTCAACGTAATGTACGTAAATTGTTTTCTGTAATCTGATTGGTTGTTTGTAACATTCTATTGTTTCGTCTTAGAGTATAAGTATTGTAACCAAATAGGGACTTGTAGGACTTGTAGGATTTGTGAGGATTGTTGTAGGAATTGCCGGATCGTGGAATTGTAATAGGATTGTACAGACTGTACTGCATATAGATTTAGAGTTTATCGATAATATTATTATAAAACGTCAAGTCAAGTTTATTTCTTCGCGTGCTTCTCGCATTAAGATATCTGGTAGAATCAGTCTTGAGAGAAACGAAGGCAAGTTTCTCAACACATGCCTTTTTGCTATGGCCTATATCACTCTAAAACACAGAACTTTGTCAAAAATCTCAGAAATCTTGAAATATGTCTTTGCAGGCCAGATAAAGATTCTGTAATACAATGCTAACTAAAAGGAGAATAACCTCTCGCTGTCAAATTTTGATATCACAATCATCTTCAAAATAATTTCAGCCATTTCCAAGAATTGCTCGTTGTTATCGTGATAATCCAAAACATAAAAGATATTGGAACTAAGGTTTTTCTTTCCACCCAGCTTGGTTAGTTCCAAGATTTTCTCGTTTTTGATCTAGTCTTAATTTTCTTATTTTAATGTGATCTCACACAACCACAACCGCATGCTGAACATCATTTATGGGCACAAATGGGACAAGCGGAATATGAAAAAATTGCACAAACCATGAATCACAATTGCTGTCTGATTGATGATCCAGCTTTCTCTGTGGAACAAAGTGGAAATTTTTGCCACTTTCATCCTCTTTTATCGACCAAAATATAAAAAGTATTAAACTGTGGAAAATGGCTCATTGATTAACACAAACGTAGACACTTAAAATTCCAGTTTGAAGTTCTTCTTCTTGTTTCTCAATTCAGAGTTCAATAAAGTGGAAAAATAAATACCACTTTTTATGTATGCATTAATTCCATTAGACCAAAGTTCCAATCTAATCTCAGTATGTCTTCAATCGTAAAGCATTAAAATGATAGAAGTAAATGTTTCAAGGAGTTAAATCCTTGGCATGTAAATCCTTAACGACTTAACCTCAAGCAAATATCCTTCTTCATGTGTCCATTTGAAATCTAATTCTGGAAAAAGTTGTCTGTGATCGCTTGATACATTCCTTTCCAACTAATTTCAGTCCCTGAGAGAACAAACAAAACCAAACCAGCAACAGAAACGAGAAATTGGTTGAGTGGTAATTTCTGCACATTCCTCCTTTGACCAGAAGGCTCAATCTAGTGCAGTTCCTCTTGATCAAGCTTGTCAATAAACCTTAATTTTCCGTTTTGAAAATTTCTCATAGAGCGTCGTGGTCTTTTCATAGATACTTCTGTAACTTGTTTACCAGAATCGAACGAATCATCTTTAATCTGTGGTTGCATCACCAATGGAGAAAGATTTTTCGAATAGTCTGTCCGTTCGGTTTGCAAGTAAGATTTTAGCGCCTCTTGTTGTTTTGTCCACAAAAACTAGCGATAATACGTGATCTAGTTTCCAGTACGAGCGATTTTTAAGGCTAAAGTATATTCCACAATAATCGCGTTTTCAGTTTCTCCGGTATTGTCAGCAACTTGGCAAGATATTTGATGAAGGGTCATGTCCGATACATTTAGCAGAGAAAACCTGCACAAATTAGAATGTAATGTTTTCAAAATACAATGATTCAACAAGTTGTCGTTTTTGATGATGTATGGCACTCTTGATACTAATTTTACAGCAAAATCATTCAAATTATCTTGTTGTTTGTGTTCGTTCTTATAAAACTCAATACCTCTCCCATGGTCAAGAGAAGTGAGGGCTTCTATTGACTATGCCTCTCCTTGATAGTGTTCATGTTTTCCAATATTTCACAACCCTCTTTTCTTTTTCTTGTCCCTGTGCTACTTTTTTTACACTTGATTTGATGATACTGGAGTGAAATAAAAAAACAGTATATCTTGGTTTGGTGAAAAAGCGTTGATCTGCATGAACAAATTCAAGACAAAGTACTGAAATGGTATTTTACTTTTTACATCGATTCGTGTTGTATGCTCTGTACGAGGGCCACTTCGTCTCGTAATTACAAGGTTTTCACAGAGCATTGGCAAACTGGACGAGGAATAGTAATGTGGTATGATATGTTGAACTTATCAGTGGAGTTTGTTTGTCTGTTATTGGCACCTAAGGACGGATGCCACTAGGGACGTTGGCACGTATAAAGCTTTGGCGCGTAGCAAAATATGGCACACTGGCTTCGTAAGAAACTTTGCACGTTGGTTGTAACAAGATATGGCACGTAGAAAAGTTTGCACATACGAAGATTTGGCACTTAGGCATATAACAAAACATCGCACGTATGGCACGAAATTTTGTAACCTCACAACCTGCTTTCTGAATTTCTAACTTTGTTTAACTTTGTTTAGTTGAACTTCCACAGTTGTTGATAAAACGAAGTACATGTGTGTCTTTTGTCTTTGTTAGTACAGTACATGGCGTTATTATTTTCATATCAAAACTCTTGCAAAGAGATGCCTGTAAGGCCATTTTCCTAAGAATCACTTGGGTAGCTGACGAACGATCAGGGTTGACGTAATATTTTTGCGAAATCTTGCAGAGAAAGGCTGGGGAAATTATTGATTCACGGCACTTGTTTATCCCAAAGTATATTTTCACGGGTATATTTTCACCTATATTTTCACACGTTATTTGTTGCAGTGTGGTATGCGTCTTCAGTAAGACGTACAGTAGAAGTAAACTGCATGCATGACACCCCAAAGACGACCCTAGTATAAAGATATTCTTGTGCGTGATGTGTTTATATCTTCCATTCATGATAATCATATTCTATCATAAGCAGTCGTTGATGAGATATTTCCTTGGGCTGTCTAAGAGAACTGACAATCTTGAATTTAAAAAAATTAGTGTAGTTAATGAAATTGATGTTGCTGCTGCAGTCTTGTTTGAGGCTGCTCTTGCTGCTGATTGCGGTAATTTGTTTGCTCCTGTTCATTTCAAAGTTCCCCGTTTGTGCCCACCTTTAATCCAAAGCTTTGGTTTGTTTTTATAGTATTTTGTAGTATTTTATAGTAACTTTTGCGGAGTTCTGCAAAAACTTGTGTGTTGGCCTTGCTAGCATGTAATATGAATAGCAAAATATGCGAGCTTCTGGACAAGTGGCCTTTCTTCAAGGGGGGCCAGGACAACGGTGACTGAAGAAATGATTGCTGAGGCAAGACTTATTACACGAGTCGTACTCTTCGCAATCTGCAACAATCACCACAACAACCTCTGCTGTTTACTTTAGAGTACGACTCATAAACGTGGGGCTTCAAAACCACTCTAAGGAAACATCTGTTTGTTGCTTTAGTCGTCAGTAGCTGTTTCAGAATGATTGGGAGGAAGGTAATAAGTTTAGGCTGAGGCAACGATGGATGAGGCAGCGGGCGGCACACAGGCATGCTGTCCTCAGCAGGAACCGTTTTAATTTTCAACATTTCAATTTGTGAATTTTGCGTTCGAGATCAATCAAGCTGCCTTCGATTTCAAAATTTATATTTGCAGACGAAATAACTTCTGCCAAGCTAAGCCAAGTAAATCGTAATCAATTGGCATGTGATTATCACTGTACCTTAAAGCAAATTATTTGACATAAGAACAGCATGAAATGTCCAACCCATTTGCGAATCCAACTCCAACCCATTTGCGAATATTTTGATTCTGGGCCCAAAGGTTGATTTGCCCGAATTTAGGGATCAGGTTTCAACCCTCGCCTTTCCAAGTAATTTTCGCCAACTTGAATTAAGCGATGACAAAGCATTAAGCGTGAACACTTTATTCCATGTATTTAAATTCTAAGCGTTGAAATATAGTTTCTGTTCTTATTGATTCACCTTTTTATATTTTTGGTACTATTTCTTACCTGTAGGCATATACTCAACTTCATGAGAGCTGGTGATATACCAAGCAGAATCAAATCAAAACATGCTGAAGAGTTGAAAAATGAAGCACTGTTTTTCGGCCTGCCTAGTCTTATCGAATGCTTGTCACAATCTAGCAGCGTATTCTCCGTTCGTAATGACATGGCGAACATTAAGAAGGATGGCACTGGTGAAGAACAGACCTGTCTTAATCATGCAGATGAGACAAGAATTGTTCTTAATGACGTAAGAAAACAATTGGAAAATGCTCATGATGCACTGACAGCTGACTTTAATTTCTTGGAAATGAGAAGGAAGAACTTCTCAGAAATGTCCCAGAGGCTAAAAACGGTGCACTTTTCCGAAGTCGTTAAACTAAATGTCGGCGGGAAACACTTTCAGACCAGCATTTCTACTTTACAAAGAGATTCTAACTCGATGTTAGCTGCGATGTTCTCTGACAGATTTGAATTGAACAAGCAATCAGACGGAGCGTACTTCATTGACCGAGATGGTTCAAATTTCATTCATATTCTGAATTTTTTGAGAACAGGTAAAGTACCAGTCTATGTTATAGATACCTGCGCTGAGGAGCTGCGTGAAGAAGCTGAGTTCTACAATATTCAAGGTTTGCTTGACATAATGCCTGCTAGCATGATCAAAATCAATGTTGGTGGAGAGTTGTTTAATGTTTCCACTGATACATTAAATAAGCACTCTGAAAGCAAGCTAGCTAAAATGTTAGTTGGAAAGGCAAGAGTTCCGAGATTGGATGGAGCATATTTCTTTGATAGGCCTAATGATTATTTTCATCAGCTTATTAAAGTTATGCGTGACAATAAGCTAGATGAAACTGAAGCATGTAGGGAGCTACTCTCCGAAGCAGAATACTACGATGTTCATGCTTTGTCCACATTTTTATATGGCTTTCAAGATTCTGAAATTTTGCAAGGTAAAAATTAACTTCAAAAACAACTCATTTCATGGTTAGAAGAGCGGAAGCATGGCAATGCTGTTAAGCTGATATACAGTGCTGCAGATGATGGATGGAATTCCACAGATTTTCATGCTAAGTGCGACGACATTGTGCCAACCATTTCTCTAATGGAATCAAATTTTGGTCATATATTTGGCGGATTTACTGTCAAGTCTTGGAAAAACTATTATGGTCGTAAGTTATCTTTTCTGAAACAGAGCCTTTTTCATTCAAAATTTTTATTGATATCTATTGAAATGATGGTGGAATATCGTCACAAACTGTGATCAAAGATGGCAATCGAAGTCGGTCTCTATAAAACATTTATAACCACATTTAAGATCTGTGATACGTGATTTTGGGGAAATTTTATGTTATCAGTCGTCCTATTAGGCGTTAATTCCTTTTTTGGTCACGGAATTTACCATTATAGTCTGTCTGGGGAAAGTAGTGTTTCCAGCAGACCCCGTCAAGTATTTATATCTCCTCCCATCCTTCTTTGCGCGACGAGCTAAGGACGTGAATCTCATCAGATTAATAGGACAAAAAAATAATATAGTAACATTTGATTGGTCAAGGGAACGTAGGACGGAGTTAGTGACTAACAGGAAACGACAATACTTTTAAACTCGTCTTTGGTTTACACCATCTTGCCTTTTCGCTAACCTGTTTTTTGCCGCAGCCAGTGGCAATGCTACTTTTTGGGTCTAGAGAGAAACATTCATTGCCTAAACATTCAAAATTGATGTTTTTGGCCCAGAAGAATTTAGGCCATATCAAAATTCAACCAATGTGCCATACCGGTTATGTAGCCGAATATTTTGGGCCGAATTAATATTTCTAAAGTAGAAAAAACAAGAATAATTTTGGAAAACAATAAAAAATGTTTTATTTGCTTGGGAATAAACTTATTTTGAAGCCTATATTGACCCGGCAGATAATAGGGGAATGGACTCATGAGAGCGAAATTTTCGGACAAACAGCTGTTAGTCAATTCAAGGATGCTGATTCGAAATCGATGTTATACTGGGGTTCAAGAGCGTTCATCAGCGTCGTTTTTAAGTTTAAAATCTCTTTTTTTAGTATATAAAGAGTACCAACAAGCAACTATCGTTTGTAGAGATAAGTACGATTTAAATGCAGATTTTAGCAGGTTTAATTTGCGAAAATGCTGAAATTGAAACTTAGGACTAATAAGGGGGAAACAGACTGCCATAGGCTGAGGCTCAGGTCTGTTGTACTGGCATTACAGAGGGTATAATTGCCATTATAATGTTTTGGCACAGGTGCCTTAGTGTCAAAATTAAACATTAAATGAGCCTATCGGTCGCTACCCGGCTAACCCACCTGTTGTAGATTCCTTGCTCTGCGTTAGGAAGGTATGTTTTATGTTTTTTTAGATCTGCCATTTGCGAATGTCCCAAACCCCAAAATTTTACTAGATTTGCTGATGTGTAACAATCAGAATTGTAAGCTTATCTTTCACGAGTACAACATTACCTTGTTGATTTCTGTTAATAGCTCAGCCTAACTTAAACTAAGCAGTCACAGAGTTATAATATGTTTATGTATCTGCATGGAACTTAGAATACCCATTGCCAAGGGCACAAAGGTAGACCCTTCATTTGTTTTGCCATATTTGGATTTTGAACTCAACACTGACAAATTAGAGCTACAATTGCCTATTTCAAAAATAATCAATATACGTGCTGAGCTCCATTCTTGGCCTTATGACAGGCATCAAACAACAACTGCTATTGCTGACAGGGCTTCTCAAAAAGTGCTGCCAAACAAAATAAAGCAGTTAGGTGTACGAGTTTTGTTACTGTTCCTTAGTGTTTAAAGGGCTGATTGAAAACTATCTTGTTGCTATCCACTTCTTGTTTTCTGCATAGGCGCAATGCGTTTGAAGTCAGCTTCCAGCGAAATATACAAGTTAATGGATCCTTTATCCTTTGCCCAAAGGATGGGTGACCATAGTCTGTAAATTAATCACCAATCGTTTCATCGTTTGTATCTTGAGACTTAGCATAGTCACAGCGTGACTCAACACTTCCTAGCATTGTCGTGGCAGTATAGCATGACACCTGACACCACTTATGCTTTGGAGGTGTTCCCATAGGGCCCGATATTCGTCTCTTGGTTACTTAGTCACCCATGACTATTAAATAAATGCCTTCTGGCAAGATTCAGTACAATGTTTTCCAGATATCACCGCATTAGCTTCTTAGGTTCTTGCAGTCGTTCCTCGGTATTCAAGTTACCGCGTGAATGTTAAGGGCAATCTGACATGATTCGGTACGATGCTTTTCAGGTATCATCGCGTGAATCTGGCATTAGTTTCATGGTAATCAAGTAACCGTTTGACTGTTAGACTTTAGAGCCATGTTAAAGAGCGATTCTTCTGAAGAAGTGATTGGCGGGAATACGATGTCTTCTGTTGCCGGAAAACATGTTTCGCATAGCCAATCACCTGAACGTAAGGGTTTTATTTCGCGGGCGAAGAGGGCAGTGCACAAAATTCCCAACTTTCCTACTTCTGCCAGAGTTATAGGAATCAACACAGAAAAGATGCTTAATCTACTTATAACCGTACATGTCTTAACCTACGATGGTCTCCTTCTGTGTTTTCTTCATATATGTGAAAACGAGATTTTAAACTTGAAAATAAGCCGGATGGCCCCCTTAAATCCCAGTATAACATCGATTTGCACCATCGAATTGACTAAATGACATTTGCCCCAGAAATTTCGCTCTCATGCGACCATTCCCCTATTCTCCGCCTGGTCTATTGGCACTTTTAAGCGTCTCTTTTGAGTCTTTTGAACACTTAAGAGCAACAGAAATGGGGGAGCTTATCAGTGTGTGAAGCCAAATCCGGAGAGCGCAAAGGTGGGTGGATTAGATCAACAAATCTGCCAATCGAATCTAGATACCTTTGGTCTGATATTATCTTGCCAAAAACAAGTGCCGCAAGAATGCTGCAAGTCTATACTCCATGACATACCTCTAAGGCTCCTTTGATTTGAGATAATTCAACGTGAGAAGTATTGTTTGACAATTAAAATCTATTGTCCTTTTGTCTTTTCATGACTTTTGTCTGTATTGAGTATCAGCGAGCAATGACGGCCAACCTTTAGCATCCGTGCGTTGCCTTCTCGCCTACTAAAAAACGCCGCACATTCCGAGGAAAATGTTGACCAAAAGAGGACTCTGAAAGCACTGTACTGATGACAATCTTCCACGTTGCATTGGCACCCTCCACTCTGCTGTACGGCTTCAACACGTCCACGTACTGCGCATCAACAGAATGGGAAATAATTCATAACTAGACTCACTACATAAGTCCCACTACTTTGCTCGATGTTGTTGTTGTTGTTGTTTTCTACAATGGTTGGAGTGACAAATCGAAATAAGGGGAGCGTAAACTAGAGACTCGTGTCACGATTCGTGTCACGTGTCACGAGTCTAATTCATAACCTTTCTTTTAAGAGTCAGAATGTAAGAGAAAAGGAAATATTTAACAAATCAACAAAACATGTATATCAATCTTCACTCAATACAATACACTTAATGTGATTGTGAACAGAACAATAAATGTAAGTTATTAATAAGTAATTAATAAACAATACACCTTTTCAACTAAGAGCCTCGTTTTGAAAATTTGCGAAAATTTGTTCGTACAAAAATTTTAACCCCAGATTCAGATTGAGCACCTTTATTTTAGTGTTGAGGCAAATTTTTATGATTCTAGTCATTACGGTGTTGATTTTATAGCGACGAAAAGTTCGAAAATTTATTAAGGATTTGACCGTGAAAAATCGCTCGGGGTGAAATTTTACACCCTCAGTCATTTTTCACGGTTAAATCCTTTATAACTTTTCAAATTTTTAATCGCTATAAAATGAACATCGTAAGGACTAGAAGCGTAAAAATTTGCCCAAACACTAAAACGAAGGTGCTGAATTCGAATCTGACGTCGAAATGCTTCTGTGACACAATTTTAAATTTTTTTGAAAACGAGGTCCTTAGTTGAAAAGGTGTATTGTATTCGAGATGCATGCCAGAAAAGAAGACTTGCGTCAAGATTTACTACCATACTTTCACATCAGGGATGAGCTTGCCACCCAAGTCGGCATCGCTTTCAAAAGGCCAAGAGTACATCCCGGAATACTTGCAAAAAGTATTGGTGTAAAGTTCCATGCTGCCAATACGATTTCCAAAGCAGTATAAGGCGAGCTCGTGATGTCGTTTATTGACCAGGCATGAACAAGGATCTTAACGACTTCATAGCAGAATATGATCCTGCAATATCTTCCAAGCCCAACAGCAGAAGGAACCATTGATCAGCCGCGAGATTCGAGATTGTTCCTGGCAGTTAATTGTCTCAGACATTTTTATTATTGATAACCAAGACTACTTGGCACTGTAGACTGTTACTCTAACCGTTGTTGTTTTTTTCTTCCTATAACACCGTCTTTTCCACAAAACAGCAGGAGAAGTCATTCTCAAACTCAAACGACACTTTCAACCAATGGTATACCCGAAAAATTGATCAGCGACAATATGCCTTTCTCATCACAACATTTTTTGCATTTGCAAGGTCGTATGAATTTGAAAGAGCCCCAAGCTCACCTGAATACCCTCAGAGCAACGGGAAAGCGGAAAATGCAATCTTGACAATGAAACTGCTGATCAAGAAGTTAAATAATTCTCACAGTGACTTCTACCTTGCACTTAGAAAGGTGGAACACTCTATCCGAAGAAATGGACTCGTCACCGGTACAAATACTGTTTGATCGTCGAATGAAAACTTTGCTCCCATATTCAAGTCAGCTCCTACAGCCAAGAAAGCAGAAAAAGATAGTGACAAGCTTAGAGACAAAGGGTATTATTGAGACACGATAACAGGGGAAGCAATGAGCTCTCATACCTACAGAAAGATGACGTTGTCCGCATAAAACCACGTGCACAAGACCCTTCTTGAAGACACGCAATATAATTAGAAAAGCCGACATTCGATCCTACATTGTACAGACAAATGAACGATAGATTCCGCGCTGAAACAGAAAATTCCTTGAGAACTTCCAAAGAATCATTAGATGAAGACTACAGTGATCTGCCTGATCCTGCAGCCCCGGTAAACGACAATCAGCAGGAAGATGACAGAGCAACGGTTGAGGCAGAAGCACCTGAAACGAAATAGCTGGCAGGCAAAATGGTGAGAGCGAAGAACCGCGATATGACGTTCGACCAAGAGAATTCTTCCAGCCTGTGACAACCAGAAGTGGACACATAATTGCCCTTTCGGACTACTACATCATTGAACTCTTAAGGCATGAGAAGGAAGACAGGGACGAACTGAATTATTCTTTCAAATATATTTCTTTAATTAAATATTGATGTTGTTTTGTTTGGTTTTCTTATAATCGCGTAAGTTTACCTCGTTTGTCTTCTTCATCGACGAAAAGGGTGATGTAACGTTATAATGTTTTAGTTGCTGTTCTGTTGATTATTAGCATAAAGGCGGATTACTAGTCTACACTGGCCACACGTGTTCGTCTTACTTGCGTTAAACATCTGACTTTACACAACTTGCAATTGTCTGGATTCGATGTCGTTGTTCTTCCGCTTGACAACCATAATCCTCTTAACTATTTTTTCTTACAAACGTAAGTCCGGCAAGTCCATAGTTTCTAATTTTATGACAATATACTTATTTAAGGTTTGTCTGCCGCTTCAAACTTTAATTTCCTTTTGTCTTGCTCCGTTTCACTTTAGGCGATGAGAAAAGTTTTCTCTTCAGCTTGCACAGCAAAGAGCTCAACAAGCCGATCCTGATGCCTTCGACTGGCTATGGTGGATTGTATGGTGGTATTTCTAATGGACCTTCTTTTTACAACATGGTTCTTACATTGTCTAGCAAGCCAGACGAGAAATTCAATAGATTCCATGGTCTTGACTCTGATTTTGAATGCCCTATCAAAGCTGAAACAATGAAAACCGCCCTGGCTGGTGGCAGCGAATTTCTTCTTAAAAAGTTAGAAGTTTTTACTGTTGAAACAGTAGAATAGCTTCCATTTTTTGCTATTAGTTTATCCCTGCTATCTTAAAGTCCATATGCAGCGAAGTTTTTATATTATTTGATTACTTGCACGATTTTAATGTATAAGAACGGTATGCTCCTATGTATTTTGTTTTTGACCTTTTTGAATTTTATCTTCGTTTGTGTCATCTGTTGGGCTCATGTTATCAGACACCCAGAAACTGGGCATTATCCACGGTGAAAGAGGTACTGGATGAAGATGGACATAAGACTAGAGACATAAGATATACCAACTTACATTTCACCTTTCTTGATTTGGAGACTACATTTCAATGAAATCTCTCGAGAAAGCTCCCTGAAGGCAAGTTTCATTTCGTTCCCGCTTACCGTAAATCCTCTAATAAGCCCCCACCTTCGAATAAGACCTCCTGTAATAAGCCCCCACCTAAAAATTCATTTTTGCAAATAAGCCCTCCCGACAAATAAGTCCCCATGGGGAATTATGAATTTGTTTTTACTTATAATGCGTCTTTCAACTAATTAAATCATAACAGAAAAAGCTAATGCTGACAGTTTTTACTATGAATTCGACCAATAATTAGCCATTGGCTGGTGGCAAGCAGCTGATTTTGATTAAGGAAGACAGATAAGTTATCTTTTTTCTCTCTCTGCTATTCTGTCGAAAACATACTGGAGCTAGGGAACTTTGAAAGAAGCCCTTCCTTCGATTAAGCCCCCACCAAAAAAATCGTTTTTTCGAATAAGCCCCCGGGGGATTATTCGAGGATTTAATGTATATGCCTAAAATAATAATGATTTGTTTCATTTTCTCGGTTTACAAGTCAAACAGATTACGTTACCAAGAAATTGATGAAAATCCAATCACTCCACAATAAAACATTATATGAAAATACTTTCAACGCCATTCTTTGTAGTGGCGAATTGGACAGAGACGCAACAAAAATTTCGCTCCAAGAACAAGTTTGTCCACTAGGCAGATTTCTGTATTTAAGCCATGCAACAAACAGATTGGAGTTGAATAAGTAGTCTGATATTATGTCTTATATTTTGTTGATTTTGCAACTTGTTTACGTCGTAATTAAAAGGAACGAGAAATAGAAACTGCTGGGTAAATGTAAAATTTGAAGGTAATTACTAGAAAAGCATGCATGCAAGCTTATGCCAGCAACTTCATACAGTCCGTTGAAGGAAACTACGTTTAGTTCATCTACTTGAAATACTATTATTTCAAATATTTTGCATTAATTCCTACCTAAGTGTGAACATTTCTTGCTCAGTACGATAATGTTTTTCTTGCAATATTTTTCAGCTTGTTAAGACCAAGATAAGTGTTGAGAAACTTGCCTTCGTTTCTCTCTGGACTGATTCTACCAGATATCTTTTCAGATTGCGTAGTCAATTTTTTTACCTAAACAATACTCGATAGAACTCATGCTGAATCAAAGCATGAATTTCCTTCTACAAATCCATGAAACATAAGATTTCCTTAGTACAATATTAGAGATTATCTATTGCGTATTAGTTTGCGCACGAATCCTACAAGTCCTACGCAAATCCTACAAGTCCTGCCTTTGCCTATTTGGTTACAATACTTATACTCCAAGACGAATCAATAGAATATTACAAACAACCAATCAGATTACATAAAACAATTTACGTACATTAAGTTGACTAATTTCCTTGTTCTTATTTTCACATTGCGTAGTCGGTTTTTTACACAAACAATACTCCGTAGATCTTAAGTTGCATCTATACACGAATTTCCTTCTACAAATCCATGAAACATAAGATTTCCTTAGTACAATATTAGAGATTATCTATTGCGTATTAGTTTGCGCACGAATCCTATTTTCCCAACAATAAGTTGCACATGTAACTAAAACACTATAAGCCTCATTTTTTGTACCGAAAAGATTATTTTGATAAAGCGTAAACGTTAATTGTTAGCTAATACTAAGGCTGCAGACGTTCGGTCATTTTCAGGCGATGGAAAGCTGGATCAAGAAATGAAATGAAAACTTATTGTTCCTCGTAATATTGATTATGCTCACAACCACAACTTGACCATAAAGAAAATGGAGACATTTTTTTATTTGTAAATATAACTACAAATTAATGTTTCTCACTATAGAATATCCCCGCTGAATATTGATTGCCTTATGCATTTTTCTCGGCGGGGTCTTTGGGGTTTCCGTGTTAGGGACGTGCAATTTTAAGAAATCGGGACCATACTTCCGTGTCATTAGTTGAAAAGGGGAACCATTAATTCCGTGTCATTGACTGAGTCAAAAATGTTGCATCAGATGAAAACATAGTCAATAGAAAAAAAACACTGGTCTGGAAGCCTATTGTTTAAGCCTTTTGTTACTCGCAAAAACTTGAAACGTGTTCAATTTGTCGTCACGTGATCAAAGTAAGTGCACACCTGGAAGGAACAAAGTATAAAATGGTAGGCGAAATTATTGTACGGGGAGAAACGTTGGACATAATTTTATAGATTTATGGGATGAAGACAAGCTTGATGAATTGTTAGACCTCGGAAGCGAATAAATTCCGCGTCCCTGACCTTTTAACTTTTGTAAGGGATTCACAAACTGATTTTTATCGTGAATGTTATCCAAAAGTTTTGCGGGGAACAATTTTCCAACACGAATTTAGTCTTTCATAATTTCTGGATGATTTCTTTTTTGTTATATATGTATTTTCCATAAGTGCATAATAACAACTCTAGAGTCTCCATAATACGTGTGGCTCATCAGCTGATCACCCAGACGGACATTTCGGGACGAACTTATACATATTTTCAGCCTGTCTCTTTATCCAGTTCAGCAGGAATTTTGGCAAAGTTCGAGATAAAGAGCAGGTTTTCCTCCATGGGAAATCGAAAAAGGTTCGAGACAGCGAATGTTCAAGATAACGGGTTCGAGATAGCGGATGATTTTCCCGGAACTTTGCAATTTTTCGACTACGATCGTGCGCGGGCCATTCTTTGTGCAACTGATTTTGCTGCCAGGCAAAAGATTTTATCAAACCAAATGGATTTTCCAAGAGAGTAGAGCCATGTGCAACATCTGTAAATTTTCTGAGTCTTTTCTCTATGTTTTTCTCAAAAATTTTGCTCCTGAAAACAGCCCCCGACGGTGACATTTAGAAATTTGTCGACAGGGATAGCATGGGACCCGTTCTTTGTGAAACTGATTTGCTGCTAGGTAAAAGATTTCATCAAACCAAGTTGATTTTTCAAGAGAATTTTCAAGAACCTATGTGCAACTTCTAAAAAATTTTCATTTGTTGTGAAGTAAATTTCTGTAAATTAGAGACTTTTCTCGTTGTTTTTCTTGAAAATTTTTGCTCCCGAAAACATCTCCCGTACGTTTAAGCATCACCGTCGGGGCTGTTTTCAGGAGCAAAAAATTTCCAGAAAAACATAGAGAAAAAACTCAGAAAATTTACAAATGTTGCACATGGGTCTGTTCTGAAGAAAAATCAGTTTGGTTGCAAGATCAGTTGCACAACAAATGACCTGCTTAGGCCCCGAACGCAAACTGAACTCCAACAGAACACAAACTAATCACGAACTAAACACAAACTAAACCTATTGTGATTAAACTTATTTATGGAAATGAGACCATGATAAATTAATAAAATATAAAGATAAAGTTAGTTAAGATACTAGATTTATCACGTTAGAAATTTAACGGCAAAAACAACAACTTTTAATTTGCAAAACATGTTTCGGACATGCACTGTCCATCATCAGTTGATAAATTCAAATTTCTACAATGGTTAATTTTATAAGGAAAAGTAAGTTACGTAATATATGTTTACAACAATAGATGAGAGAAAAAAATGTTAATTGATATTATGGGTGTGGTTAAAAGAAAAAGGTTAAAACGCTATGATAATGATAAATTATAATGATACAGCTGCCTATTCAAAGTAGGCTTTCCCCATGAGATGTGCAAAGCCTCTTTGATCTTCAATTTATAGAAGTTTGGGTGTTGTCCAGAACAGAGAAACAGTCCTCTGTGCAAGCCTGACGACAGATTTCCGATTCCTGCAAATGCTTGTAGATGTGTGAATTTTTATCTGTAACCAAATGTTCCCGGATTCGTGTAGAGATGGCGGCTGGTTTCGCCAACATAAGATGCAGTACTGCATCCAGCGCAAGAAAATTTGTAAATTACACGAGCCCGGAGACACTTGGGCACAGAATCCTTCACCCCAAACATATTACGAAGCTTAAACGAAGTAAATACGAGTTTAATATCGATATCTGTACAATACTGTTGAACTAGGTGTTTTATTTTACGTTGAGCAACGAGAGAGTAACGACCAATATACGGAAGCTTATAATAGCATTTGTTATCAGACGCAGTATGATTCCTAGGTTGATTATCCTCACTAACATTAAGTTTACTATGGATAAACAGGATAACAACCAGCTACCGTTTTTGGATATTTTGATAGATAACAGTAATAGTGAATCGGTCCGCACTTCTGTTTTTCGTAAAACAACTTATACTGGTCTTTTAACTAATTTTTTCAGTTTTACATCGTTTTCGTACAAAATAGGCTTGATTAGAACTCTCGTTGATAGGACTTACAAGATTAATAATACACGTTCTGGGTTTGATAATGATATTAAGAAGCTTACTTCCATCTTTAATAAGAATCTGTACCCATCATATATCGTCGACAATATTGTTCGTAAGTATCTAGACAAAGTTAGGGATACCCCTAGTGAGGATAATCAACCTAGGAATCATACTGCGTCTGATAACAAATGCTATTATAAGCTTCCGTATATTGGTCGTTACTCTCTCGTTGCTCAACGTAAAATAAAACACCTAGTTCAACAGTATTGTACAGATATCGATATTAAACTCGTATTTACTTCGTTTAAGCTTCGTAATATGTTTGGGGTGAAGGATTCTGTGCCCAAGTGTCTCCGGGCTCGTGTAATTTACAAATTTTCTTGCGCTGGATGCAGTACTGCATCTTATGTTGGCGAAACCAGCCGCCTTATCTATTGCGTATTAGTTTGCGCACGAATCCTATTTTCCCAACAATAAGTTGCACATGTAACTAAAACACTATAAGCCTCATTTTTTGTACCGAAAAGATTATTTTGATAAAGCGTAAACGTTAATTGTTAGCTAATACTAAGGCTGCAGACGTTCGGTCATTTTCAGGCGATGGAAAGCTGGATCAAGAAATGAAATGAAAACTTATTGTTCCTCGTAATATTGATTATGCTCACAACCACAACTTGACCATAAAGAAAATGGAGACATTTTTTTATTTGTAAATATAACTACAAATTAATGTTTCTCACTAAAGAATATCCCGCTGAATATTGATTGCCTTATGCATTTTTCTCGGCGGGTCCATAGTCAATAGAAAAAAACAATGGTCTGGAAGCCAATTGTTTAAGCCTTTTGTTACTCGCAAAAACTTGAAACATGTTCAATTTGTCGTCACGTGATCAAAGTAAGTGCACACCTGGAGGGAACAAAGTATAGAATGGTAGGCGAAATTATTGTACGGGGAGAAACGTTGGACATAATTTTATAAATTTATGGGATGAAGACAAGCTTGATGAATTGTTAGACCTCGGAAGCGAATAAATTCCGCGTCCCTGACCTTTTAACTTTTGTAAGGGATTCACAAACTGATTTTTATCGTGAATGTTATCCAAAAGTTTTGCGGGGAACAATTTTCCAACACGAATTTAGTTTTTCATAATTTCTGGATGATTTCTATTTTTGTTATATATGTATTTTCCATAAGTGCATAATAACAACTCTAGAGTCTCCATAATACGTGTGGCGCATCAGCTGATCACCCAGGCGGACATTTCGGGACGAACTTATACATATTTTCAGCCTGCCTCTTTATCCAGTTCAGCAGGAAATGGAAAATCGAATATATGGAGGTTTTCGAGATAGCGAATGGGAAATAGCAGGCAGTCGAGATAGCGGATGTCAACTGTATATGAAACATCTACAAATTTTCAGAGTCTATTCTCGGCGTTTTTCTCGAAAATTCTGGCTCCTAAAATGAGTTCCCCGACGGTGACACTTGGAAATTTTTCGACTACGATCGAGCGCGGGCCATTCTTTGTGCAACTGATTTTGCTGCCAGGCAAAAGATTTTATCATACCAAATGGATTTTCCAAGAGAATAGAGCCATGTGCAACATCTGTAAATTTTCTGAGTCTTTTCTCCATGTTTTTCTCAAAATTTTTACTCCTGAAAACAGCCCCCGACGGTGACATTTAGAAATTTGTCGACAGGGATAGCATGGGAACCGTTCTTTGTGAAACTGATTTGCTGCTAGGTATATGATTTCATCAAACCAAGTTGATTTTTCAAGAGAATTTTCAAGAACCTATGTGCAACATCTAAAAAATTTTTATTTGTTGTGAAGTAAATTTCTGTAAATTAGAGACTTTTCTCGTTGTTTTTCTTGAAAATTTTTGCTCCCGGAAACATCTCGCGTACGTTTAAGCATCACCGTCGGGGGCTGTTTTCAGCAGCAAAAAATTTCCAGAAAAACATAGAGAAAAAACTCAGAAAATTTACAAATGTTGCACATGGGTCTGTTCTGAAGAAAAATCAGTTTGGTTGCAAGATCAGTTGCACAACAAATGACCTGCTTAGGCCCCGAACGCAAACTGAACTCCAACAGGAAACAAACTAATCACAAACTAAACACAACCTAAACCTATTGTGATTAAACTTATTTATAAAATTGAGACCATGATAAATTAATAACATATAAATCAAACAATTTCGAAGCTTGCTTGCCAACAAACTACCAAGCCAAACTACCATGCAAACTCTAAGTGCGGGAAGACTTGTGCACTTACTTTGGTCACGTGATAGCTTAAAAACTAAACAATAAGTTAGAACAATAGGCTTCCAGACCAGTGTTTTTTTCTGTTGACTATGATAAAAAAGCACATTGCCTTTGTTAAGATAAAGTTAGTTAAGATACTAGATTTATCACGTTGTTTGAAATTCATACGAATGATGATTCTAATCTTTTGATATATCTCAAAATTTACACCCATTATTCCATTTGCCTGCCAATTTCAGTGAAATTCTCTACCCATAATTCCTTATTTTCATCAAAAATGGCACGTCACCGCTACAATATACTTGTTATGTTACCCATCCAAGCATCATTTTCTTATTTTCTTTGTTTTCTTTCAACCTTTGGTTTTCAAGTTTTTTTCTTCTTTTCTTCACTCCCCTTCTCGAAGCTTTCTCTACTTTCTGTTTATTTTTGTGCCTGCTTAACCTTTAAAACGGTTGCAGCCTAGTAACGCTTGGGACGCGCCCATCGTAAATGAAAAGATGACCTATGGCATTACAGTCTGCAAAGTTCTTCTGCCAACATATATTGCCATAGAGCCTCGTTTTCGCACACTGCAGGAAGTAAGTTAATGCTTTGTTGTGTTTTGTGCTTTGATATCCTATAAATGTTGTTATTTAAGCTTAGAAGAAGAAGTAGTGCTAAAGTGCTAACGATTTTTTGTATTTTTGTATCATGACTTTCGTAGGGGAAGTATTCTTAATTGTTTGCGTTAATGTTTTGCAGGAGTAATTTTCAAATAATTGATGAATTGATACGAAGTTAAAATAAAGACGAAAGTCGAATATCTGCTGTTCAAGTGAAAATGTCAAATAAGGAAAGAGTTCACGTCAGATTAAAATATATATTGGCCTTTGGCCAAGCCTTTAAAGCCGAATTACTGTAAGCCTGATTACTGTAAAGCCATTTCTTATATTCTTTAACAGCAAGCCATCCAAAGATCGGAACAAGTTTCGTTCCATTGTTTCCTGCGATTTTTTTCATGGCCTAAATGGGTACCTAGCTCCCGGAACTTTGCAAAACCCTGGGGCAGGTACATGAATCATTGATTGACGAGGATGTGCCCCATGTTTCTGTAGTTTTGCAGATGTCAAATTTGGAAGATTTCCCGTCAATCTAAGAGTTTGCATTTGCCTTAACCAGCTATGAAATGTTTCGTGGTTGTTTAAATAGTGATTGGACTGGCATGATACTTTGTATACTTTGTTGCTGTGGCCTTTTCGCGGCTTTGTAGATCGACAGTTTTAATGCTTCCATACTACCCTGTTCAAGTTTGTTGTTATTGTGATTATGCGCTTTTGCTGAGAACAAATTGCACGTTCCTAATGTTACCCACTCTTTCATAGATGTAGATGAGGTTAAGGATCCACACCCAACAACCCGGAAAGCCTATGTAGCTTTGATGTTTGTGTCAAAGGGCACGTTTCATGTGCGAAGGATGAGCACATAAGAGATGTGATGCCACTTTCATTCATTTTTCATTCATTTTATATTCTTTAAACACGGTAACCCCGTCAGCCAAGGCTGCTTTTCAGGGAGCCGTGGAAAAATTTACAATTAAAAATAACTACTTAAGTTTAATTATAATATAAATAAACAACTTAATTGTAAATAAAAGGATACAGGTATAGAGAGAACTTCCTAAGACACTCTTTTTTGCCAAAATGTAACAATAGATTACCCACAAATATGCGGAAGAAACCTTTGAAGTCGCAGTAAGTGCTGGCATTAATGGTATTATTAATAAAAAGCAATTACTTCACATTTTACACATTCATTAGAAGCATTTGCTAACTGTGGCGCACAGGTCAAAACCACAGCCGCACAGGTCCACACCACAGCTTTCTTGAACTGAACTAGAGGCCTTGAGATCGATCCCCGGTTCACGTACCCTGGGTACAAGAGCCTCAAGATTGGAACCGCAGAACAAAATAAAAAAAATAATAAAAAAATAATATTTTTTTTATTTTGTTCTGCGATTCCAATCTTGAGGCTCTGGTACCCAGGGTACTGTTCACGGTACTCTCAATGTTTTTTTGTGATTCTTTATGACTGTGCGTGGAAGTCGGGCATATTTGAATTTGATGACCCGAGACGCAGCTAGGACCTGGGACGTGAGACTCAAGTGGGACGTGGGACGTGGCACAGGACTCACATCAGAAGTGCGCCGTGGGACTCTGCTGGAACCCAGGACGCGGGATGCGGTACTAAGGTGGATATGGGACGTTGGACTCATGTGGGACGTGGAAGGCGGGACTCAGGTTGGACCCAGGACCTAGAACACTAGTGGGGCGTTGAACCAGGTACACAACTGAGGCCTGGAAACCAAACGGGACCTGGGACGTAGGTCGGACCTTGGACCAGGGAAGCAAACTGGACCTAGGACGCAGGTGAAATCCTGGACCTGGGACGCATATTTGACCTGGAACCTGGGGCCAGGGACTCAGTCTGGACCTGAGACCAAGGATCGGGCCTGTGATAAGGTTTTGCCAAGGAAATTGGTTGCTTGCTGGACCATAAGTAGGACGTTTGACTGGAGACACTTGATCACTTAATAGTAAAAACAAATCAACATCACTGAATAACTATGAAAATTCCTTTCACAAGAAATGTTTTAAAAGTAACAGAAAAATGAAACCAAAGTTAACTGTTCATAACTGTTCATAAATATTCAGATTTGAATTCCACTCGTAATGCCAACGAACAAACTGTAACAGAAAACGAGGATAGAGCTCATGATTTTTGTAAACAAAAATGCGTAAAGAAATCTTTATTACTCAGTAGTCCCAATATTATACAATTTTTGAGTCTAGAGATTCGAAACAATGAAGTTAGTCGCAAGAAAGGGTGTTATTTGCATTTGCTTATAACTATTTGAATTTCAAACCGACAAAAGTGATTTTAGCAGACATGCTTTATCGACATTCTTTTAATAGAGGCTCTTAGAGAGAAAAGGCAGTGCATACTTTATGAGGCATAAATTTTTACACGGTTGGAATTTTGCATTTTAACTTAACATTATAAAGAAAAGGTAGTATTTACTTCGTAAAAGATAATATTCAAACAGTGTATTCGAGATCTGAGAGGCTTCAGCTGCAAAGGAACTACGAACATTTGCGGAGAAAAAAGGTCCCAGGGCCAACTTGCGTCACAGGTCCAAGGTCGCATTTAGTTTCCTGGTCCAATTCCAACTTTCGCCTAGGTCCAAGGTTTCACTTAAACATTTCACTTCCCAGGTCCCAGTTGTGTACCTGGTTCCACGTCCCACTGGTTGTTTATGCTGTTGTATTAGTTATGGTTCGCATTAATTAACCTAGTGCTATCAGCTACACCGCAATGGGTAGCGTAGTGTAGTGGTTAGCCTTTTCGCCATTTATGCTTAAAGTCTGCGGTTCAAATCCAGGCTAGGGAGCACAAATTTCAAGGTGCAACAACCTTACTAATATGGTGGACCCGTTTGTCATCGTTTGGAATCGGCTTTCAGACCAATATAAAAATGTAAAAACTGATAATGAATACAAAATGCAAATCAAAAGTTGGAAGGGCCATGATGTTACTGCCGTATCTGTTGTTAAATAATTTTTATAATTTTAGGTTAACTTACAGATATTGTAAATAGGATAGAGTTGGCCTATTAGCATTAGCTATTTTTCCAGCCAACTATAAATAGATAAATATTATTATTATTAGGAATATTGCAACCTTGCAACCAAACAATTTGAAGCAACATTTTGCAATATTTTTTACTTGCAGCTTTGGCAGGTGCAAGCAAAAAACACCGGAAAGTGTCTTTTCTCTTCTTCAAAGAACCAGAGAACATTTTTGTCATTTTTAGGCCTTTCGAACCCTGGGGGGTACTTAGTATCTTTGCTGACGGGTGTGTACTTCTTTTTGCCCCTTTTCTCTAGCGCTGGGTATCGTATTCTTTCTTAAGCCGGTTGTAAAGAAGGCATTCTTTCTTTAAGCCTGTTCTTAAAACGATATTTTGTTAGAGTGGGCTGGTACTTCAATGCTGCGCAGCATATTTTATATTTTTTGGACTACATTTTTGTAAAGCCGGTAGCCGGGCATCATTGTGAGGAGAAAATTCTAGAGCCGGGTCAAAAATTATTTTTGAACGGCGTGCTCACCCCGTACTCATCACAGTCAAGTACACCCCCGAGTTTTCGCATCAAAACCACAGCAATAGCCCAAGCAGATACTCGTTACTTTTACTTACAACATTACTTTCTGTGGAAGTATCTAAAAATTTCCACATGTTTCTCCCCGCAAAGCTGACCTTACCTCGCTCAAACAGGGATTCTTATTTGATAAACAATTATTTTTTGCTCTTTGCTCCAAAAGATGGTTTAGCTAGTTATGGAAAAACGCCTTAAATAATTGTTCAGTCATCTTTTTTTCCGGGTAAGCTCGCATTAAGTGGATTATTTATTTTCAAAGTACTGCATTCTAGAACGAGTATTTCAGGGCGTCTTTTGTTGGTCGCATTCCGTTGACGCCTTCTTTTTTCGGTAGATGTCGAAACGTATTTTTTTGGTACCGACTTATGAAAACGGCAGGTTTGGCAGGCCTCCAAAACCTTCTGCCCCCGAAGCTGGAAGGTTTCGCAGAAATCGCAAGAAATCTCGTTCTGAATGTTGAATAGTAATTTCATAGTTGATTTCAAACCTTTACAGATGATGTAATCTTTTAAAAAAGCTATTCAAGTTGAAAATAATGCTGCATAAGGTCATTTAGAAGGAAATATTCACTCTGTTGGTCTATCGGTCTATCTTCTCCCCTCTGTGTCACAGTTCACAATAAAGAAAGCCCTCACTATCACGTTTGAAATGTTTCGCGGGAAACCCTTTAGAAATCATCGGCATCCCTTAAGAACGGCGCATGCTCAAACAAGTTTCAGAAGTGTGGCAACCAAGGAAACGGACGCCTTGTTCGATCTGCCTACGATTTTCGGCAGCCGTGTTTTTTTCGCACACGAAACTTTTTCCTCCTAAGACTACTAGTCCGGGTGCTGACAGCCGAAATCGGGGTGTACGGTGGCCCATAAGTGTCACGGCACAATATCTTTCATGGCCACATGAGTTTTTAATAACGACGGCAAAAACATTCTATCATAAATAGCAACTTTTGGCCACAATTTTATCAAAACAATTTTATTTTTACTTTCATGGTGATTCAATTTTATTCCTCACGGCGATTTTTCTTTTCACGGCAATTTCATCTTTCTCGCGGCAATTTTTACTTTTCACGGCAATTTCACCTTTCTCGCGGCAGTTTCATTTTTCACGGCAATTTCATCTTTCTCGCGGCAATTTCGTTTTTCGCGGCAATTTCATCTTTCTCGCGGCAATTTTTATTTTTCACGGCAGCAGGGCATGAACAACTATCCAACAAGGCGCGAAAGGGTAATCCTGCCTTCCAAATTGTATAATGGCCGATACCGAGGGAATGAGCGAAACTGAGTTAATACAGCACTATTTCAGAAGAGGATTCCAATATGAAGAAATATTGTTGCTTCTTGCAAGGAGACATGGCATAGAAATGAGTCTCAGTACATTAAAGCGACGACTACATTCATTAGCATTACGTCGAAGTGGTGTCCAGTATGCTAACGCGAGGGTTAGGCAGGCAATAAATGAGGTGTTAGACGGTCCTGGTTCTTCTAGGGGCTATCGGGCCGTCTGGCATCATCTTCAGATCAGTGGCATTGTCGTACCAAGACAAGTTGTCATGAATCTTCTCCGGGAAATAGACTCCAATGGAGTAGAGGAAAGAAGAGCCCGTCGTTTAAGAAGAAGGGTTTATCGTAATCTTGGCCCCAATGACACGTGGCACTGTGATGGCTACGACAAACTCAAGCCATTCGGCTTTCCCATTCACGGTTGTATCGATGGGTGGAGCAGGAAAATCATATGGTTATATGTAACACGGTCCAATAATTTCCCTAGCAACATTGCAGCATACTTCTTAGAAGCTGTGGAAGAGTTTAATGGGTGCCCCTTACAACTCGTTACAGATTTAGGGACAGAAAATAGGCTTATGGCAGCAATGCAGTGCTATTTCAGAAATGACATCCAAAGCCACCGCTACGTACCCTCTCCGAGAAATCAAAGGATAGAAGGCTGGTGGTCCTTCTTGCGAAGGAGTCACGCAAATTGGTGGATCAACTTTTTCAAGGATATGGATGGGTCAGGTATTCTTGACCTCAGTGATCAATTAGACAAAGAATGTGTGTGGTTTTGCTTTTCAGCTCTATTGCAAGATCATTATGAAAAATAAAAATTGCCGCGAGAAAGATGAAATTGCCGCGAAAAATGAAGTTGCCGCGAGAAAGATGAAATTGCCGTGAAAAATGAAATTGCCGCGAGAAAGGTGAAATTGCTGTGAAAAGTAAAAATTGCCGCGAGAAAGATGAAATTGCCGTGAAAAGAAAAATCGCCGTGAGGAATAAAATTGAATCACCATGAAAGTAAAAAGTTTTGATAAAAATTGAAAAAGTTGCTATTTATGATAGAATGTTTTTGCCGTCGTTATCAAAAAATGTGGCCATGAAAGATATTGTGCCGTGACACTTATGGGCCACCGTATATGGAACCCCGTTGTTGAGTAATATGGGTCTTAAAACCTCAAATTATTTCGTATATAGACAATATGAATCCTCCTTGTGATGTTTTTGTAACTAAATTTTGAAGTACATGAGCATTTTGTCTCTTATGGCAGGTAATGTTACAAACGTAACCATTGTCAAGGCATAAAAGATTTGCTTGTGCAAAGGCAACTACATACCTTAGACTATTCTTCATTCTAAACTAATTAGGAAGTTATTCTGCTTTACCATTTTGACCCCTTCGAGGCAAACACTAAGACCATATTTCAAACCGTTATAGCCGATGAAGGGTAGAACTTTTGATTTTGAAAACTCGAACTTTTCGCTATTTGGGCCCCTGCGTTTAGCGCGGGACACGTTGGCAATGTCAAAGTGAAAGCTAATCCTTACCAACGCCGTTTAAACAACCCTTGAAGGAAGCGCCGTTTGAAAGATCAAAAGGCTCTAAAACTAGAATAATGAGGATCTTATGCTATCTTGCAACAAGTGCCACACCTGCGGCAGTAGCAAGCTTGAGAGTAGGAAAAATTAACTGAAAAGTGTTTGTTTTGCCGTGTGCGAATCGCAAAGAGCTGCTCAGCTCCATCATCGTCATCAAAGAAGCCTCCGTTTTAAGGGGTATTAAAACAGACATGATCCTATGCTCAGAAAGCTGCAGCTGCGGTAGCACCGGGGGTGGGACTCTTTTGCAGCAGCAATCAAGTGATTTGATGTAGTGGGTAGGGTGGGTAGTGGATATAGGCTAAATCAACAACATGTTATATCTTTAGACTGGTCCTTCGAAGAATCATCCGTTTCAAAAGATTTTGGTACGGAAATTAGCCTAAAACTATAAGGCGGGTGACACTCTTTTTACTTCGTAGCACCGGTACCACATAAACATAAAAGAGAAGTACGGCAACTTTGGGATATTGTCCAGACATAACTATGCTGCTGATCATTGCTTACAGTAAAAATATATCGCTTCGTCGCACTTCCAACTTTGCTTTCTTTTACTTCCAAGTGCCCCAAATGTTGCCTCCTACAAGGCATACATTATGCAAGAGAGCGAGAAATTGTAAACTACAAGAATACACAAATACATACATAATGCACCGTGACATTTGGAGATTGGAGCCTGGGAAACCTGCGCTGCATGAAAGAGGCGAGCGTCACGCAAAAAGAGAACAGAACAGATAACACGCTGAAAGCGCTGGCTTCAAAACATGACATTGTATTGACGCTTTCATAAAGTCCGAGAAATTATTTTCAGAAAGAAAAAATAGACGCTAGTTTTCAGATGGTAAAGCCAAATACTTATAGGTTTTCGACAAAGGTTTAGTTATGAGCATATGTTTGGCGCTCAAGGGTGTATGCTTCATTTTGGCGAATTGACCTCTTCTGTCGCATTTCTTCTTTTGCTCTTCCGTGATAGCGTTACGGTGTTCGCTGCTTATAAGATTCCTAACGCATTTTTGATTGTTAGATTAGCACTAGGCACAATGCTTAACACGACAGGCAGATTGAACAGTAAAAGGCGAAACTAAGCAATGGAACCCCATTCCTCCTTTGCTACGGCAATTTGACAGTGTGCCGTGCACGTATGGCAATGGAAAGGGGTAGAAGCGAACGCTTGGTTTATGTCCCTTTCTTAAACCGAGAGACCACATAGGTCTTGTGCAGAATTCTGCGCAGATTTTAACTATAGTATAACCTTGTTTTAGGGCAAATCATCTGCCTGCATCTAGTGGTCAGTTCTTTTCATTACGGAAGTCAGAAACAGCCTCAAGTGCACCCCCCTTTCTCTCGCGCTTTGTGCTCGTTGCAACTTAGGCACAGTTGTTTGCTGACGAGGGAAACCCAAGTGAAGACGTCCAAATTGCAAAACAAGCATAAGGGTAATAGATGTAGAAGTTGACGATGCGGATAAAACCCGCCTTGCTTAATGATGCAACCTACTGCAACCTAAATAGAAAAGAAATTGAAAGTGCGCAAACACGTCAGTTAAAAGCGCGCTTCTTGGTGCAAAAAGTAAAGGGCGCGAATCGGCTCAACTTCTAATAAAAATTTTAGGGTGTGACAATCTGAAAGTGCGAAAATTAGAGATGCGAAATTTGATGAAATAAGGTATTTTTTACAAAAATGTATTTCGAAACAGTGCATTTTTTAAGGATTTGTCACTGGTGGGGCATTTGAAAACAGGGCACTTTATCTACAGATTAAAAAGATATCAACAGAACTCTACAAATTTTGCTACAGACAGTAGAACTGTCAGTTTGAAGGTCTGGCTCCCGGTATCTTCGGTCCTTGAAGCAACCGCAGCTCTTGGGTCATTATATGCCTTCCCAATGCCATTCAAAGCAATGAATAACCGAGAACTAATGGTTTCATCTGTCATTGAAGATCTTGAGTCACTGGTCACGATATTTTGGTTGACGACAATGCGCTCTGTTTGCATCGAATGCGGTGATAAACTCATGATCGCAGCAAAAACTTTATTTACAATCCCAGTTGGCTTCTGAATGAAAATTCACTAAATGAAAAGGGCATTCAAGTGGTGGGGCAAAAATGTTCCACTGGTGGGGCAATTGGATGGGCTGGTGGGGAATTGCCCAACCACTTTGTATGTTAAAAAATGCCCTGTTTCGAAATTGTTCTTATAGAACGGAACCATATGACCCTATGATATACACTGTGCTTCATACCACGAATCAATTTTGATTCATTTTGAACTACTTGTAAATAATATGGGCATCTAAAAAGCTTCAGTCGGTTTCATACACTCGACAATTATATTATTTGCAAAAATTAGTCTCCGGTTTTAAGTTTTCCGTACGTTTTGGTGTTTAGTTTCATTTATTTCTCTTGCGGACCCCCCGTCGACGCTGTAAAAAGTGTAAGTGTTCCCCTGGATTTGCGTCTAGATTGGTGCTTCGGCTCAGTGATCTCTATTGAAATCGTTAAAGAAAATGGCGCTTTCGAAGCAAAACAGGCCTACTTCAGTCGAAACATTAAATCGCGTTGGGGGCGCCTCACAAGAAAATTCAACATGGCCAACAGGTAGATTCGTATTTCTAGTACGATGATGAACCCATTTATCCAAATTTTAAAAGTCCCGCCGAAATTGCAAGTAGGTCATGCCGCCAGCACCCGGACTATACAGTTTTCAAAATTCGGAGAGTCTGCGAAAAACAGAAGGTTGCCAAAAAAATACGCCCTTGAAATTTCGTTTTTGAAATGTGGAGCTAAAAAACTTCTTCCCCTCCCCTACCAAAAATTTTTCAAAGCCAATGAAAAGAAGTGATAAGTAACAAGGTGAACGTGATCTCATATCCTCGGCATCTAACGAAAACTTCACAACAGATTCACAAAATAGGAATAGAGACACTTAATCTCTCTCTATTCTGTATCTGCAGAAGAGCACAATTTTTGAGATAATCATATCCCTTGGTTGCATTGTAATAGACTTGGTGAAAAAAGAAAAAGAAGGCAACAGGGAAGCGTGTATTAAGCATGTATTGTTTGCATTAGCCATGACTGAGCGATTCTTAAAAGATCCATTATGTCGCAATTCATTTATTGCGTCTTTTGTCAAAAGCTCAGTTAATGCCATTTTGGAAAATCGAAAACATTTCAAAGCCTTTTATTTAGTGCTCTTCAACCATATCATAATTGATTAAGAACTTTTTGAAATTTTAAGAACCCTGTCTTCATGTCGTTATGTTTCAATACTTGTTGATACCCGTTGTTGTGACAACGGCACGCTCGTTTCTGTGGTTGAGCGGAGATCAAGATAAAACAGGCGAACAGAGAACAACTGGCGAAAAATCGTCCGCAATACAGCTGCCGTACAGATTTTCGAAAGTCTTGATCAAAACAGAAGAATTATCTCAACTTGTTCTGTATTTTTGAATTAAAGCGTTAGTAAGTATCAAAACTAACATTTAATGTAAATTATTAGCATCTTACTTGTTTTTTACATTTAAATTGTTGTTGGATGTCTAATGCGTGGGCTAGAACCAGCATATGAACATTCAGCTTTCTTTTAGGCCTTAAAAGGTGCTTCATACGTTAATTTAAATGCAATTTGGACAGAAAGTTTTAACTTATTTTCGATCAGTTGATCTGCTTTACGTGAAAGTACATCGCGTCTCGAATTGCGAGTTTTTTTATACTTAAAGATTCACTATAACCTTTAGGTTCGCGTCAGTTTGGTTGTTGCCCTGAGAAACAGAGCAAACACAAAATGCCGCTCAGAAAATTCAGATTAAAATGGCAAATGTAATTTCATAAACGAAACAATCATCTTTCCATCGACTTTCATTTGTCTCTCGGCTTTTACGCAGTAGCCAATAGCTAGGTTTTTATTATAGCCTTGATCCAAAAAGCCCAGATTTGTTTGTCTATGGTTTGTTTACTGAAGGCGCCCATCTCTTAGCGTTACTGCTAGCGATGTACTGATCCTTGTAAGCTTTTGTTTTGAACATTCTAATTTTACGTAATAAAAACTGATTTTACAAGAGAATAGAAACTCGTTGTAACTAAATTTTCACTGGAAAAGCGAGGTGCCTTTTAAGTGAACTGATAATTGATATAACGCAAAGGACCATCTTTTTAAATGATGGAAGCAGCTGGGCATCATTTCACAGTCTCGTGACCATCGAACTTGTACATTGATGCATATTCTTATGTGAAAGAGAAAAAACTTTTCTCTCCACTTAAAACTTGAAACAGGTAGATTTGCGGCCCGCTATTTTTCGGATTACGTTATCTTCGTTGCCATGTGAGCATAACACACACAAACGTCACCTTGTTTTGTAATGAAATAACCACGTTTTGCATGCCAAAGGATAAGTTAGAATTCTGTTCTTTTGACTTCCCACACAACTGCTAATCGAAAGCGCTGTGAATTTTAACACGGTTCTCAATAAAATGGAAAGGATGTGCTGGTCATGGGCTGAAACTGGTGTACCAGCAAAGCAGCAAAAGGACTGTGATCGTGGTGGACCTTTAAAAAAAAGAAATTTCTACAAATGCAATTTTAATTTCAGCCAAGTCAAATTTATTCATTTCGAAAGTATTTAGATATTGTAGTGTGAAAGTAGACTTAGCTACTACACGAGTCGTCCTCATCCCTATCGAATTGAATTTTTGGGCGCTCAAACTAACGACTCATTTCCTTTTCCTGCAGCGAAAATGGGTTAGAATTTGTTGCCTCGTTTCCGTTATTCTGTTCCGCTAAAGATGTGACGACTCCTGACAGAAATCTCTCTCATCAAGATTTTGCTGTGTTTCTTATTTCTGAATCCTAAAAATATTCTAATTTTTGTAAATTACAACAGCCAAAAATAAACCAAGACTCCGTTTGCACTATACCCGATAGCTTTCGAAGCTTCTTGATTTTCTTATCGGATAGGGGTGGGTGTTTACACTGTGCCAGAGTTTCCGAATCGACTCGACTTTCCAATGAGAAATTTTCGAATCAAATTTAAATATCTGATAGTATGAAATGCCTATTAATTTGTTACTTTTATACAAAATAAAAAGAAGTATACAGCTCATTTTTTTCTGCTGTTGCCTGACAATAAAACTATCATGTAGTCAGGTCAGACTTGCTTTCAAATGTTTGCAAAGTAAAGCAAAACCCCATGCAAAAGACATGGAATATGAACAACAAACTTTCAGTTTGCAATTCTTTTCAACACGATTTTTACTTAATATCCAACAGTTTGATAATATTTTGATAATATTTTACTTAACCCTATCTGTACTGGGGGGGGGCGTTTTTCGCCCCCCTACTAAACAATCTTATGTAGCATAAAAACGGCGGCATTCTTAAGTATAGAACTTACTGACTATTACTAAAATTTAATACTCTACATGATGACATAAAGTTTGGTACAATTAAATTAGTCACATGACCACAAGATGCCCATATTTGGAAGGCAGTCACAAATAAATTCACATTTCTACTTATAAATCTGCAGTTGGATGGCCAATTAGAACGATACATACACCAATGAACTCGCCTAATCAAGGGCTTTTATATGATATATAGTTTGTTTACTTTATTTCTTATTTATTAATTATTATATGTATGACGTCATACATCTTTATGACGTCATAAATCTTATAATGGTAAAATTTCCAAAAAATGCTTCTTACGCAAAAGGCAAACCCTAAGCAACAAGGATATATACAATTATGGCTATTAACGTGCCTATTTCATCAGAATAATGAGCGTCGACTTTAAGTGTACCAAACACGAAGTAAAAAATGTTGATTATTTGTAAAAATTTCGTCCGATTTCTTAAAAATTAGAAACTATTGCCTAGAATATCATTTCTTCTTCAAATTTAAACAATTTGCACTGCTTTATAACGATATTTCTCTATAAAAACAGCTCTTTTTACGGAAAAGCTACTTTTCCATGAAAAATCAACAAAAACGCGTTGCCTAGCAACATGTCACGTGACTAATTAAATTTTAAAGCTATATTTAGAATGCCCCTTACCAGGAGATACTTTGTACCAAGTTTGGTTATCCTATCATGTATAGTTTCTAAGATAACTAGGGGGGTCGAAAAACGCCCCCCCCCCCCCAGTACAAAGTCGATCCAAAATACCCCAGTACAGATAGGGTTAATATCCAACAGGGTGGCCCAAAAAAGGGACTCCCTAACTAAATAATTTATAAATAATTCATTCTTAAATTGGAATTTCATGAAATTAATACTACATAATATTCAGCTCAAGTGAGATATTTCATGTAAATAGCATGATGATATGGGTTAGTATCTTTGAATAAATTGACTTTAAAACTTTACAATCCAAAAATGTACTTTAACAATATATGCAACTTTATACCCTTACGTAATCCTTCCGCAACAAAACAGAAAAATCGATAACTCATTCTTTCAGTCAAATGATATTCAAAATGTCCTCAATCCTGCTCAATGCACTTCTCTAATATGACTGACCATACATCAATGTTCGTGACCATTTTCTCTGGGATAATGATTCTCCTTCGCGCACGATCGCAGTACAGTACGCAATTATGGAATATAAACAGCTGGTTTTTGGACACCATGAATTTAATGTCCCATTGCGCCGAGGTGGAAGCTCTTATCACCAACATATTTCTACACGATAGCGCACTTGACTTGAATATTACCTGGTATAAATTTTATAAAATTCCTCCTTGAGAAAATTTATTCAGAAATTATTTACCTAAGGGGGTCCCTTTTTTGGGCCACCCTGTATAATTGTTGAGGGCTTCTAAGCAAAAATAGCAAACAAATATGGACATTTAAATATGATTCCGGTTCAGCTATACGGTGCGTCCCTTTCAATCATGAATATTTTGTTAGTGAAGTAACATGAAATTACAAGTATAGTTTACTTATAAAATTTGAGAGCGGTGTACTGCGTCTTTTTCACATCAACTCAAAATCGAGAAAATCAGATAGTTTAAACCTCAATGTCAGAACTTAGCTACAAAATTCCAAAAATCTAAATCAAATTCCACTCTGTACAAGTAGTAAAGATATACACAAAATGTTCTGTAGGTACATTACAAATATTAATTGAAGTTCAAGATATTTGCTATTTCAGTTGTTTCCCGTTTCAGTTAAGTTCTTCCCTCTATGTTATATTTGCCGCTTGCCGTGTTTGTGAATATGAGTAGTCTTTACCTACAGAAACAGCTTCTCTTCCTTTTCACATCTAATTTGAATAGCGTAAAGATAGCGCCAATTAAAAAGAGTTAATCACAAAGCTGAATGCAAAAGGCCTTCTTGAAGTGTCCAAGGTCCGAGCTACACGCTTTTTATGTCCGAAGGACATAATGAGAGGGTGTTTGTGGAACGCAATTTCAATTTCAATTTCAATTTCATTAATACATCACCCTCTGGGGGTCTGGTATTTTACAATTTAAACGTACTTAACTAACAAATAAAGTTACTTAAGATACGAAGTACAAAATTGTAAAATACAAAGTAGAAATAACTATCATAAGCAAAATAAGACAACATACTCGCATTGAATTCAAGCTTACATACTACTTTGTAGCTATGTACGCATGTAGCTATGTATGTATGTATCCATCCATAGACACACAGACGCTTTTTCTGCCAAAATGTAACAATAGATAAACCACAAATGCGAAGAACTAAACTTTGAAGTTGCCGTAATTGGTCGTCATTGAACAAATTAGGTGAGCAGCAATTACGGAATTTGTAAACAAGTAGATGATTCATAGTGGCCGAATATTTGACAGAAGTTGTCGAAGTTCTTATTTAGATAATTAGGTTTTTTCGTCCAATCAGAAAATTCTCGAAGCCATTTGCATAATAGAGTAATTTATCATCGTGCAGAGTGGAGTCGTTTGTTGCGTTCTGGATATTGTTGCCAAATTTCAATTTTAGCTTGTGGTTTCAGAATATTCAAGATCCTTATAGCATAATTGGATATTTAGTGGCAAAATCCCGAGAGTAATGAGAGCAGCCAACTGCGTTATGGAAATATTTGGAGAGAAATTTCACGAGACATTTACTGAGACGTGACTAGGTTTTTGTCGAGAAGATTCTCGAAGTCCCACACAAATCTCTGCTTATGCTTCTTAAAACTGATTGGTCGCTATTACCATAAAGAATGTTGATGATGATATCAATGACAAAGAAGAAAATGACATAATGACTACTGTTGCGTTGATCGGCGTTGGTGATGATTATGATGATGTTGATGATGATGATAATGCTGACAATAAGGATAACGATTATGATAATGGTAATGATGATTATTATTATGGTCCTTCGGACATAGCGATAGCGTTGCTATGTTTTCTTATGGGAACACTTGGCTTTGATTTTAGCCTGTCTGCTTCTTACTTTTGAAGTGCTTTTTCACTTATTTATCACCCCCTACCCTTCTCAAAAACATGTTTAAAATACGTTTATAGGAAAGAGCTTCACACTGGTGAACGTTTCTTGTGTTAATCTTAAACCTAAATTTTCAGCCTGGTGTGTCTTATAAAAGGTGGTTCTTGTAAGAAAAACACGTGTATTCTGTCTCACTCCTCCAAATATGCGTGTTTTCGACAAAATTTCAACTTTTTTTATTTTTCTGGTTTAATTCCTAGCTTATAGGCTTACATGCCAGGCCAAGCAATGTGCACCTCAAACGCTCTGATGACTACTACTACTAGATCTCATCCTGTCAATCCTGTCATTTTGAACTTGAAATATGACTGCTGCCCCTTGAAGTGAATATGTTTTTCAAGAAATAACTGAACCCCATGAGCATGGTAATCGGCCAATCAGAATGCTTGTTTCGAAATTCTGCTCTCTGATTGGTGCGTAAATTTGTTGGAGTGAGCTGCCACTGTCAGATGATAAAAGGAAACACGTCCCTGACTAACGAAGAATAACAACATCAATTCAATTCAATGTGAGCGAAAGTTTGGGGTTTGGGAAGCATGTCTAGTGTCAAAGTATATGCGCCACAATGGCATTTCACTCCTTACTTTGATTAAAGTCAACAGGAGGGTAGGGCTCTTTTCTAAGGACGTTCTTTGAGATAAAAGAATGGTTAACAACAAAAACCAAAATAGGCCCTGTTTACACTATATACAAAAACCAGCTGTTTATATTCCATCATTGCGTACTGTACTGCGATCGTGCGCGAAGGAGAATCATTATCCCAGAAAATAGCCTTCCTGTTCCTGCCTTTTTATGTTCGAAGAATTCGAACATGTTGGTGTGGGGTGGATGTCACTCACTCATTTACTAACTCACCAACTAACCAACGCTTGAACAATGGAAAACGTGTAACAATAGGACCATTATCAATAATGCTATTAGGGCCATCGTCTCGGCCATTGATGCGCAATTTGCGGTCAGTTGTTCACAATCGCGGCCTGCAAGCACTTTTGTCAATCTGAGGTCATGTGATGATTGACTCATCCTTGTTTATACTTCATGGAACTGGAAAATTGCCACTTTGCTTTGGTAAATGACATTTCACGCATTCTCAACATTTATCAAAGAGTTTTGCCAAAGAGCGGCAATTTCAAAACAGTTTTCAAAACAAATCGTCATTATTATTATCCTCACGATGAAAATCGTCATAATAATAATAATAATGATAATAATAATAATCATCATCATCATGATTACCATCACCATCATTGACGGTGTGCAACATCTAAAGGAACGGCACCACCACCATAGTCACCCCCACCAACCAGCATCATGATCACATCTATCACCACAACCGCAACCAGCCTTACAACCATCACCTCGACCTCCCCTATCACCACCACAACAACCACCCCTACAACCATCACCTCGACCACCCCTATCACCACCACCACAACCACCCCTACAGCCATCACCACGATCACCCCTATCACAACCACCACAGCCACCCATTCAGCACCACAACCACCTCTACCACCACCACCATACCCACCATACAACCACAATCACCCCTACCAACCAGCATCATGATCATCGTGTTCATCAACATCATCATCATAACAACCATCATTATCATCATAATCATTATCATCATCGTTGTGCATACCGATAAACATCTTTCATCATTTGACCGAAATAGCTATATTCAACCAGAGTCGTTCTTCGAACATGCCCATAGGGCCCCTATGTTTTATCTGGCGCTTTTGTTTAAGAATGTCTGATGTGCAAATCGCAAATAATTGCTGCATTCAAAAGAAAGAACTGCTTTGATTTTTTTCAGGAAATCAAGTTTTAAAGTCAAAATTACATAATTACTTCTTCTATTTAGTGTATTTCATAAGTTGTTAATCAATTATTCAAATTTTGAGTTGTTCATAAAATAAGAAAATGCACCCGTATTATCTACGCATATGCTGTAGCTACATTTTTCAACTGAGGGCCTCCTTTTCAAGACTCTCTAAAATTTTCCCTTCGAAATTTTCCCTTCGAAAATTTCGACGGCAGATTCGGGTTGAACACCTGCATAATAAGGCCGAGTTTCGTTCCTCTGGTTTTCAAGATGTTAATTTTACAGCTTGAAACTTTGTATGGTATAGGATCGTAATAAACGACGGAGGGTGTAAATACTCACCTTGAACGCGAGTGTTTTTCCTCCTGTACAACAGAAGCAGTTTACTGTTCATTACTAAGAGACAATGGTTTATTTATAGACTGCCCAGGCACCTGGCGTTCACAATTGTCATATCCGTAGATTTGCTTTAAGGCTTGAAGCAAGTCAGTGAAAAAGCTGTTACATTAGGTTCACGTCCAAATCATTGGAAGAATAACCATGCCGCGATGAAGTTGTAGGTGGAATCGTATTTTGCACAAGGAGGTTGGATTTGCAGCCTTGATAAAGAGACTTTGGGGAAATTACATATCAAGTGCAAAAATTTCCTATAAAAATTTCCTACTACCGTACTGGAGAAAATTGAAACAAATCTTTCAAATCCAGATGGGCAAATCTGAACCATTGGCTTTAAACAAACAAAACTGGATGGGTCTTATCGCGGAAAACAACAATTTTAGCAATTTTCTCTCCGCATTTTCTTGTACTCGTTTGTACTCTCTCTTCCAAAATCTTGCAATTATGTAAATGTACCTTTACTGGCCTATTGCTTCAATACTTACCACTATATGCTATTTTCCGTTGTCCACAACCATTTTAACACCCTTCGTAAATTTCAGTTTTCCAGATTGATCATGGTTTCTCAGACAACAAAAGCATTCGCAATTGTGACAATGATTAACATCATTTTGCTGCCTTTGTTAATATCAGCTCAAACTACCACGATGATCGCTTTCACAGAGAGTACCACATCTATACCCATAATGGAAACCTCTACAGCAATTCCAACAGAAACTTCAGTTGCCACATCTTCATCTGAAACAACCACTTTAGTTGCTGCAACATCTTCAGCTGAAACAACCATTTCACTTGCTGCAACATCTTCAGCTGAAACAACCATTTCACTTGCTGCAAGTACCTCTACAACTTCATTAATTGCTGTTACAGAGAGTTCATCATTAACTGCATCGGCAAGCTCTGCAATAGCAACTACTTCTCTAGCAGCTGAAGTATCAACTACTACTGCAACTATGACGACAACATCATCTACTTCCACACTTGCAATAACAACATCCACTGCTGCCATAACTTCAACAACAACATCTACTCCCACAACTGCAACAAGTGGAATGGCGTCAACCAGTACGTCAACAAGTGCAGCATCGGAAAGCACAGCTTCTTTGCAGAGCGCAACTTCAATGACAGTAGCCATTTCTCGTAAGTGCTTTCAAAATGGTAATTTTTACATTAATCAACAGTATTTTCATTCAATCAAAAACTATGAAAAGATCAGCATGGCAAAAGCTGTGTTATAATATTTTGAGAGAATTTCAATAATTACTCAGTGAGAGAAAGGTGTTATTTAACTACTAGAAGCGACAAACAAGAAACGAATCTTTCCAAGCTATTTTGCAAATGCTACATAAAAATATAAACAACCTGCCGAACACGTGTTGGCCTCCAATTGAGGCTGTAATTTATGTTTCATAGTTAACATAATTTATGCAAGGGATCACAAAGGCAGTAAAGGTTTTTAGTTTCTACAAAAGTTGTTTATTAGATTGAAGTTTACCTGGTTAAAGTTTGGTAAGATTTTGCGGCAGGAAAGACTTTATATTAATTATTCAGTTTGGGGCTTCTTTTGGCCCACCCGGTGTAATCAATTTCAAGATCACGTCTAAATTAATCTTAGTTCGGTAACGCTCTGGCTGGGATGCTTAAATTACATCCACATAACTGTGGATTTTTTTCATTCATTCCACATACACAAGATTAACTTTTGCCTAGAAATGATCAGAGAAAGAGAAAGTGATCAAATTTCAGGCTATAGGCTTCTTGCCAATATTCAGGTATTGTTTCATTGAAATTGATATCTTTTTTAATCTACAGCATCTCCCTCAACTTCGGTACCAGCACAAACAACAGTTGCAACGATAGGGCGTAAGTCGTTGTTTTTATCTATTATTCCTCGCCTTTCTGTTTCATAGAAAGTACTCAGTCATTTGCTGTAGAATTCATATACAAATATTTTACTTGAACTGTATTTTTCCAATATTTCTAAAAAGACGATATTAAAAATTTGTTGTCGTGTCAGATATACGTGGAGTTGTGACCCACTGCATACATTTCAGACCCAAAACATTTAAAACTGTTACAAACTGCACAGAGTCCCCCACCCCACGGGATTTATTAATCGCAAACGCTTTGCAAATGTACAATCCAATTTCTTCCTATCTTGGTGACCCAAATGTAGTTATACGATTATAACAAATAATGCTAAAATGTCCAAAATCAAGCTAAGGATATGACCGGTCGTTGTCTAGAATTCAATTGGTAAGCAATTTTCGCTTGCGCTCATAAAGACTACAACAGTGCTTAAAAGAATTATGTTGTCCAATAAAAATGCATTTTTTCCACTTTCCGTATCCAAGCCAATGTTTAACGTATCCAATTTGTTTTCATTCGTTATCATATGCTTTCACAAACTGAACGACAGGTTAAGAAATTCTGAAAGAAGATTTTCGATGACGCCACTGCAAACGAAAACTTCTGAGAAATGCAGGTTCAGTGGATCATATCTGATTAAATGGGTAGAGTCTAAGCTTTTCATATCTTCGTTAATTTGTACGTTTTCTTAGAATTAGATTGTGATACTTTTAGAATGGACCTCTTGGAGTAAGACGTGCAAAGATGGCGGATGTTGTGATCAAAGTGGTGGATGGCAGTCAAAGAGATACACAAATACACGCAACTGCTCAGGCTCTGTCGCAAATGTCCAATATCAATGTGTTCCTGATTCTAATAATGTGACGTATGAGAGACAAGAATCATGCACCAGCCCAAAAGATTGCAAGGAATGCTCAAGTGCAGGTAAATTATTATACAGCTATATTAGCTAAGAAACGAATAGCCGCCGTTGGCTGCTCACCATTAGACTCAAGTGATTTATCAGAAGCCAAAGTGCCACAGTGAGAATTCTTTGCACACTTGATCAACCTCTCTTTCTCAGGGCATCCTTTAAAATCGTCATTCTACCCTTTAATAGACAGGATAACCTTTCTCACATGCTCGCAATAGACAGTTTTTACTGTAAGTCAAGTCGTCAAGCCCTGTTTAAGTTGTCTTGTATTCTTCTATTTAAGATTGATCCTTATAGCTTAGGTTCCCGAGATATTCGATTACGCCAATTGTGGTAATGGTATTTGTCCCAATCGACCTTTTCAAGAAGCCCCAGAAGGCGCTTTTGTTCCTCGCAAATACGGGGGTTTGATTTGTGTTTTTTTAACCACCTTCTTTAATTTTCATTGCACCCTTAACTTATTTGCAAGTTTTAGCAAGAAACCATCAAAGTCTTTTAATTCAATACGCTTTGAAGCAAATCCTAAGAAACATGATTTGAGACGCTACGCTGCAGAATGCTCGAAGTTATACTCTCCCACACAGGTACGGACGTGTCAGATAATATCAGGGAGTACCTTCTGGAAAAAACTTAGGAAGAAACATCACGTCTTTTCACATTCTTTTGAAACAGCTGAATTCAACATAGACCATAAATCTTGTGCATTTTGTTGTTACATTCCCCACGTATTCAAAGTTATTCGTGGAAAATGGTATCTCTTTCAGCAGCCCATTTACTTTTATGTTTAATGTTGAGTGCAGAATTTTTTGTTGAAATGTAGCGAGCTAGAACAGAGATAATAAAGTAAAATGTGATTTCTATTTGATTTTAGATCATTTGAAAGCTTTAACTGGCTTGGTTGCGTTTACGCTCCTAGCGTTCGTGCTTCTTAGTGCTTAAGCACACCAAGCAAACCTCGAGGAAAATGAGGGAGGACTTGAATGCAATAAACAGTGTATGCAATATATGACTTATCTTAAAGTACGCAGTAGGAAACATTTTCTAGTAATACATTTGGGTAAATATATGTTGCATCAGCCAAAATTTTTATTATATAAATAGTTGAAAAAACGTTTTTCTACTAATTTCTCCTTCGTACTTACGGGGTAGAGATTTTGCCTCAATAATTTCTAGAATTTTTGCGAATTTTTAACACATGTGAGAAAATTAATGCACGCGAAAAAGATTTCTTAACGTATTATTCCAGAATTTCTCTGCGAAAAATTATCATGAACCTTTTTCATAATTAAGTGTTGATCGCAAAAGATTTTGATTGCAAATAACTTTTAGTTGTCTCTATATTGTCACGTCAATTCACGAGAAAATACTCTTCGGAACTCTTGTATTTAATATTATCACAGTATCTAATAACATTATTTCGTTGATTTCGTGAAATATCGCTGTAAAAATTCTCATAGGCTAGTAATATGATCATCTATGTAGTATTTTTTTGTATTTTAAACTTTTTTTATTCATTATACCTCAAATGCTGTCATTATTTAAGCAACATGATTTAAGCTGATAAATAATTAGAACTTAACGAGGTAGGTCTACCTGTTCCTGTAACATATATCTCAACGTGGAAAATCTAAAATGCCTTGGCTTTGATAATTTGTTTTTAATCTATTAAAGACAAGTCAAACCTTGTGTGTCGGGTGCATTTCTTTTGCACAAAAATATGCATAAAACACTCGCTTTGGAGCTGTCATTCACTGTGTGATATACTTATTTGTATGTGTATGTGATAAAGATAGCACTTTTGGCTTGCTCTGCTTGAATCTTATGTTTATTGGTGTATTGATATGGTCTATATTTTGTATTTCATATCTTGATGCTTTAATCATCATAATATACCTTTATGTTGAAAGGTAATACTAACAGAAACCATCAGGTTAATGTAGCGAGTTGTTGATCAATTTTTTCTGGTTCTAAGTTGTCTTTGAGTCTCTTAAAATAATTTCAAACGCCGGCTGACACTATAGCGGTAGCTATGTACAAAAGATTAACGGTACGGTTCAAAAACGGTATAAACACGTGCTGTGTAAACGTCTGTAACATCATGTTCAGAGTTGTTTTCATTCTTTGCATAAAAAATTTAGTGTGAGTGGATCAGCAGAAAGGAACAACCATAGAAAGGGGCAAAACATTATTAACATAGACAACCGGGGGGGGGACTTCATTGTTCACCATTCTATGCCGCTCAGTTTTCGGAATTCGCGAATTCTGTTGACCCATGTATAGAAAAAATTAAATTATCTATCCATTTATAGCAATATCATAAATATGCGGTCCCAATTTAATATTTTGGAGATCACTAAATATGGTGAAAAGGCATTTGCGCTAAAGCAGAAAACGTATTTCACCGATTTCCGCCATTAAAATGCAAAAGCTACAGTCAAGTCTTCAACAGCAACCCCCGTCTTAAAGGACTCATGGATTATGCTACCCATGTTTAGAGATTCTTTGCGAAAAACAGACCCATACTTTGGGAAAATGTCACTGAAGAAGTGACCCATTTGGTCAGCACGTCTAGTATATTGAACAATGGACGTACCCCAACCCCAGGCATAGACAATGCCAATTCAATTATAGACATTATTTTCCTGACATCATTCAGTTCAGTGTTTGGGTCTAGCCCCAGCCCCATATACGTGCTGGTATAGTATATTATAGTATAGTTTAGTATAGTATAGTATAGTATAGTATAGTATAGTATAGTATAGTATAGTATAGTATAGTATAGTATAGTATAGTATAGTATAGTATAGTATAGTATAGTATAGTATAGTATAGTACATACGTATACGTATAGCCCCAGAGTCTTGATTGGCTAAAAAGAAACAAAGCATGGGATAGGGATTTCTAGTAGCCCAAGAAAGAAAGACATCTTTCAGCCTGCGATGCGGCAATTGGAAGCGGCTTACTTCTTAACCGCAGAGCAACAAACATAAGCCCAGTTAGGTAGCTTCAAACGCAATAGTAGGCACAATTGCAGCCAAAAAATACATTTTTTCATTGTAACGTAAAACATCTGAAAGCCAGTATATATGCTAAAATGCTACATTTGATAAAGAAACGAGGGAAAGTTATCTGTTTACATAGATTGTATCCGGCAAAGTCTCTGTTTCTTTACGTGTATTCAGCCAACACCTGTAACAGGTATTATATCATTAATATTATTTCATTTGTAACTAGACAGTTTTCAAAAGAATGGTTAAGAAAAGAACTCGCAGCACTAAAATACCAAAGCAAAAAGAGATTTGAAAATGTAACTGTTCCTTTTCTGACTGTTGTTCATTCTGGTAAAATGCGCATGGGATAAGATATTTTCTATGGGTGACTGGAAATGTTTTATTTTTGTTGGTAGCTAATATGCGATAATGGATAACGTGAAGGAAGATTTTTTCCCTCCAGTGCTGCGCAAAATAAACCAAAAATATATGGAACTGAGTACTAATCCCGAACTTAGTTTTTTCTAGATGAAAAGTATTCATGAATGTTAAGTGTAATATTATTATTAAACAATACCTAAAAGACATTAATTAATTAACTATACTAGACAACGTGTTTCTAATGTCCAGGTCACCCATTTCACCAATGGGGACTTTATGCTGACGAGACCTAGATCCTCTAACGCAAACAACTGCTGTTCTCAGCAAGCAAAATCCCAACTTTCTTTTAATCCATGCCGATGTTTCACTAACGCTTTGGTCATGCTTTTCAGAAACAAGACCAGACAAACGTTTTCTAGTATTCATGAATGTTAAGTGGTTATGTGCTAGAGACATTTTAGATCTATTCTTTCAGCATAGTTCCTAAATTGAGATAACTTTGTTTTTGCAATTTAATTGCAATTTTATCATATGTCCGAACTGATGAGATTATATGCCCACTCGATAAGTCTTAGTTTCTTCATCAAACCCACCCTTAAAGTATCAGTTCTTTGATCATTTCATGGGAAAGAAACTGGTTCATTGCTCAGATACGGCTGTTTCAACGTATACAGAGTATATTGTGCTTGAGCATTACTTTTATTTTATTGAAACAGTCCCATATGTTGGAGAATGGCCTGCCAGGCGCGTGCGCATTTCTCGTGTGCTATCATCAGGAAAGACATGTGATAAAATATTGTATTTGGCTTTAAATACTTATTTGCATCATGGTAATATCAATATGAAAAAAACTTACAGAACTTGTAGAAATGCCTGAAGCCACGTGAAGATACGAAACAGTGTTTGCCGTCATCACAACGGAATGATTCTGGTTCCTCTGCGTACAGTGGATGTTCTTCGCATGGGATTTTCTTCGCTGTAATTGGATATTTTAAAGAAAATTTCACTTTAGCTTATAACAAACAACATCTTACGAAGAGTTGGTTTGAATTAATTACTTTTAAGACAAGAAGTTTTTTTAATAGAATGCAGTTTTTTTAAACAATAAGTTAAATTCATTTCAAAGACAAGAAAAAAGTACAACAAAACAGTAGATAGATACTTGGTTAGCTGCTGGGCTCATGCCTGTTGCTTGTAGTTTGAGGGAGCGTAGTTCCTACTTAGACCTGTGAATGCATTTCTTTTCAATTTCAAGCAGTATCCCATTTCAGTGCCATAAACCGTACAAATCAACATCAGAAGTGTCTAATTTTGCAAAGCAGTTTCTTGTATGTATTACGATTTGTCCTTAACAAGAGTTTATAAAAATTGATCACAAATTTATGATCAAGACAACTTCTAAGTAGCAATTAAAATTATCTTCGCAGTACCGTCTAGAAGATTGAGTATTAATATCGACTTTTGCATCGTATCTTTATTTTGAGGCTCGTGAAAATGCTAGTTTAGACGTTCTTCTAATGAAAATCTTAGGGTGACTCAGCTCAGTTAGAAAAATCTCCAATAAAAAAATAGTAAACACTACGAAATAATAACCATGCTTTATTAAGATATACCATTGATGTCAACTCGATACAGTATTGAAGTTGATTACATTTTCATCATGCATACAAGGCACAAACGATTTGCTCTCGTGCTTGAAGTGTATCATGCTGAATGTTTCGTCAATAGAGTTATTAGCTACACAAGTCTTAGCTTCTGCCCATGAAATCTAGACCAAAAAAGCCACAGGAATTTTCTACGCTGAGACTAAAATCCTAGGGGATCCTAACACAGATATTTACGAGAGATGATCTTATGAAGGAACCACTTTTTAACTCATGAAGTAATGATATAAATCAAACGAAAATTTGAATTGCTTTGAAATTTTCTTAACTTTGTGCAAGTAATCCTGTTTACATGTTTCCCCTAGTGTTATCAATCTCATTGAAATGTGAGTGTTAATAAACGAAAATGAGAGCAAGGTCACACTGATAGAGTAGATATGTAGCAAGCATATGGGACAATTTAAAAGAACATACAAGGAATACTGATCTTTGAATGAAACATTTTCAGGAAAACCCTAAATTGGTTACGGCATTGTTTTTTGAAGTTTAAATTTCATAACTAGAAGTATATACTCAATCATGAAAACACTGTTGAGATTAATTTCTAAATAGTATTTAAGACAGAGCCCGGCACAACATTACTTTCAAAGGCTGCTAAGTAACTATTGGTTGAGTCTCGTAAATGACGGAGGGCAATGCAGGGTAGCTGGTTCGAAATTGCACAGAGCAGAACTCACATTTGACATGGTTGGTTTGAATATTAATTTTATACATACAGATATAACTTCGTGCAACTTGCCTGAATTTCTTTTTATTTGGAGTATGTTTTCATCCTAAAACAAAGGACAGTGATTCGATCATGTGTTCACGGCATATCAAAGAGAAAATGCGCTTGAATTTAGCTACTGTAGAATGTACGGTTAACATACCATATCATCAAACATTTTCGCTTGATCCAGCCTCATGGAGAAGACATTGAGAAAGAAGAAGACCAATACTAGAAGCGTGACTTTGCTGATCATCGTTGCTGTCCTTGCTTATGAAGAAATTGATTAAAATGATGCCTGGAGAACCCTTTAAATACTCAATGCTAATAGACAGCTGCTAAAATGTTCTTAAGAGGAAAATTGTCAAATGTCGGCGAAACGATTATCGTATCCTAATCAGATATTTCTTATTACTTGATCAGGAATAAACAGAAGTTGGCTTGAATAAGATATCATCTCTGTTTGGCTTTCGTATTCAAACATCCCTATTCTGCATAGAGGAAACACGTGTTAAACATTTTTCACTCATGGAATATTCTCTTTAATTTGTCTTGGAAACAACTGGCCGAATGTTTACTTGTAGCATTTCCACTTGGCCATTTTGAAATAATTTGATTCAATTTATTTCCTTGTTATTTCAACATTTCTGATCAGATCTCTTAGCAGCTGCAGTATTATATATTTTTTATGTCAGGAAATTAAATTCGAATCGACATTTCTATGACAGAGAGAATGATTCAACTACACACATATATCAGATTAAAACTTAACCCCGTTTACCAGAAAATTTACCATTTGCCAGTCATTCATTTATTTATAAAATATATAAATTCTTATGTATGGTAGAGCATCCTGAATATTAGGCTGGATCGGCCTACTTTCAAGGGCGTTATGGCGGGGTAGCAGGCCTTTTCTACAAGATACGGGGTCGCCTTTGAAAAAAGCGATTAGACATGGGATTTGTCAGAAATAGAAATGCCAGATAGCGTGATGGATGAATCCTATTGCGCCAATATGGTAGTGAAGAAGAGAAAAAGGCTCAAAATAGCCGAAACACAAACAAAAATAGAGAGTTTTGTGTTGTATGCCTTCGAGGAGAGTTCGAAGATCTCTCGAAGATTTTGCTGGGCCCTTTAGCTCTGTAGAATTGTCGTTTGCTATCTGATCATGAATTTCGGTTGAATCTTATAACCCGTTTGAAAATCCTATCGACAGACAGAACCCTCCCTGGCTGTTTTTGCAGCAACCAGTAATGAGCAATCCCGAATAGCATAATCAATCTTTCGGTGAGTGGTCGCAACACGCCATCCGCTATTTACTTGTGGTTTATCTCAGCATTGAAAGACTTGTCTTGTTTTCAAGTTGTCATTTTATGGAAGAATTCTCTGTGGCAAGCTAGAGTTTTGATTGTAGTCTGGCACCTATTTTCGAACTCCTCCATGGTGGCAGCCTTGATTTCTCGCCCTGCCGACTTCTGGGGCTGGCCGTTGAACAGAATCCTGTCTTGCACAAAATATTCATTCATGCCTAATGCAGTCAAAACTTGGCTTCGCAGTGACGCTCTTCGCCAATCTACTTATGCCTCTTTCTTTAACTACCTTGAGGGAAAAACAATCAGTGTCCTGAAGCCGCACCATCCTAGTATCTGATGCTTCGGAGTTGAATGTTTATTTTAGCATCTAGCCTTTCCATGTCGCCCCTTTTCTATGCCTGTGCAGTGAGATATTAGCGCAATGCGCTGCTAATCTTTGGTTTAGGGCTTTTGATGGTGTATTGGTTGTTCGACTATCTATTTGATATGAATCGAAAATGGTAATCCAGATGAAATTATTTCTGATTGTTTTGTAAGATCATCAGTTTTCCGGAAGCTCGGTTTGAAAGATACTCTGTTTGCTTGACAATGCCTTTGATACGCAATTATTCCTTGCGATTTCAACTTCATGTAGAAATTGGCATTACTAAGCGATTCGCTGTTGTCAATCTTCTGGTAGTTTTAAAAAGTCGGAACGTTGTCGCATCCATTCAAAAGGATTGCGTACATTCCTTTAGATGATATGGCCGGTCAAAGAGTTCGACTCACGACTGGCAGGCTGAGGGCTCGAATCTCGTGGGTACCATATTCCAGAAGCCTACACTCAACTCAGCTGTTCGTCATTTACATCCAAAGTGGGGATGTAAATACCCAGTGTATTCATTCTAGAATATCTGTTTCTGGGCACAAGCTGCAGGTCAACCGTGCTGCCAGAACTCCAGATCTAGATACAATTCAATGATTACTTGCTTTCTTACTCGCTTGCTTGTTTGCTCCACACGAAAAGGTCAATGACTGTCATCAACACTTCTTGACCCGGTCAAGTCAAAAAGAGAAATCTGGAAGTAGCTTCGCACAAAGAAAAGGTTTAAAAAGCCTCTCTGACTTTTAGTTACCTATAGTTTGATCCTGTTTTTGCTGAAATAAGTAGACAAGTTTTCAATTTAACCAAGTTATCGTTAGTTTGCAACTGCTATATTTATATATTTATCAGTCAGTTCACCTGGTAACTGCAGCAATGAGCATCAGAACCCTCGGAGTCAAATAAATAACAACAAAGTTTCAAATTGTAATTTTCACATAAAAATTGAATTCCAACATATACCCTATGTAACAGTTTTAAGATAAATATTTTATTGTAAATGAAGTAAAAAAGGGCAACGCTATCTTGTCTAAAAACAAGTCAGTTAAAAGTTAACTCACGAATACCAAACCTTTCAAATTTTATTCAGCTTCCTGCCTCTCTCTGCTTAACCCAGGTTCCTATTTCATGTTCTAGTACCGAAAATAAATGGATGAAGATATTTAAAGATAAAAAACTTCGTTAAGTTACCATTACCGTGCTTACCGTTGTTTGATGAGCAAAGGCTCAAATTTATCAAGTTGAGAGAAGAGCTTCAACTTCAAAATGAAACTTGAATCGATATTGCTGAATAAAATTTCACCTTTCCCTACAAGTTTCCAAAAGAATTATCTGCAATTGTTTTGTGATACTTCAAATGCTGTCGAATCAAGCATGTTTCATGTTTCGTTGTTTGCTGGTCCTTTCACTTTTTCTTTCCTTGCTGCGTTCCCATGAATGAAAATCCAGAATTCAAGTCTTCGCGAAAAACTCTTCTTCTTCACTTCTTGCTTGAACACACAGAACCGAATTTCAGCAGAAAACATCTCAAACTTTCTGATTTCAAAAGCCATTCTGGAAGACGTCCATTTTTTAATTCAGATTTCGGAAAAAATTAACTTTGTTGTTTGTGCGAAGCTGTGAAAAAGTTCTCCCTCCATTTTGCCGACCTAATACCTAATGTTATCCTGGTGGGTCACATTTTCAAAAAATTAAATGAAAAATATCACAAGAAAGATCGTTGTGGCTGAATAAGCCAATCAGAATGCGTTATCTGATATGCTGCTCTCTGATTGGTAACCCAGTTTTTTCACTTACAGTTTATGAGTCCCAGTTTGAGCGATCTCCATTCGTGCTAGCCTCGGTCGCATAACAGCTTCAAATGCTCAATGAATATTTGTCAATGTTTTTTGAAAAGCCTTCGCTTGTCATTCTAAGGGGCCTCATGTCCTCAATGTCCTAAGTCAAGCGTTTCCATTATGCCGAACAAAGTTTCTCAGTACAAACCAATTGGTTTCGGTTAGTTTTCAATTTGGATTGACTTTATAAAGAAAGAACGTGACTTTTGGAAATAAAAGAACATGAAATAATTTGTGCTATTGGATCATATTGACGATTTCACTCATTTTTTCTAAATGTCTCTTCTAATATGTCTTTAGGACTGCTTCTCAGTTAATTGCCATTTGCTGATCGATCCAAGATCTGAATTCAGCAACTCTTGCAAAGACACTGTATCCTTGTGTTGCATCACAGCGTCCACTTCCCCAACTAACTGCACCATGAAATACCCATCGACCATTGGCTCCTGTCTGGCAGGCAAATGGACCACCCCTGTCTCCATGACAACCACTCACACGTGTCTTTCCACAGTGTCCTGCGCAAACCATTTGGTCTGTGATCTGCAAATATAAGTACGAACTTTTCAACTAAAACAATTTGTACGTTGATTTTACTTGATGATGAAAATTGGGCTTTTTGAATCATAGAATTTGAAAGTCTTTCAAAAACTGACCTTTATTCCTAAGTTTCTGGTGTTCATGTTTGCGCATGCAGTTTTCGAAACAACAGGCATATTTCCTTGTTGTAAAGTATGATGCATTTTTCCTGGATGCTTAATCTTTCCCCATCCTGAAAGACAAGATAAAAAGTTGCCTCATCAGCCTGAATATATGAAAATGTTAGGCCCATTTATTCGTTGATTTCGTATAGTAGCCTACTGGATGAGTAATCTTTCATTATATTGCACAAAAATAAGAAGGAACTCAAAAAGCATACCAGTTATGTAGCATTCTGTACCAACAAGAACATGTTGAGCTTGATTTAGAAGGCAAACTGGTTTAACAGATTTACTAAATTTAACTGGAGTCCTCAGCTTCATTAAAGAAATGTCGTTGTTTAATGCTCTGCGGTCATAACGAGGATGCGAGATAATCTTCTCTACTGCTATGTCTTGATGATTGCCATCACTTGTTGTTGATGTTGTGTCCTCTCCAACTCCAAAATGTAATGCAAAATCTCTGACTTATTCTGGCAAATAAAACTTGATCAGTCTAAAGACAAAAGAAATGTGATATTAAGGGAAGCTGAGGAGTTGGACGTCACACATACAGGAACAATCATTTGTGCAACTTCCGAAGTCTGCAGTGTAAAGGAAGACAGATGCTATGAATGTTTGAATCAACGATTTGCCCAAGATTTGCAACAACATGAGAGCGGATACTTTCTACTACGGCAGAATATCTCGCCACTTTGATGTCCGCTGTAGTAGACAGCAAACATGGTGAAAAAGTCAAAGATTTTGGATGTTTTTCAAATACTAAGCTTCTCCAGACATCTTTCAATTATCAAAAGAGCTAAAAATGGTTTTGGTTTGCTAATGCTGGAAAGTTTAATCAATGGTTTCTTCGTGATCGAGCTTCCCGGAATTCTCAAATATTCTCAATTCCTTTGATTATTTTCTAGTTTTTTATTCTATTCCTAGTTGAATTTTTTAGTGTAAATTTTCAGCATATGTGTTTTCATTACCAGCCATTCGGTTATTATGTAAATTTGGTCCGGTATTTTCGGTCCAAAAAGTACCCCAAAGTTTCTGCACATCATCTTCTGACTCGATAGTGAAGAGCTTCCAAGGGGGTGTCTTAACAATGCACGAGGAAAACGAAAATGGCTATGCAAAATAAAAAAATCTTGGGTAACCACATAACACCACTTTTCAGGCTTTCATTGAAGATATTAAAAATATAACTAATTTCAGCTATTTTCTTTCAAGCAAGACAAAGTTTAGCTTTCTTAGCTATGACTTATAATTATTTGCTTTTCATATTGGTTAGTCTGATTGATTATTTGATTTAATTTTATTCTTCAGCTGATATATTTCTAAAGCTCTAATTGGAAAATGTGTAAATTCAAACAAGCACTAATTAAAATATGGTTTTACCTTACTATGAAGGCACTGGCATAAGATTCGCTGCCAGATACACAATTTGCAGCAGTGACAACCCAATTTGGTGATATGAGAGATCCACCACACATTTTTCTTTCACTGAAAAGCATACGTATCTGCCATGGCCAAGCACCTTTCTTTGCATTTTCACCAGCTATAACTCTGCTTGGTTGAACTTCAGGCTGTCCACAGTTGTCTAAAAGTAACGAGATATAACAAAAAGCGAACCTAACAAATCCTTTACTGGAAAAGCATAAAAAGTTATGCAGAAGTCGTCCAAATATGTTAACATTCTTATCTTTGTATTTTGCAACTGGTTCCACACTTTGTAGACCTAATCAAAAATTCAGTGTATACTGTTGAATTTGCTTCCCAAAATGGCCATACCTCAAGGATATATTCGACTGCTTGTTGACATTTCGATATTATTTTTATGATTTTTTGGAAGATGTAGAGCTAATCGAGAAATTCTAAAAATAGATTTCTAGGACGTCATGTCTTTTTCACTCTATTAAAGAAGACGAAAGTAGCTTTCTCTAATAACTCTTCGAAAGCCCTCTCTTCCCGATTTCATTCTGACATACTCGTACTTAATATAGAGTAGATTACAGATAGAATATTGACATATAGTTTTTTGGTTATATTGGTTCTGGTAAGTTGCAGCTTCTCAGAAAAGCGCTCTCCTCTCACCACTAAAACTACGACATCGATATTGGAAAATGATTTCGTACCGTTGGCCCCCCGGGGGGGGGGGTACTTAGTATAATTTGCGTACGAGTATGTGCCGCCCATTTGGGGGGGTTTGGCCCTGAAATTCTCTAAACATGGGTATGATTTTAACCAAAGCTCCATAAAAGTGGGTGGCAAATTGAAGAAAAGTTGAGAGTTTAACTTCAGTTCGATCAGCAAAGTGGTAAAACCGCGTCAAAAATGTTCGTAGTATAATATCAAGCAATAATAAGGTCTAGAAAGTCTTATTATTCTCATATTCCGGTTATTTTTACTCATAAAATAGGGTCTGTTTCTGAAAGGGCTTACATAATAAGTTGGTGGGTTTCTGAAATCCGGGCGGCACATTCCCGTCCATTTATAAGTCATGTACCCCCTGGGCGTTGACCTATCGTTTTTATACAGCAAAAATGAATACGTCGTGAAACTTCACAAATTCGTAATGGAATGAAAAGGGGCGTGAAGAGTGTATTTTCATGATACTTGATTAGAGGCTTTTAAAACTGTGAAACGAGAAATTAACCAAAAGAAATTTTGGGAGACTTCAACGAGTATCAAAAATTAAATGTGAAGTGCCAAAGAGCCAAATCTAAGCTATACGTTCTTCGTGACATCGATTGCAATTGTCCGTGAAACGTGCTGCAGACTCCCCTTTAACTTAAAATGTGTTATACCCCCCAGCAATCAGCAACGAAGATGTATTTTCTGCCTATCCGTTCAATTCATTATCGTCTTCATCAAAGAAAGTACAGATATTCTGTCCGGAAAACTCTTACCAAATTCACATTGTGTTACCATGCCGCAAATCAACTCGACTCGGTCTAAAGTTCTGGAACGAATTACTTAAATGTGCAATCATTGCCTCGAAATTTTGATAGCAAGGATTTTTAGAATTAAAGTGATACAGATGAATGTAAACCTATGTGTAAAAAAATGTTTACCTGTTACTGACACTGTCGAAACCACCGGTGGGCTTGTTGTAGGCCCTAAGATACAGAACGAATAATAAAAATATCTTTTTATTTGGAATAAAAGCAGTTTACTTTGCAGTTATTCTAGCTAGATCTAGCTTTAATAGAATCTATGGATGTAATACATACTATTTTTTCCAATATTTTGTATGAAATTAATTACATTCTTCAAACCGAATTCCCTTTTCTATTCATGTAGATTTACAAGTAAAATTTGAAAGTTTGCACATGTATATTTTGGAAAGTACAACACCTTCCATCTTAAAATTGGCAGGCAATTGCCCCACCAGGCCCTATTGGCTGCCCCACCTCTGATCCTTGAAATCCTGGTTTTGCCCCACCAGTGATGGGCCCTTTAGACTTTGGGAAGATTCAACTTTGGAAAGATTACTGCATGATTATTTTAGTCACGAAAAGCTAACCAGAGCGACTCTAGACACAGAAAATTCCAAAGTTTTTCCCCGTACCCCGCTACGTGAGCGTGTCTTTGCACCTTTGCCACAAGTGTCTCATGTCAAGTTTTACTTCATTGTCGGGAGATAACATCTCCTTCATCCTCCAGTCAAAAAGGTGTTTCCAGGTCCTTAAAGTCACTAAATTACTAGCGCAATAGAGCATGAATTATCATTCGCTTCCTTGATATTGACCCTTGGTGCTTATACAGAGGTAACTTTGTTCTCAGGGAGTTGGGCCCTCCTATTAATTTGGCCCACTAGTGAAATTTCCTTAAAAGATGCCCTGATTGGCAGCTACTTGTGGCTCTCAGCCAGAAAGCAAATTTTTTTCCTAGCAAAACCCAAAAACCATGACTGAATTGAATACAATAACGGTTAGCTACTTTTGCTGCATAACATTCCTCACTTAACTACGTCATTTGGCCTTTACTTTACAGAATTCAACGTGACGAACGAAGAGTTTAAAAAAGTTGAGAACGAACTTCATGGAAAAGCTGAAGTACTGTATACTGGCAGTATGATTGTTTTCGGGATAAATTTTACGTGAAAAATGACACTGGGGTCAATACCGGAAAATTTCCATATTTTTGCTGCTAAGAATATGATAGTTAAACCCCAATTTCACGAAATTTTTCATCAAGAAACTAAAATATGCAAGAAACGTTTACTATACCAACTGTGCTCAAAGTTTAGAAACCCTACCATATGGCCCAGAGCATGGTTTCTTATAAAAAAAATGAGTGCATGAAGGATATGAGTCTTTAATACGCAAGTAGCTACGTACGAGTTACTACTGTTGTATGAGTTAATTTTCATTTTCGATTTACGAGATATGAATTACTTTTTATTGCACATTGCACGAGTTACTTTTTACTTCAACAGTTGAGTTACGAGTGACAGGTTAAAAGAAACGAGGTTTCCATCTAAACGATGTGAAAGTTGAACAAATTTTCAAATTGGTCAACGATTAAACAACAGGTTGAAGACTAGAGAGACTAGCATTCAACAAAAAAACAAGGTGCTGAATTTGCATCTGAAGCAGAAAATTTTGAAATCGAGGCCAGAGGGTAAAAATGCATATACTGTACTTGGCTTCACCGTTGCACTTTCCATCGCTTATTGTTGTTTAAATATATGATACAAACCGCGTGCTTAGTGCCCAATTTGCCTAACTTACCGCATTCAAAATGCCTAAAGGCCTTATTTGTCGAATTCCTTACAGTCGCCGACCCGGTACTAGAAATTCCAAAATTTGTTGCCCATCCGTGCACTTTTTTCTTTATAAAGCATCCTTTTTTGCGATTTCGCTTCAGGATGTCTCTTGAACAATATCCTTGACTTTTCCAGTTTGGGCAGTAGCGAGGGTATCGATCAACACAGGGTACAACTAAAAAATCAGAGTTGGAATTAATTTAGTAACCACCCTCTCCAGTTCATGTTTATAATAATTAGAAAAACAATAATACAATAAATATCAAATTTTAATTTTCTAGAGCAGAAGTAGAATCTAATATGATTGCTTCAATCGACCTGTCAAAGTCACGAAATTGGAATCGAGAAGAAACTATGATTTCAGCATTTAGTAATAAAACTTAATTGAGCGATTGGAGCCCACTAGTTTCTGTATTGTGAAGACAAAAACAGAAGTTCTCTGTTGGACTCTTCAGTTAATTCTATCCGATCTTAGCCGCAAGCTGACTGGTGTTTAAAACACAATGCCAATGTCTTCGTTTTCTGATGTTCATACTCTGAGGAGTGTCAGACAAAAAAATGTGACCCCTCCCCGAAAGAGCACCCCCTCAAATAAGTGCCCTAACAAAAATTAAAAAAATTGATGAGTGTCCCCTCGAAAGAGCGCCTCTTTCCGAAAATAGCTTGCTTCTTCTTCTTCTTGGTCTTATAGTTGGCCTATAAGAAAAAATAAAGCCCCGGAAAACGCAACAATTGGATGCAATATTGGCTGTGGACTCATCGTTGCGTCGTTTGGCCGCCAATGTTGCAGTGTGCAACATCTTTTGCACGATGTTCCATGAAGATAGAAATTGGTCAAAATTGTTGCACCGCGCAAAACGATGTCATGTCAAATCATTTGGCAGGGTCTTGCAACATTAGTTAAATTATCTTTCACACTAATAGCACCATAGAGATAGCATCATTGATTTATTCCCAGTTCTTTTCGGTAGCTACAGGTTGACAACCAGAGTGCTTCTAGCACCCAGGGGTGTGACACCCTGCAGGCAAGTTATCCGTCGACAAATTTGAGAAGAATGGAATTTTTCGGCAATAGTGACTAAGGGCGAGAAATGAAGAAACAAAGTAAACGTATCAGCAAATGTCGGGAAAGGGTTTAGCACATAGCTTGCTGACGAATACTAGCATCCACTTTCCACAGCTGCCGATATGTTAGGTATCAATAACAGTTAGGGGGTTGCTAACTGCGAGAAAATTCCGAAAGAAAGTGCATCCTTACCAACTAATGGTATCTGTATATGCAAGTTTGCCATCCATAACAGATACAAGTGTGCAGCAGCAAACAGGATGGAGATACAATACAGGGGTTCGCCAAGACTGCCTATGTCTAAAATTAGAGGTTTAGTCCTGTTTCAAATTGTAAAGCACTCTAGAGTGCATTATCAAATAGTCTCAAATTATACAGTGTATACAAGAATCAAACTGGCAAATGATTACAATGTTGTTGTTCCACACCTGAAAAGGTTGTGTTTCACGGCATTTTAGAGGTAAAATTTTCAAAACTTTCCCATGGGAGCAGGCCCCCAGACCCCTCTTGCACATGTGACCCCATTTCTATATGATGTTCTATGATTCAAGCATAATATTCCTGGCCTGACGGTTGTGTGCAAAGCATGGGAAACAAAAAGAAATTCGCCAAGGAAAGAGCAACAGCCAAGCCACACCCATCTCTAAAAAGCCATGCCCATTTTGTTGGCAAAATACCGAACTACAGCCCCCCTCCAGTCGTTGAGTCCTAGTGACGGCCCTGCAGTCTTGCCGAAACTTACAAACAAGATCAAAGAAGATGAAAATTATTAATGTTTTTTTACCTTGTGAGAAAACATTTTCCACAAACCAGATGAGGAAAAGACCATAAAGAACAACTCTGAAGCTTTCCATGTTGTAGAGAACAGAATAATCTGTACAACATGGCAAATTTGTTTTCCATATACAGTATGTAACATTCTTGTTTGCTTATGCCGAAGAATGAAATTCGGCTGTTTATGAAAAACGGCCAAGTGGTTTAATCAAAGCAGGTACGCTGAACAAACTTTAAGTCAAAATGTTTCGAGGGTCATTCAAAATTTGAGCTTAATTGTCGAGTTGTTACTGTTGTTTTGTCGAAACTGCAGTTTTATACAGTTTCAATGTCTTTTCTGTGGTTGTACTCTAAATATTTGTAAACTTTCAATGCAAATCGATTTTAAAATTTACACTCTCTTCACAAAATTATGAAACTTGCCCACTCATCAAGTCCTTTTGTGTCCATAATTACGGACAAAAAGTTTGAACTACGGGCTTGGTGGCATTATCCTGCAATAATACTCTTCCCTAACATACTATAATACATACCTAATTATAAGGAAAATTTATCACTGCAAATTTAAGAAAACGCAAAGGGTTTGTGGGCAGAGCACCAGAAACTTTTTGCTGACCATGCCCTCTAATTGGCTATGAATGTGATCTACGCACTTTTAGTGGCACAAATATTTTTAGAAAAGACATGAGAAACAGTGACTTTATATGACCTCAATGAAAAGAGCTGGTGATAGAAGCGATGAAGGAGATTATTACTACTTCAAGGAATTAGGTGTTCGTGCTTCTAGAAACTAAAATATCTTGCATCAATTTTTATCACTGCACACTTTTACTGTTTATCACTGGACAAAACCATTTTATAACTGCACAAAGTGGTTATCACTGCACCTTAAAATTAGGTATGCTATAATACAATTTTCTGATCTTGACAGTAACATAATATGTGTCTTCAAAATTCAAAATCTGACAAAGCTACAACATCAACATCGCCTTGCAAACTTTTCCATCTTACTGTTTGTTGTGAAAATTTGAAGCTAAAAGACATTTTCCAGTTTTGTTTGTCATCTTTCATTTTTTTATCGTTGTTTAATTTCAGTGATGTGCTATAGCTTTATAATATTGAAGATAGAAATAGAGGAAAAAAGAAGATTTTGAGTTGTGTTCATTTTCTAATGTAGATGACTTTCCCTGTTATTCTTCGCCTTGTGCTTCAAGTTGCGTTTTTGAAATTATCTTTTTTTTAACATTAAGTTGCTATTTTATATCGCTCAACAATCTGTCAAATTTAAATCAATAATCTATTGCTACACAAAAATACTTAGAGCCTTTCGTCTGTTCTATACTTCTCAGTTCTATTCATATTGAATTTTAATTTTGGCATGCGATATTCTTGATATTGGATGGTTATTGCTTATCACTCCCCCGTTTTGTTATCGGGATCGTTCGTAGCAGAAGGATCTTTAACTGCTGCTTGGGTTTTACGTGCGCGCAGAGAACACACGGAGTCAGACGACATTTGAGAGACGATTCTCTATCATGTCCGATCAACTGACTTTACTTTAACTTCATACTGACTTCGTACTGACTTTTTACTGACTGACTACTGACCTTTTGCTGACTGACTACTTATTTACAGAGTTTCTAAGTTATAGTATTTACAAGTCACATGATCTATTGCGCAGTTAGAAATTATACATGTAACTATGTTCTAGCAGAAAGTTCTAGTTATAATGACGTACAAGTACTTACGTAAATAGATAGAAGGCATAGAAAGATCATAACGTGCAAGAAGACATACGTTACATTTACATGAAGTAGCTGTTCCTACTACAGTTTAATGGTATTTTTCATGCAGTAAACCCGCAGCACCTACAATCTTGAGACAAAATATTTGGAACAAGGCATTTTTCCAAGGAATATGGCCTATTCCTTTGATTTTCCACTTCCATAACTCCTATTCTTCCCCCTTTTACCCCGAAAACAATATTGGTAGTGGAGCAAGACAACTTTTGTACGAAACAACATTATAACGAGGGAGAAGGGGGAATCAGTAGATTATAGCAAAACCATTTAGGCCGTTCCAATGTATTTTGTCCAAGATTGTAAGAACGCTCAATTAATTAGGAACCTTGAGCCTAAACTCATGCACGCGTTTCCTGTAAACAAAAAAAAAACACAACACGTCTTGATCAACCTCTCTTGGTGAGTTCATGGACTTGATGATAGCACTTCAATCAGGCTTTGTTTACTTTCTTCTGACGTTTTCGTTTGCAATAAGCGTTTCTGGGTCTAATTATTTATCGCAATACTATGACAAAAACCATCGAGTTCGACGCAATTCTCAAGTCAATCTCATGACAGAACGGTGAAATGAAATGAGATCAATCATAGTCAATAGAAGTGAGGACTCCTCACTTCTATTGACTATGGTGAATGATTTCCAGTCGTTCGCTGGACCAGCTGTCTTCGGCGGTCGTTTTAACTGGCATTTTCCATTCCTGATCTATTACTTTTGTAATTCGGGATAGTTTGTTCTGAAAGACTTCCCAGGTTATATTCGCGTTGTATAAATAACTTTCGATTGTAGCAGCTTGATATATGCTAAACTTCACCCATTTGGATTTTAGAGACTCGTTTGAGAAAGAGGAATAGGACTCGTTGAATTTTAGAGACTTATGGGTTACGATAGATGTGCCGCCCGAGCGTCACACCCGATTTTTTAGCAATTTTGCTAATTGTATGCAAAGTTATAGCGGAATATATCAAATATCGAAATATCAATATTAAAAAAAATGATAACAGTTCTTTGAAATTTCAAAATCATTATCGTTCCTTTTACTTTAATTCGGAACATTGACATCGCTCCAGAATCCTGAAAAGTATAGCGTTCCTGGCAGCATCTTCGCAATACCCAAAATATACATTGCAAAGTGTTCCTTGCTTTCCGCTTGTACCTTGGGCAGGCTTGTTCAAACGTTAAATTCCTTACTGAGGGGTAAACCAATTCATTGCAAACCCTTCTTCTTGTTACCAGTGCATGGAGATCTATAATACTTTAAAATACATAAGCTCCTGAAAACATGACCCCCATTCATCACGAAAAAACCTTTACTTCAAGCGAATAAGGATGGCCCTCAGTCTACCAACTGTACAGTTGTCATTTTTGAGAAGTGCTTTGTCTTAATTTTCATACTTATATAAATCCTTCAAAGCTGACAGGCATTAATTCTTCCAAATTCCATACAATACAAATGTTAGTGTTTGACCAACCAAGTCTTGAAACTATATACCTCCAAAGTTTTGGAAGTATGTAAGTTAGGCCCCGTTTACACTGTAGCGGATCACTTTTTGATCCGCTACAAAAAGTGTATCGGATAAGGCTTCCGTTTACACACGAAAAGTGATCCGATACAATTTTTGTACACTTATCCGTACACATTTTGTACCTGCTAGGAAAGAGGATCAATCTTGTACCTGTTCGGATCAAAAAGTGATCCGTTACAGTGTGAACGCTTTATCCGATACACTTTTTGATGCTGATTCGCAAAGAGGCCATTTTCTATTCACATCGAGGCTAATTTTCCCGCACAAATTTCATCTGGTTGCTTGTTGAGTCGTGAAGTTACAAACATCATTCTGGAGAAATGTTGATCCGCTACAGTGTAAACGGGGCCTTAAAAACGAGAATATGGATGAGCATCACGGCATAAAAACCGGGAAAGAAAAGGCAGATTTATTAAATGAATTCTCCAAATCAATATTCACAAAAGAAGGTACCTTATCAATGCCTGAAAATTGAAAATGAACACATATTTAAAAGAATACACACTTTTTTTATAAGAATACCTTATTTTTTGCCGAGCCTCGATTATTCTTAAGCTTATTCGATTTTGAGCCTGAAAATATTCTTAAATTATTCTTAATCATCAATGTTGTAAATTGGCCTGAAAATCAAGAGAAATAAGTCAAATCTTTGTCATTTGTTATTTTATTAATAAAAAGAGTTACTGTATCAAAGAGTCAGGCAGGATGTATGCATTTCAAAACAAATACAGTTGCCTGACAATCACACTTATTGTGCAGTGTAAAAAACGCAGAGAAAAAAAAATGATCCTCGTCAAGCTTGAGCCTCAGATTATTCTTAAATAATTCTTAAATTTCAGCAATTTTGAGCCTGAATATTCTTATAGACTGTATTCTTATAAAAAAAAGTGTGTACTCAACTAAACAATATTACCAAAACAGAGGGCATGGTGTAGCGAGGACTGAAAACTGCAGGAGGACGTGCAGACATCGAGAGTTACACTCATTTTTTCTATAAGAAACCGCTTGTAAGAAATCATATATGCCTTTTTTCTAAAAATCACGAAACTCTTCTATATATGCTTAGAAGTATAAAAAAGCTAAGAAACTTAAGTTCAGCATTCTACTTTACTGATCTGCGTAGCTATAGCTAGTATGTAGAAAAAATCCCCATAAACTGTTGTAGCTAATCAGAGTCAATTCCGAAAAATGTCCATATTTTGACTGCTAAGAAGATGATACTTCACATTAAAAATTTATTTCACGATATTTTGAAATTTCGATTTTGACTGCTAAGAAGATGATACTTCACATTAAAAATTTATTTCACGATATTTTGAAATTTCGATTTCTAAGTCAAGAAACTCTGGAAGAAACTTTTACTTCGCCAATTGTGCTCATAGTTAAGAAACCCTTTTATATGGCTCAGAGCATAGGCTCTTACGAGGCCAATTACTCCTTGAAAGTCTCGTACACCTTTGCTGGAAGTCCTATTGTTTTCTCGGAAGTCCCTTGAAAGTCCTTTTGTTTTAATGGAAGTCTCGTACGCCTTTTTGCAGAGTGAAATGCCCCTCGGGCTCTTATGAAAAATTAATGTATGAAAGAACTAGAGCAAATGAAATAGCGTGTCCACTTTGCTTGAATACTCAGCTCAAGTTTAAACATTTGACTAGTGTCGAAGACTCAAAAAATTGCAAACACAAAAAAGGACCAAAAATTTGTATATGCTGATAGGAGACACATGACAGCTGAAAGGGGGGGGGGTTATAGAGACGGTCAAAAACAGCAAAACCGCAAAATGTTCAAGCCAGAAACCGTTCAAGCGCAATTACATGTTTTTCCTTCAAACAATAAAATCGCACCGGGAATCACAAATTTAAAACCCATAAAATCATTCTTTTTGAAGGTTAAAACCGCTCTCAAAATATCGAAAAACCGTCATGCCCAATGACCCCCTCTGAAAACTACTAAAGACTTTCCCGACCTTGAACTGGAAGATGAAAAACTGGGCAGAGTTCATATAACAAACTAGATCAGAGATCAAATCCAGTCTGTGAAAAGTAAAATGAGAAATGGCCTGGGGGCATTATCTAAACTAAAAAATATTCTTCCCTTGTCTAACCATAGTCAATAAGATAAACACGAATGAATTAAATAAATCCTAGGAATCATTGAAAATGTTGAAGATTCCTTGGAATCTTCAGTACTTACTACACAAAGCGAAGCGAACCAGTACCACCCAAAACCACATAAAACCACCCATAATTAGATCAAAACCATCCAAAACGACCCAAAGCAAACCAAACATAGTTATTTTCATTTATTAGGGGAAAGCAGCCCCCAAAACAATCATCGCAGTGAAGTAAATTTTTCTGGCCGAACAACGTGAACAATTTGCTTTGTTGCTTATTTTCTGAGTAAATCTTTTGTCTGCTACTCTCAGGGGTTTATTCCATCACTGCGGCTTTTAAAGCCTGGAATCCATGTGAAATCATTACTGTCGTAGATTATCGCACAATCGGACAGGAGACTCTCTTTTCGAGCGATCATCGCAAGACCGTTAATACAAATTTTGACATTTCGGTTGTAGTAGAAGAGCCTTTATTATTACTATGTATGATTTATTTGCAACATATAGTCTTTCTTGCAAAATATTTTGAGATGTGAAAATGAAACACGCTTTCCCGACAATGGATACCTTTCCCAATGGCATACATTGGCAGCGTGCGATTGTGTTTTATCTCTCAACTTCACGCTTAAATATAATACTACAGTATTGTTGAGAACAAAAAAAGACTTTTCTGACAATAGCGATGTAAAAGCTTTTTATGTCGAGGAAAAGTCCAAGTTTCAAAGAACATGAGAATTTAAGGGATTTTTCAAGATTCTTCTGCCACTAATAAATTGGACATTTCTGGGTGGTTTTGGGTGATTTTGGCTTGTTTTTGGTGGCTTCGCGTTTTAGTAAGAACGGCAATCTTCACAATTTCTTCGAAGAAGATTCCGGGAATCTTGGAATCTGGTACGCCATTTTAATAAGTGATTTGCCCCTCCATCTAGAGGACCTTTGTTCAAAAAACCGAGGCCGAGGGACAATTCACCCTTTGCTGGGATTTATATTGTTTTCAATGAAATCTCTTAGAAATCCTTTTGTTTCAACGGGAATCACATACATGATTCGGAGGAGTGAAATGCCCCACGGGAAAAACGAGAAAAAGTTTTCTGAATGACAGGAAGACGGTCTCTTGTCCAATTCTGTTGAGAGTCCGTTTGCCGGGGCCAGCTCGCCATCTCTTTGAAATCAAAGATTTCGCAGGGAAAAATTTTCAGGGGAAAGATGGGGTAAAAAGATTGATCGTCCGTTTCTGTTTGTATTTTTTATTACGTATCTGTTCGGTTTCGATCAAAGAAGCAAAGTTGCTACGGACAACTAATAACAGATTTATGCTGACGTCCCCTGGCTATAGTATTATTTGCATATTTCACACATTAGAACAACGAAGATGCTATCATGAGAGTGATTCTGTTGCTGTTTCCAAGCATCCTGCGATTTTTGTGATCAAATATGTTGTTGTCATAGCGATTTCAAGCAGATGCACATAATTAATGTGTCAAAAAAGCAGAAGGGCATTTCGCAACAAAAAGAACAAGTAAAGACTACTACGAACACGCCCGATATTTTCAAAAAGGTAAGCTAATTTTTCTACTTTCTTTTGAAATCCTCTCTCTGATCAAACAATCTTACGTAAGAAAGATGAATTTTAGAGAAGTCTTCTGGTTGTGCTGATCTTTCAAGAAGTAGAATCAAAAAGAAGTTTTTAGGCTAAAAATTGTTAAGAAATCATTTTACGGTGATGTAAATAACAATTAACAGTGGTCGAAACAGTAATGGAAACAGAAAAGATTTAATATCTATTTCGAAAGACTATCCATCTATCCATCATCTAGCTATTTATCTACGTATCTTAAGGTAAAAAACCTATGAGATTATTAGTAAATTTTGAAGACGGGCGGGATGGAACTAAGAAAATTTTCTCGTACTTTGGGGCTTGTAAGCAAAAATAAATCAGATAAACAGAAAAGAAAATCAAAAGCAAGTTTATAACAACTTAAAATATTGAAGCCGATGTTGTCTTATATCTATATATCCAAGCGGCAATTCATTCCTTGTTGTTTTCATGGAAATCCTTCGGAAATCCTTTTGTTTTAATTGAAATCTCGTACACCTCTGAAGATGAGTAAAGTGCCCCTCTCAGCCCCTCCTTTATATCAGCACATACTACCTAATATTTTTGAATTTCCGCAATGTTTAAGAACCAAAATTCATCACTGCAATAAACAGCGGATGCATTTTCGGTATGGCCTAATTTGAAAAGGATTTCAATTTCAAAATCTGAATCTGAATCTCGTTTGGTTTTTCGAGGAGCAAATTGCCCATTGACAGAGCCTGTATGCAGCCTTAAAATTTATTCAGAACTTCCCGCGCGGAGCTACCGTGAGTTTCCTGGTGTAAGATTCAAGGTTGCAAGTAGCGGCGGTAGATCTCCATTTCTCTGGAACATGCGTCTTTTCATGATTACATAATTAAATCCATTCATTAGGGAATGACTTCTAATAATTAAATATTTTGGTGTTATTCTGCGAATCCCCTTGTGATTTCAAAATCTCTTCGATTGAACCGTTTCAACAATACATCCGCTCCTGAGGGCAGACCTGGCTTGGTGTGTAAAAATTGGTTGCTGGTCGTTTCGGCCAACAGTCAGTTCGGCCAACCTCCTTTTCGGCCAACAAAGACGTTTCGGCCAACGTGTGTGATGATTCGGCCAATGTTCTCGAGACGATTCGGCCAACCCTTGGAGACCTTTCGGCCAACATAACTCAACACCTTCGCCGATGTTAATGGTTAATGGTTAATGAAACAATGATAAGACTGCTAAAGAAAACAAGTCGGGATAACTAAATAAATAAGATAACTAAATAAATAAATCGTTATAACTAAATCGGGTTTAAACCTAAGTTTTTAGATCGGGTTCCATCCTTAGTTTTTAGATCGGGTTTTAACCTAAGTTTTTATTTGAAATCAAATGGATTGAATAGGAATGCAGACCCATTTCAAGGGTTATGGGTGATTGCAGATCCACTTTCGAAACGGTAGATTGCTCATTAATAATGATGCCTAAAGCCACTTCTGCTTCACCTTTGTCGTTCCATGATAAAATTTACGAGACCTTTTCTTGGGTATTGTAATGTTATGCAACTGAATTGAAACAGTGAAAAACCATAGGCCTGTGTAGTACTGCTAAGTAGCTATAGGTAGATCAATTCGGTTAGAATTGAAATTTTTCGAAATCACAATCACGATTTGGAAGCAAAACTTGTATAAAACACCCACAATTTATTCTAGGTGCAAAGTTTTACTATCTCAGCACTTGTGTAGGTAATCGATTTGACCTTATTTTACGAGCGTTCAAAGTTTAAGATTTTATACCTACCCTAAGGGTTTAGACGGAGTGGAGTAAAAGTCTCACCACGGCTCCAGAAACTTGGAATAAAATAAAAAAAAATAAGCGCTAAAACAAAACTTTGTATGCCTAACCTGGTTTCTGGATGCTTTATAAGATTTTCACATCGAAAACTCTCTATATCTTGTACTTTCCAAAATTTTCAAAGCTGTCGGCCGTCTACTGAAGCGTTCTATTAATCAAGATGATTGTTATAAATATTATTTTCAAGATTTCAACGTATTTTTAGTCTATTGCTTTTTAGCTCGCAGAATGCGATTGTAATTGGCCATTGCATGGAGAGTGATACTAATTTCCTTGTCCTAAAATGAATCGCTGCCAGAAATCGAGGGGTTGACGATAAATATTCATAAATTCATATGAAGCTAATAAATCTAATCTATCAATGTCTCGTGTTTTAGCTACTGCGCATGTGCGTAAGTCTTGATTTGCCAGAGCAGGATTAGGCTAGACCCACGGGGGGGGGCACTTGATTAAGTTTCTGATAGGGACGTGCTCCTTGAGAAACAAATATATCCAAGATATTCGAATAATATTAACTCCTGCACTAAGATATCAAACATGTACGAAAATATTAACTCGCATTACAATTTTATATGCTCACATGTACTACTGTATAATTTGACAGTTCGAATCAATCTTCACTAAGAAAAGTTTTTTATAACGAAGATCACCGTTTTTATAAAGTTGATACCGATTTTCGAGAAATCGATACCCTTATTAATACCAATTTTCAGAAAGACTCATGTTGATACCAAAATTATGAAAAACGATACCCTTCTGGTACGATACGAAACGATACCAAACTATATCAAAAATATGCTAAGTAACCCCCGGGGGCTGGACAACTATTGATAGAAAAGTGTATGCTTTCGTTGAAGCCCCCCCTCCGACCTCGGGGGTAGCTACTTCCATTGTACTTCCATTGTAACTTTTTCAGCGAGAATTTCCCTATATATGGGTTGGCTTTCGTATATGGTCTCTATAAATGGATGGTAAAACATTTATACATGCATTGCTTTTAAAAGCCTGATAAATTTTTTGTATTTAGAATTAATTTTATTGTGCAAATCGGGTATAAATGCGTTTCTTTCTCAGCGCAAATGCCATTTCGCCGCATTTAAGTTTCCTTAGGTGTTTAAATTGGGTTGAAATATTTGAGATATTGGTACACATGGGTGTCAAACTTCGTTGATTTTTCTATAAATTGGTACCACCACTAATAGAATTTATTGGTAGACATGGGTTTGAAACACAGGGTGGCAAGTCTAGTCTTTTCAAAAATGAAGTATCCCCCATCCCGCGGTAACGTAAAGTTAAACGCATGTCTTGATGACCGAGTTCAGTCATTTTACATTCATTATGATATTTTCACAAGGGAAGTTTCAAGTTGATTTCTGAAAAATGAACATGTAAATCTTTGTAAATCTGAAAAAATCCCAGAATCCTTGCCGCAGAAAACAAAGAGATTTATAGATCCGACAAATCTCGTACGCCATTTTTACAAGTGATACAGCCCTCTCAAGGGGTGATAGAAGTTGTGAACAATAAAAAATAAATAGCGAGCGTCTATGAATATATAAATTTAACCAGTGCTTTTTTTGATTGACAGTTCGACAGAATGGGAACATCATTCAATATAAAAAATTGCATCGTGGTTCATTTGATGATCCTGGCAATTTTGCCTTCATTTTTGTTTGCAACGACCACAATACTGCCATCGTCAACCGTTGAAACTTCAACGATAACTTCAACTCAGTCTACAGTAGAACTAACTACGAACGCCGTGTCGTCATCATCTACCCAGACAGCCGCAGCAACTTCAATAGCAACAGTTGCAAGCTCACAAACAACAACACCAGCACCAACTTCAACTTCAACTACACAAGCAGCAACAACAGCAATTGCAACCTCAACTTCCGTAACTCAAGCAGCAAGCACTACATCTGCAGCGAGTTCAACTCCAACAATATCACCAGCAACAACAACAGCAACTTCAACTTCTACAACTCCAGTAGCAACAACATCAACTGCAACATTAACATCAACAACTTCTACAGCAACAACAACATCTACTTCAACTTCAATCACACCAGCGGCAACAACAACATCTACTTCAACTTCAGTCACACCAGCAGCAACAACAACATCTACTTCAACTTCAATCACACCAGCGGCAACAACAACGTCTACTTCAACTCCAGTCACACCAGCAGCAACAACAACATCTACTTCAACTTCAGTCACGCCAGCGGCAACAACAACATCTAATTCAACTTCAGTCACGCCAGCGGAAACAACAACATCTACTTCAAATTCAATCACGCCAGCGGCAACAGCAACGTTTACTTCAACTTCAGTCACGCCAGCGGCAACAACAACATCTACTTCAACTTCAGTCATGCCAGCGGCAACAACAACATCTACTTCAACTTCAGTCACGCCAGCGGCAACAACAACATCTACTTCAACTTCAATCACACCAGCGGCAACAACAACATCTACTTCAACTTCAGTCACGCCAGCGGCAACAACAACATCTACTTCAACTTCAATCACACCAGCGGCAACAGCAACGTCTACTTCAACTCCAGTCACACCAGCAGCAACAACAACATCTACTTCAACTTCAGTCACGCCAGCGGCAACAACAACATCTACTTCAACTTCAATCACACCAGCGGCAACAGCAACGTCTACTTCAACTCCAGTCACACCAGCAGCAACAACAACATCTACTTCAACTTCAGTCACGCCAGCGGCAACAACAACATCTACTTCAACTTCAGTCACGCCAGCGGCAACAACAACATCTACTTCAACTTCAGTCACACCAGCAGCATCAACAACATCTACTTCAACTTCAACAGCAACAGCAGCAACAACAACGTCTACTTCAACTTCAACAGCAACAGCAGCAACAACAACATCTCCAACTGCTCCAACAACAACATCTTCTGCAGCTACATCAGCAGTAACTGTTTCATCAACAAAATCCTCGTCGACAGCAGCACCAACACCCAGATCAACTATAATTATAGGAAGTAAGCCATTTTTTTATTTGAATATTGTTGAATAACTTTTTGTTCTAGTCTTTTTCACGTGAAACTCGAATGTTCTCATATTTAAATTGTACAGTTATGTACATGTTAAATTGTACATGTTAAATTGTACAGCTTACGCAATGGAAAAGAAAAAGGTGTATTTTGTTATAGCATTTAAGTTGATTAATTCAGTTGTTACTAAATGTCTTATACATTACTAAGTTTTTTATCTTGATTTCTATAAAGCATGGAGTGTTTGGAATATAACATGTAAAGAAGGTGGATGCTGCAACACTGGATTGAACATACGATACACACGTTATCGAAGCTGCAACCCTAAAGGCTCGCATTGTCACCCAGATCCAACAGGCAACATAACAGACACACTGATTGCTTTATGTCCTCCAAAATATCAGATTGTACACTTTGTCCCAAAGCAAGAGCGGGTAATTATGCTTTAAATAATCTTTTTTATATTTTTCAACTGAAAAATAAATGCTTACTCCGGACCACGGAGATGTATTCTGGTCTCTTTAGTAGCGTAAACCGTGGGACCCATGTCCGTTTTGATCACACACTCCGAAAGAAAACAGGAAATTATTTTCATGCAGCTAAGAATGATTCGTTAACAAAGAATGAACATTTTGATTGTTCTTTCACAATTACCGTATTTTTCTCGGATGAACGCCTTCTCTCGAAAGAGCTCCCCCCTCGATTGAGTGCCCTCCTAGTGCCCTCCCAAAGCTAAAAAAATTTAATGAGTGCCCCCCCTCGAGAGAGCGCTCCCAAAATATGTTCGTTCGTAAGATAAAAGACTGATCCTAGTAATCGATTATCAAATTGAATATGGCAATTCAGTTACAACCTTTTTTCATACGTAAATTCGAAATGTGTGTATACTTTGTTTTCATTTTGATTGTTTTTCATTTAAAATGTTTGCTTGCATGAAGCTTTCCTTGTACAACCATTAGGCCATATTCATGCAAACTGAACACGATATCTAACTTTTCATTAAACTTTAATTAATATTTTTGCTTCAAACTATCTTTCTTTGCATATAATTCTGAGTGAAATTATGAAAAAATTTAATGAGCACCCACCCTCGAAAGAGCGCTTCTCTCGAATGAGCACGCCCAAGAAAACATTGAAAATTTAATGAGCGCCCCGGGCGCTCTTTAGAGGAAATACGTTATGTTTATATCATTTTACGGCCTATTTCATTCATTTGCATATTTATAGTAAATTTGCTACAACATTTCATCTTTTTTCAGGTATTGTTGGAGCTTCGTCTGGATTAGTCCTAGGAATGGTATTATTAGTACTTGCTTTGACAAATTGACGCAGATATTTCGAAGAATTATAAAACGTCCGTGTCAGCCCGAATAGAATACGATCAGGTGAACTGAAGGATGGAATCTCAAATGGGAAAGATGCATTATAAAGATGTATGGGACAATGAAGTTGTTAGGGGACACTGAGATTCGCATGGACATTCATTCTTCAACATATAAACACTGCATTTTTGAAATGTGTCTTTGTAGCTATTATTGGACTTAAAAAACTAAAATAAAATCATACAGTAGTCTTTGTGTAGTGTGCCTCAAATCACCATGTTTGCAAAAGACCACCATAGAAATGGCAACTTCTTTAAAAGGGACTGTAAAATAAGTGCATATTGTTAAGTATTCCTTTTCTAAGCATAGTGATTTATGGCATCAGAATATTTCTTTTGTATAAAACCATGATGTGTTATTCTAACAATTGACAAATGATACAAAGATAGATTAGTGAGTATCATACAATACATACTCTAACGCTTTATTTAAGGGAAGTAATATTCGTACTTAAAGATTCTGTGTGAGTTTATCTTAACAATGAAAGTGACAAAACTAATTAACATGTTCACTCATTTATCCTGAATCTTGTTCTACTTAGGTGCAGGGTGGTTTACAAAAATAATTATGGTAACAAAGATGCTAAGTGATCCAAAATGATTCTGTTATGCTTTACCACAAAACCTTACTGTACGAGACTTTTTGGATCTAACACAGCTGGGGCTTGTACGATCACCCAGGGATCGACTTCCTGTGCAGCTTGAGCAATGAAATTTCGAGCAGGCATCCACTCACCAATGCCTTACAGGAAATGTTGGTAAATTGAAATTGGTGTTGGTGGCGCTCAAGTGATTTATTATTTTCATTTTGAAAATATTTACCCATTATTAGCTAATCGATATAAGGATAGCCTAGAAAACAATGTTGCAAATATAAAAAGGGGGGTCATAGGGAGGATACAAAAACCGTAAAACCGCAATTTTTTAGCCAAAAACCGTACGTCATGATGACGTCATAGAAATATACCTTTTACCAGTTTTAATTCGCTTAATATCCACTTAATTTGAAAGAAAATGGTAAAAAAGTAGATAGAACACATCAAGGGCTTTCGATTGATATACATTTTGTCGCATTTTGAAGGTTAAGATAGTTATGATGACGTCATCGGGACCTTTTTGAGCAGGTCCTTCCTTAATGGGGATGTTGGTGAAACAATTGTGCATTTTATGTTACCAGTATCAAATTTGGCGAAAAGGGGTAGTTTGACATCCCGAAAAAGATAAAATATACGCCGAAAAAGAAAAAAACTGAAAAAAGCCCCCTTGTGCTATTTTTAGACTGGGGTACTTGGTACCAGATTCCGCTCCAAAATCGCAAATTGAAAAACCGTAAAACCGTACTTTTTGAAATCAAAAACCGTAAAACCGCTCTCAAAATGTCGAAAAACCGCAAACCGTCATGCCTCAAAAAGATGAAAGATATTTGATCTTTACATATCCGCGTATAGATTTTTTAGCCGTCTGCCAGACGCGTCTATAAAAATGCGGCACAATGGGGAAATCTAAGAGCAGAATTGCAATAATAATAATTGTAATAATAATAATAATTGTAATAATACGACGTTTGTAAACCTTTATCAACATCAATATAAAAGCATTATGCAATCATGTGCATGGAAAATTTGGTAATTAAGTACACGCAGTTTTTTTTATAAGCAACCAAGATGTAGAAGGCCCAAAACTTTTAGCAGCGTATAGTACCAGAGGAAAAGAACGTAAGCAACATTTCTAATTTTAAATAATTTATATCACTGCAAGCAATCAATGATTTATCAACATAGAAGCTATTTCCATTCATTTGCCATCAAAACTCGCATATCGACGGAGTGTTTCTCATTGACAACACTGTGTCAAAAGACATCAATGGTATAGAAAGAGTACTTCTTCTGATTTTTTTTGTAGTATTTCTTTGCCGTATACTTAGGTGCTTTTAGCGTTATGTTGCATAAAAAGCTATGGCAGAGCTCCAAATTTCTCTAGCCTCTTTACTATTCTTAGGATAAAAATATACAGCTAAAATTAAGCAACTACTAAGCAACATTTGCTTAAAAGGTGGCCATAAGAGGTCCAAGAATAAGCAACTGGCCCGAGCGAAGTTGCTTATAAAAAAAATTGCGTGTATCCCCGCAGGTAACTAATCGTTTTAAAAAGGAGAACGTGGTTGGCTAATGGCCAAAAAGATGAACAGGCTAACCTGTACTTTTTTATCAAACTTGATTTAGAATGAAGGCAAATTACTCTTGAAAGAAACAACTTTTGTGTGATAAATGTAGAATGTCTATTAATCATAGGAATCACAAACAAACAAAGTAGTTCGATTCTAATGGTACCCCCAACCGACCTCATAATGTTACTAGTTGGAAATGTGTAAAGGCACTGCAAATAAATGGGTAAATTTAAACCTCACCAACATGGGTGAAACCTTCAGAATTGGATTAGTTCAATACAAGAGAGTCCAGATGGGGGCTCAACAAAAGAGTTAAATTCAAAAAATTTCATGAAATATATTTTACCACTTAACCCTATTTGGTATGGGCTATTTTTTGCCTCTTTAAGTATGGGGGGTGGCGTTTTAATTTTCCAAAATGTTTTCGAATTTTGACAACACGAGTCGAAAAAGATAATGATAGTTTAAGGCCTTGAAATGAGAAATATCACAAGATTTTTGGCTTTCCGGTTGTCCAGTGGAAAAGTAAAAAGAAGACAAAGTAAGATTAAAGTTAAATGCAACGTTCAGCTTTTGTAGCAACGCTGATGCTTGGTGCTGCTGCGAAACAAAGTGCTGCATGAAAAATAAGTGCCGAATGTTGTATTCATATTGATCTTTTTTAAATTTTCCAGACTCCGAAGAAAACTTTCGTGCGCTATAAAAAGATCAGAGAGCAAAAAAAGACATTATAACAGTCGTTGGAATATAACAACCTTGCAAATTTACCTTATGAAAATCTTAAAATTTTGCAAATTTAAACTTGCGACACAAGTTTCGTACAAAGTTATCGCTATTGAACGAACTGTGATTGCTACAATCTTGGAAAAATATTTGAAACAATGCCTTTTTCAAAGGAATACGGCCTATTCCATTAATTTTCTACTTCAATAACTCTTATTCTTCCCCCTTGTACCCCAAAAACGATGTTGGTAGTAGAACGAGACAACTTATGTTCGAAATAACATTGTAACGGGGAAGAAGGGGAATTCATAGATGACAGCAAAACTATTAAGACTGTTCCAATATATTTTGCCCAAGATTGTAGAGTTTACCGTTGTCTTCACAGCTGATTTGAAAGTGGGTTGGCCACACTTTTTAAGAGTACCAAACGTACAGGACATAGCCCACAAACAATTTTTCCTGGGGCCTCTTTATATTTCGATTTCCAGCCCCCAAAAAGAAAAATCGCATTACGGTAAATTAACTGAATAATCTCTTTCAAAATGACACAACTGCAAGGTGCAATGCAACTTGCAGTATCAATTGTCATTGTGTAAATCGAATTTGGAAGGAATCAAATTTTTAAACAAAACCATCCTTGCTTTTAATGTGTAACTAATTTTTTTAAAAACGAATATAGATAGCAATATAATATTTTGTAGAAAGTAATAGGCAAAGACGGCACAATTGGAAACTGTGGAGAATACCATGTTTATCGGCTGATCGGGTGAAATTGATGTTCAAAACACAATACAGTACCAATGGAGCTTTATATTTCTGACTGATACATTTCAATCCACATCTGGGTAATTTCGCCTTAGTCAAGTGTTTCAGTTGGTTTCTGACATTTATACTCTGAGGTGTGTCAGATGAAAAGGCTTCACGATTCTAATGTTCGCACAAGTCATCGACTTTTTAAAACAAGGTAGTTTCTCTGGTTGTCCATTCTTGAAATTAAAACACCACCTTTACCGCTTAAGCACTTACCTCAATTCATCCCCACTAATTCTAACACTAACACTCACGTACATAGGTAGTGTGAAGTGTAGAAAGAGACAACACGTTGAAAACTATATACAAAACCTCATGAAATATATACAAAACATCTAACTAAGAATAACATCGTAATAATCGTGAATGAACATGAACGTTAACGTGAGAGCGAACGTAGAAAGCGAATAAAAGCGAATAAATCTAAAAGCTAAGCTACACAATTATAAGGAAACAGGAAAACGTGACTAGTGTCCAGACTACTAAGATTACTAGGACCCAGACCTCCGTACTTGTCAGGTAGAATTTGCAAATTCACTACCTCAAAATTAGCCGCTCTTTAAAGTGTTTACGATCATGACGTTCATCACAGAAAGCATTCAGTTACCTGTAAAATGAAGCTGTAAAATGCCAAATGTCCTTGATTTTTATACAAATGAAAAGAATGTGAAAATTTTCTTCAGCTATTGAATAGAGAAACTTTGGTTATGAATGGGGTCATGTTAAGTTAATGCTGTGTTTTTTGTCTCCATAGAAACAACTTTAGAATTAGCCCTCTTCATAAATTATTAACTTCGTTCAACACCGCAAAAAGTTTACTCATTTTTAATCCAGTAAAGAACAACAGCTATTTCAAGAAGATTTTATACTACATTCTAATATACGATTTCTACCACAAATCACAGACATCTAGCTATACGGAATTGCGCACAGTCCTTTTTCAGTAAGTATTGATCCATTGAGATCACGAGATGAGAGCAGCGTCTACTTTTTACTTCATTTGAGTCTTGTTTACGTCATATAGCAAATAAAGATGATCGAGAACGTCATTTTGTTCATTACACCATTGTACGAATCAGTTGCAGTTCATCTGTAAGTTTGATATTCGTTTCAAAGATTTACCTAGCTATGCAGATTGAGTTTGAGTCAGGTCGTTTAAAAACAACAATATCTGTTAATTAACAGTGTCATTCATTTTTGTGTCTGGTCATAATTGTCGACAAAGCATTGAACAATATACTCTTACTTTAACGGAGACTCACCAAGCATAGCAGAATAGGCAACAGACTTTTATGCCAATACTTATAAATGTGTAACCTAATCAACAACATAGCGTAGAACAGTATTGATGTAATCGAAGAGTTTTCAAATGGCACAAAACTTCAGAACTGCATAGCTACTTACAACCTGTTTTCGTTTCACATACATCGGAATATGAGCGTGAGAGATAGACCAAAAGAATGAACTACGGCGAAATTTATGCCCAGATGCGGCTCGAAATAGAAAAGCTGGAACTGGCATTATATTTCAAACCACCAACCAGCTTTCAGCAGGACGAGCAATGAAGATTAACTGAAGAGTTCAAGTGAGAAAACAAACTCTTTCTGTCTACACAGGACCGGCTTTCTCTTGTTGATTGGTAAATTCTGAGCCGTTTCTGGGTATAAATTTTGCCTTGGTTTATTTTTTCGGTCTGTTTTTGACGTTCCTACTCTGAGGAGTCTCACACGAAAAAAGGCTGAAGTATGGTAATCTTTGGGAATCAACGAATATTTTTCCTGAACATTTTATGACCGGGGTACACTGCTACCGATACTGATGCAGTAAATGACATCTTGTTCAATGCAGCGGTAAGCTGATATGTCAGCAACAGATCAAAGCGTCTCAGGTTGACCAGCACGCTTTCTAAACTACTCACACTCGATACATTCGATTTGTGTCTTATTGCATACTTAATTGTCAAACTTACTCGTTGTTTCATTTCATTGCCGTATCCTTTCCCTGCTACAGCTGCTTTGTTTCTTCATGATCTTTGTTAGGAGGGCTCAGTTACTTAATTGTTTTGTCTAATGATTTTGGATTCCCTTTCAATTAATGGAAGGAAGTGCTGTAGCAATGTTAAGTCTAAAATATCACGACTGTTTAGTATTTATACAACGTGCGGTATTGCAGCTATAATAATAACTGGCACAGTATAATAAACATTCACCCTCTAAGAAGAAACCTGACTAACGTAGAAAGACTGAAAAATTGCAGAAGCTGGCTGTTGAATGTGTTCATTTAAGATGGAGAATTTGCTCCTGAAAACTGTCCATCTCATTCCACTTGATTTCACTTTTAGTATTGTTCTGTAATATTCATTGAATTTTGGTTAGGAGTTTCGTCTCAATCATTTCAACCCAGAAGCGTTTATTACATCGTTGGTGCTTGTCGTGTTTTCGGCCAATGTTTTTTAAGATTTGGCGTCGTGTACAGATATATGAGATCTGTAGCTGCCCCCAATTAAGCATGCCACAAGGAGCAACTCTGATTAATCTGTGTGGTTTGCAACGGTATTTAATTAAGAGGTCCCCAAGAGCAATTTTTACTGGTTATTTGAATATAACTTTCCTAATAGTTTTTTCGAGTGGCTTTCTTAGGCACTTCGCGTGATTTTATGTTGGATGATAAGAAAAGGAATGCTTGGCGGAAATGTAGCTTTGCTATGAGAATTCTGCCCAAAAGGTTGTCCTGTGTGGTTTATTGCCATGGTTGCATCATGCAGTAACAAGGACAGTATAACCGATAACTTAATCTTCTCTGTAAATACGGTTCGTCAGTATTATTGCATATCTTCTCTGTATATACTAGACAGGGTTTTTTCCGCAACAATCTAGCAAAGTGGGTAACCTTGGATTTTTTTAATGAAATCTACTTAAAAAAGGTCGGAGAACACGAATCCAAGATGAAAAATTTTCAGCAGAAGTAGCCTTAATTAATGCCTAATTATGCCTAATTAAGTCAATAAGAAATGTTGCACTTCTTCAAATCTGATTACTGTATTTCACTACGACCTATCAATTCTAAGAAAACGTGTTTGAAATTATGATTGACCTCTCATTTTTGAACATCAGTCGGTTAGGCTTCTAGCACTTGAGGTTTATAAAACACTTTACAACCTCAATCCTACCTTTATGACAGACTACTTCTCAGCCAAAATAACTAGTCATGATCTTCGTATATTTAAGCCGCTAGAAATTCCAAAGGTGAAAACTACCAATAATGGAATTAAATCATTGCGGTTTCAAGGACCAAAAATATGGAACTCACTTCCTGCTGAAATAAAATCAGCTCAAAATACAAAACTTTTCAAAACATTGGTCAAGACATGGTTTCTTGATAACAAATGCGCATGCTCATTCTGCAATATGCAGTAGAATACCTAACTTAATGCAATCTCTGAAGTTTGCTCTATGTTAGTTTAAATTAGTGATTTGACACTACTGTAAAAACTAACATTAAAGAATTTCACAATACAATACAATTACTCGGAGGACAAGGTTAGTTTTAACGAGAGCGAGAGAGCCCGGTGCTCTTTAAGATGGAAGTGAAGGAGCGGCTATCCCTGTTCTACTGTATCTCTCACATGAGCAGATTGTTGCAGGCCAGAGAAATACTGAGGAAGATGTGCAAACACACAGAGATGCCACTAAATACAATTAGACGAAACTCAAAGTTTGAAAAACATTCAGAACTTCAATACCTCTTGCTTACGAAAGATGTCGCTTGCGTTGTCATGATTCAGGTTATTTAAGGCTTTCAGAACGATTTTAAATAACGAAAGAAAGAAAGGCTATTTATAGTGGTACATTCTTACAAGAAAAATCACGTATTAATATTAACAAAAAGATGAAAGCATGATTAATTTAAAAGCATTTAAGAATAAATCATGCGAAAGTCGACCCAACTTTTAGTTAGTGCGTTAGTTAGTTAGTTAGTTAGTTGGTTAGTTAGTAAGCTTATCTTATTATTAGCTATTCATTTAGTTGGTTAGCTTCAATGGATGATATAGTATTTTCACTAGTTAGTTAGTTTTTAAGTTAGTTAGAAAGTTAGTTAGTTGGTTAGTTAGTAAGTTAGTTAGTTAGTTAGCATAGGTTGTAAGTTAGCCAGTTAGTTAGATAGATACTTTGCAAGGCAATATGTTACTTTGGTTAGTTAGTAAGGTTGTCAGTTACTTACTTACTGGGTTAGGTTGCTAGTTAGTTTGCAAGTTAGCTTGTACGTAAGTTAGTTACTTAGCTAGCATATATGCAATCTAGTACGTTAGTTAGTTACATAGTTAGTTGGATGATGGCATGTAGTCAAAACTACTGGGTAAAAGCAGTTAACGTGCGGTGTAAATTCGGTTAAATCACCAGCAAGTTTTTATTGCGAAGGCAAAGTTAGTTGTTTGAACAGAAAACGTCTCTGACTCAAGCCAAACTAACAATTACATTAATAACGATGATAATACAGATCCTTTAGTAAAAACAAAGATACCAAAGATACCTCTGTAATGAACATATTTTTGTCAACAAGTATTTTGTATAGGACCAGTTAGCTATATCGCTTATAGACCAAATCGGCTAACGTTGTTTATACCCAATTGAGGTCACATAGCCATACTGTTGAGGAGCTTTTCCTTTTAAGTGAATTCTAAACTTTGTGCCATGAAAAGCGTGTTTTACTCCTGAATTTTACAACCAAGCAATGGTTCCTTAAGGGTATGACCATCTGACCTGAAATGGGTGTAAACAAAAACGTTCGCCGATTTTGTCTATTGTCGGAGATTTCAACCCTGTGAAGAGCTGCTTCACTCATAAAAATGTCAAATTTTTGCGCGTTCGCTGCGAAAAAGCTAAGGTGAGATTGGCAAGATTAATAATTATGTATAAACAAAACGACTTTAACACACAAGTTTAAAAACATGAAATATAACTTTCTGCTTGCTTACAGATTAAAGCCCTCCAGTTGCCTGATTAACATTCATGTGATCATAGATAGACCTAGTTGCTTATTAACCGATTGCTTATATCAAAAAAATGTAAATCTGTTCTGTTAAAACTCTTTTCATATACGAAAAAAAGACGTATTATGATCAATGTCAATCACTGCTTTATTAATCACTTCAGAACTAGCAATGAAAATCTGAGAGGGGTCATGCATTTCGCTGTTGGATAATTAATGACAACCTGAATGAACGCTAGGTCTGCAGATTAAATAACTAGCATTCGCCAGACTCGCAATCGTAACAGCAACAACAACAACAACATCTTGTAACTTGGAAACGAGACACAAGTGCTTCTCTAAGCTTATGATAATACTTAGTTGTTAAAGACAACAACTTGAATATACTATAGATAGCCCTGGAAACGACCCAATGTTTTTTTTCAACAAAGTTGCTATGACATCGGTTTTAAATAAGTTTGCTAATCAAAACAGTCGAGTCTATTCAGAAATTACAAACGACAGAGAGTGACGCAGATAGTTTGATCTACAGCAAGGGCAAGTAAGTAATTCCATATGAGAGTTTTCAATGTTTTACAATGTTCGTTCTTTAATATCTTTGAATTTCCTATTTTGACGCGCTTCTTATAGTGCATATACACAGAAGGTCTTTGGTTTCTAACTATTTTTAAGCCAGATTTACCTTTGTAACCAGAGAGAGAAAAAAGTGAAGCGCGAAGCTAAAAGGTTCTCGTACCCAAAGGAAGGAATTAACAGAAAAGATATACTGCAGGCAGACGATTTTTAAAGCTACTGAGACATAAGACCGCTAGTTTTCATAAAGGATTACATATACTAATGACGTTTGCAAGCGCAGAGTTCCGAAACTATTGTGGGTTACGCCACAAAGTCAAGAATTGGATTTAGAAGCATTAGCAAACAGTTGCATTGTAAGTATAACGATTTCCAAGTCACATCTGATTTTAAAGCAAAAAACCAACAAATCTTCATAAAGCCAAATAGAGAATATGTGGCCGAAAGGATGGCTGGAAAATATAAGCACATATAACACGCTTTGATAGAAAAAACTAGTTTTCTAGCAAAAACATGTTGATAAAGAAATTAACTTTCCAAATTTGTACTTTTTGCTGATATGTTTCGTTAATTTTTCTGACTGCAAATAATGAAAAGCATTAATTGCATCTTATTTAAGGGAAGAGGGCAAGAAAGCAGAAATGTATTTCTCATTACTAAGATACGGAGATGTCTTAAGCAGCTTGCGAGGGGAAATCACGTATAATTGAAATTGGTCATGGTGGAACATTGTTAACATGACCACGTAATAAATGTTTAACCATGGCATATCATGAATAAAAAATCAAACGCTATTGAAGTCAACAATAAAACTGAAGAAAAAATCCTCACCGATTTGAATATATTTTGTTCACATCATAGCAGCAAATCAAGTACCTGCTTTTCCATTATTTCTATAAATTATAAACCACGCTGTATACAAAAAGTAATTCAATGATGCTATAGTTCAGGAAATTTTGCTTTTTACATGAGTCATTGATGTTAAAAGCCACTAGTAGTGTTACTCAAATGTCATCTTGGAACAAGGTTCCCAGACGTGAATGATGCTTGAAAATAGCCCTTTCCCAGAGCTGTCAAGAGGTAGAGCCGGCCCTGCGGTGTAATGTTATCAAAGCGGGCTTTCTGGAGGTTCGATAAGGGAAAATTTTAGAGAATTTAAATTTCTACAAGCCCCTTCATAGCCCGGGCCCCGGAACTCTGAACCCGCTGGACCCCTTCTAGAAGGTACTGCGCTTTCCTTCACAGAGAAAATGCAACAAAAGCCAGTAGGCTAATCGGTAAGATACCCATAATAACCGCTGGTTTGTCGCATTCTTGTCTCTCCTTTAAAAGTACGTACTCTCGTAAAAAAAGCTGAGGAAGCAATATATCGGGCCTTAGAGAGAAAGACGATCGAACTAGGCTCTACGCTTATGTTTGAAGTAGCTACTTCCATCCATTCTTACTCCAAAGCAAAACAAGTAATCTGGGGGTGTTGACCTTGTCCCTCGCAGATAAAAGTTTTGTTTGTACGTGCCAAGAATACGTTATACGAATTAGAGGTTTGACAAGTTTTCCTTCACTCAGTTAACGCAAAAAACCAATTCGCCACGACAAAACCACTGGTAAATCCTATTTAAAGGTAAAATTTCTGCAGAGCTAAACGGAGAAGACATGGGTTTACAAATAACGAAAATCGACAAAAATTTAACAATATATTCACTCTTTTCCAACAAAAAACCAATTTGCCACGACAAAACCACTGTTAAATCCTATTTAAAGGTAAAAAGTTTTGCAGGGCTATGTATAAACGGAGAAGACATGGATGCACAATAACGAAAATCGACAAAATTTAACAATATATTAACTTTCTTCCTGCAGGAAAACATAAAAATGGCTTATTGTTTACCAATCGCTGTGATTGTAATATACTTGATGCAACAAACATGTCAAGCAACAACTACCGTTATAGAGCCATCAGCTAGTATTGACACAGCCACTATTAACATGGACTCAGTTACCCCAACAGAGACGATGGTAGCTGCTACAGAGGCAGTTAGCATGACTCCATCAGCTGGAGCTGGTGGAGCAAATGCAGCTACATCAAGCACAAACAATCCAATGATGACCACATCTACTCAGGGTAAGCTTGACAGAAGCATCGATGTGAAGTTAAAGTTAACTTTGTCAAAATAAGAACCCAGACTTTGAATTTGTGTTGAATAAACATAAGCTTAAGTAGCTCATTGTTATAAATCTATAACAATTTCCATTTCATTGATTTTCCAGGTACCATTTCACCGACACCGACGAGCGCAATCAGGTCCTTCAGCAGCACAGTTGCAGCTCCTGAAATCGTGGGAGGTAGGAATATTCACTTGTTTATTCAATAAAATTGTACAAGAACCCGTTGCTTATAACATTACGTATGAAATACATTACAGCACTAGCAGAACAATACAAGAGGTGGAAAAAGACAATGATTACACCGCAGAAATTACGCAAAGAACATGAAGCAAAATTAAAATGAAATAACTACTATAAATTGATAAACATCAGCAAGAAATGCTGACAAATTAATTATGAAAAAAAATGAAATAAAAGAAAATAAAAAGGACCCAGTTTAGAGAATGAAACGTAGAAGCAGTAAAGTAAATGTTTGTCAGTGTCATTAAAAACGTCGTCTTTAGCCCTGGCTAACTAGCAGGCACGTCGCGCGCGACATTGTATTCGGCGCGTCTTCGAGAGTGGCCAAAAATGCAAGTGACAAGCGAGAAACATGTCCACCCGAGTCGCAGAGACAAAAAATGTTTCTGGTTTCTGTTGTCTCCCAGAAACATTTGCGTGTTTCTCGCTGCAAACTTTGTCACGCAATAAAAGTTTCCGAGGTGGCTATACTGGGAGACATCAAGGGGACCTGTCACGCTTGACAACGTCGCGTGCGACATGTCTCCTAGCTTAGTCAAGCTTTTATGCAACAAATAATAATAGCTGTAACAGAACCATGAATATCCACACAGAATATTTATTCACAGCACAGTATTATGCACCTATATCAGCAGTTCCCATCTCGAGCTATATATTTGTGATGTAACATTGCTTTGAGAAAGATATATTTGAGAAACTGAAACTGCAGATGTGTTGTACATGTAACCTTTCTCCTTTATACAGCATGGGAATCCTGGAGAGAAGATTGCTTTCCTGGCTGCTGCAATTTGAAAGCAGGTTGGGTAAAGAAATACAACGCGACAAGAAATTGCCCACATCATCGCGTATGTAAGCCAGATAATTTGGGATATACAAGCTACAAGGAGATGAACTGCCCAGCAAAGTGTGACAAGTGTAGTTCAGCAGGTATATTTTCAATATGATATTGAAATATTATAGAATCTTCAATATTCGATAAATTGAAAAGATTCATGATCAGAATCTGGCGAAATTTTAGCAGCATACAGACTAAACGGTTTTTTGTGGACCAAAGAAGTTCCAACAAGGTGCGAAAGAGATTTGCTTTGCGAGTTCACACCAAACTGACTTGGGGATGCATAATCAAGAAACCCTGGTCAATGACAGAGTAATTAAAAAAAAAGGGTAGAAAAAAATAGCAGAATTGTTTATGCAATTATCCATTCTGGTTCTTATTTTTAAAAATCCTGGCAGTTTCTAAATAACGCGACTACAATCAGCAGAAAAGACTTAGCAAATGACGTCTTTCTCTACAAGTTTTTGAACGGAATATCAGTCAGATCTATATCTGATGGACCAAAGATTCTTATGCAAATGAGTGTATCTACATATGGAAAATTTCGGAATAAAATGGAAAAAGGCATTTTTGATTCTGTAATCTTTGTTTTTCAGGAATGATGGCGAAGCCGTTGTCCTTTTCGTTGGCAATTTCTATGATCATGGCAATTACTGCCTACGTTCTCGCATAGTCAAAGACACTCTTAAACGACAGTTTACACTCACTAACCATGTAAGAATATATCTGGAGCATTGTTAATTTTGTTTTTGCTAAAATTTTATGAACTAGTTGTCGTAGAAATAATCGAGTACGCACCGCGAGGAGTTGGTGCAAGGGCAAGTAGAACTTAGTCTTTGTATATAGAAGTTACTCTGTCTCTTTCGAATCACATTTAAACAACAAGCACTAAAATCACCGTAACAACAAACTAAAAGTTAAATTTCGGTTTACGTCTTTACTTGTGAATAGAAAACACAGAAATTAGTGAGAAAATTAGCGTAATAAAAAGACTTGAAGCTGCTCCTGCTGAATATGTTGGATGATGGATTCGCTTTTTGATGTAGAATTATAATATTTAAAACAGGTAAATAGACATTTGGGTACAAAATGAGGCCTATTATGTTGCCCAATCGCAAAAACAGTCTGTAACAGCGCCAATAACTTTCAAAAGACGTCCAACTTGGGGATGTTCGTTCTCTTGCTGCCAAGTTGAAATGAATCCCAGAACGCAGATTTTTCAAAATTCTCAATGTAATGTAATGTTCAAGTTTTTAAAAAAATTATAACATAACTATTTATTGTTATTAAAAGAAGTGCACAGAAACCTTGCCTGTGATTTTTTATTTTCGGCATGCATGCAGAAGTAGCCTGTGCGCAAAATAAAATATATCTCCGTACAAATATATAGCTACAAGTATATATAAGGGAAGTAGAAACATCTGAATTTGAACAACACTGCAACGATGTTGCCATATTGGAAGATTACAAAAGTCCACGAAGAATTGAACTTCACTCCTGGACGCAAGCAAGTCGAGTGAATTGCCCCAATATTTCAGGTAGAATACTGAGAATTGTGAATAACAAAAAAAAAATCAACAACGAGACAACAGATGGGAAGAAAGAGATGAGTAGAACCAGAGCAATTACCATTCAAATAAAAATAGATTTGATAAATTCGGGTTCAAAATTTAAATTAATAAATGCGACATCTTACAACATTACTCTAGCTGTCTGTAAAATTGGGTTGTCTTTTCTCTAAGAAAGCTGTCATACCTTCCTTGCGGTCATGCTAAAATGGAAATTAGGTATCGAAGTTAATTTACAGATAGCCTAGCGTAAAAACAAACAAAAGGTTAGAAATGAATTTTGAAAGTTCACTAATTGATAAAACAGTCTACAGTACAGATATCAATAATCTTGGGACCATATTCTAAATTCAAATCAAGACATAACAAGACAGGTCTCTTTGAGCAAAACAACAACAAAGCGTGCTACGTAGGAGTTCAGAATATGTTCTACAGGAATATGAAAGCATAAAAACAATTCAAAAAGATAAATTTCATGGGTCAATTTCACGCCTTAGCAAAATAACTATCTGAAGTATCGAGTCTATTGCTTCCGACGCATTCTATTTTCTTCCGTCTTCATTAAATTTAGATGTGTGTTATTAAGAATTATGCATGTAGACTCTGATTTAAAAGGCAAAAAGTAAAATTTATTATATATGGTATTAAAGGACTGGAAAATAATTTAAAAATCCAACGAGTACTTAACTACGTTTGACTTATAGAGATAGCTGAGAATATGGAAGAGGCGTGTATCTTTCAGCGTGCGGCAAGCAATCATCAATATATAACTATTTACATGAAGTACTTAAACAAACAAGCATAATTAATATAATGAACATAATAATAATCACTTAGTCACTACATCGCTCCCCTTTTTTTTATTTTATAACATAAGCAATGTCCTTGTCAAAAGTTTATTATTTACACTTTCAAGTTCGACGGTACAGCAAACCCAAATCTTGCAACTGGTATACGTGACCTTTGTGATCTTCTGGGTGTATCATGGACTTGGTTATTCTCGGTATCCTTTTCCTTTTCTGGCTTAACGACTTTTCTTTCATTGTCTCTCTGCGTTATTCTCACTTCGTCATCTTCATCTAGACTGTCATATTCTGGAACCTTTTTAAAATGAGATATGTTTCTCGTGATGATATGTTTCTCATTCTTGGCCACAATCCTTGTCCCTTTACGTTGATATACTGTGAATCGTTCGGGACTAAACTTTGGTGTTAATTTATTATGTCTCTTCTGCAAGCATATAACAATGTCACCAAGTTGAATGTTTGACTCTTTAGTATTATTTCTTTTGTCATAATACTCTTTATTTTGAATCTTCTTTTCTTCGATGTTTCTTTTTGCTTCCAAGTGTTTGTTTATTACTTTCCTTGATGGTAATTCAGGTAAATGACCTCGAATTTTTCTGTTGAACAAAAGTTCACTTGGTGATACTTTCGTTGTTGAATGTGGCGTTGTCCTGTACGTCAATAGAAATCGCTGAAGCTCTTGTCTCCAGTTCTTTCCTTCCAACTGAGCCGTTTGGAGGACTTTTCCAATTGGCTTCATTATACTTTCAACATTTGCGTTACCTCTAGGCCATAATGGAGTGCTTGGTTTCCATTCGGTTCCAATGGCCTTTGTATATCTTTCGAATTCTTGTCCATTAAATGGAGGTCCATTATCGGTTTTGAGAATGACTGGTATGCCATGTGTGGCAAATATTCGGTCTAATTTCGGAATGACCGCTGTCGCTGATGTGGACTTTACAATTTCGATTTCTGGAAATTTCGAATAAGTGTCTAGTACTACCAAAATATATTGTTCGGTATTTGCGATAGGTCCATGAAAATCAATTGCAACTGTGTGCCAGGGAATATCAACTGTAGGAGTTAACTGCATTGGTTCTAGCTTGCTACTGTTTCCAACAGCTTGACATGCATTACAATGTTCTATTACTGTTTTACTTTATCACTCATATTTGGGAACCATATTTTCTCTCTCATTAGACTTTTTGTCCTCTCTATACCTTGATGTCCAACATGAGCTAATTTTGTTGCTCTCTCATGTAGACACTTTGGCAAAACTAATTTGCTTCCCTTTAATATTAAACCTTTGTCTGTATGCACTGTTAACTCATCTGCACACTTTTTGTACTGTTGCAGATCAGTATCCTTTGTATCCCAAAATCCAGTTTGAACAGCTTGTTGAACTTTTTGTAATATTTCATCCTTTTGTGTAGCAATTCTGACTTCATCAAGGGTTATTGTTTTAGGTACACTATGCTTGATAATGTAGTTTACGTATTCTTCGGCTTGTTTCTCCTCTTTACTTTCAGATGATGCAGTATTCAAGGGATGTCTACTTAGATAATCAGCTTCGTTTAGTGATCCTTTTTTGTAGATTACACGAAAGTTATAGGGTTGGAGTCGCAATACCCATCTTTCAATTCTTGCAGGAGGTTTAGATCGAGCATTATTAAAGATTGATTCCAAAGCTTTGTGATCTGTGATCACGTCAAATTCAGTACCTAGCAGAAATAATCGAAAGTGTTCTATTCCCCATACTAGTGCAAGTCCTTCGATATCTGTCTGGGAATATCTTTTCTCCACCGAGGTTAAAGCTCTACTGGCATATGATATGATCTTATATTGTGACCCTTCTGAGTCCTTCTGGGCTAAAATAGCACCTAAAGCATGTGGCGATCCATCTACAATCAAAATGCTTCGTTTTTCTGTGTCAAAGTATGCAACTACAGGCGCTTGAGTTAGTTTCTTCTTTAATTCGTTGAAAGCTCTCTCTTCAACTATAGTCCATTTGAAAACTGAGTTTTTCTTCGTTAATTCACGAAGTGGTTGTGTTATCGTTGCATAGTTTGGTATGTAATCGCTGCAAGTATTAGCCATTCCAAGAAAACTTCTGAGTTCTGATGCATTAGATGGCGCTGTGGCATTAAGTAGATTAGAAACACGTTCAGGGTCTGGTTTCGTCCCTTTTTCAGTGAATATTAATCCATAGAACTTTATTTCTGGCTGAAGAAATTTGCATTTTTCTCCTTTTGCCTTGATGTTTAGATCTGATAAACGTTTAAGACAAGTATCAAGTGCAATGTCATGATCTGCTTTTGTTTTACCAAAATAATTATGTCATCTGCAATATTTTGACTCCATTTATATCACTGAGGTTTCTCTGCAGAATGTTCTGAAAGATTTCAGCTGCGCTAGAAGTACCATAATTTAATCTTTTGTACTGATAGAGACCTTCATGAGTAGAAAACGTAGTAATATAGCGACTTTCCGGGTCTAATTCAACTTGATGGTAGGCCTGCTTTAAATCAATTTTCGAGAAAAATTTAGATCCATTTATTTCAGCTTTAAAATCATTCAAAGTAGGCATTAGGTGTCTTTCTCTCTCTATGGCCTTATTTGCTTCACGCATGTCAACACATATGCGTGTTCCCCCGTCTTTCTTAGGAATACAAACAATGGGTGAGACCCAGGGCGTTGGCTGGTCAATGACTTTTCGATTATGTCTTGGTTCTGGAGTTTTCAAGTTCTTTTGATACTGCTTTGCGCATATGATAGGGTATTCGCCGTTGAGGTTGAATGACAGGCTTAATAGCTTCATTAATGTGTAGTTTTATTCTTTGGTTTCGTAATTTTCCTTCACCAATGAAAACATTCCGATATTTATTAATAATATCTTGAATTGGTTTATCCTTGCATTCTGGCAGCTTTTCGTGTTGATCAGCAGAGTTATTCACATCATTTGGCTTATTTCCAGTGTTTCCATTATGTGCATGTTTCACTTTGTTTATCATGGCAATTAGCTGTAAATCCTGAGCTGTCTTTGCACTCAGCAGGTTGCCACCTGATCCTTCTACTACGTAGAATTTGGAAACAATGTATCGCTTTGAAGATTCGATCATAGCATCAAAACAACCTTTTATTTGAAGAGGGGTAGTAGATCCGTACGCAAATAATTTGGTGTTATTGGATTTCAACTCACTGACAGTTTTAAGCTTTTCGTATGTTTGGCTATCTATCACGTTTACAGTTGCCCCTGTATCAACCAGAAAAGATACATCATGTGACTCGTTCATTTTCAGTGTCAGTTTATTATGAAATGATGAATTTTCCTGAATTGCATAGGCATATTCGTCTTCTGAACTGTAGATTTCTTCTTGGTCCACTTTTTCTTGTGTGACCTGATGGGCTCTGTGTTGTTGTTGTCTCTTTTGCGGAAACGTGCGTCGACGTTGTGGTCTTGGGTGTGACTGTTTGTTGTTGTTTTGTGCGCGCTGTCGTTCAGAGGGTTGATTGCCAGCTTTTCGACAAACTTTTCTGAAATGACCTGTTAGGCCACAGAGTGTGCAAGTTGAATTTTGTGCAGGGCAGGGCTTGTCCTTGTGAGGGTAGCTAAATCCACATTTATAGCAGAATTTCCCAGCTCTAATTTCATTTAAATGCAGTTCTTGAGTTTTGTCTTCAATGCCTGAGGCTTGAGCGGAACTGACTTCGTCTTTTCGTCCATCGAGCAACATGTCTGCCAACTTGTAGTCTGGTTGTCTCAAAGCTTTTCTTCGAAGTCTTGCGGACTTTCCATTACAGACTATCTGCATTTTAATCTCAAAATCTTCATCGTGAAATTGACAATGTTTGGCGAGTTTTCGAAGTCTTGTATGAAATTCATCAATCGATTCATCAGCTTTCTGCGTGGCTTGGCGGAAATTGTAGATTTCATAAATTTGATTCTTGTCGGGTTCAAAGTGCTTGGTGAGGGCTTCGACGGCTTTGTCGTAATCTTTATCTTCACCAGTGTCTTGGAGAGTTTTGAAAATACTATAGACGTCAGGGCCAGCTTGATATAAAAGCAAAGCTCTTTTTCTTTCAGGGTCTTTAATATCCGAGGCGATCAAATATGTGTTGAATCTTTCGAGCCAAGTAGTCCAACGTGCTCCCGTGTTTGTAGGATCTGATTTTGGTTCAAAAATCGGCATAGGAACTATATTTGGTGCAGAAGCCATTTAGGAAGTTATTTCACTTTTGACTTTATTCAATTTCTACCTGTTTTACCTGTTATCCTCGTCGCCATTTATAGAGATATCTGAGAATATGGAAGAGGCGTGTATCTCTCAGCGTGCAGCAAGCAATAATCAATATAACTATTTACATGAAGTACTTAAACAAACAAGCATAATTAACATAATTAACATAATAATAATAATCACTTAATCACTACACTTGCCAGACGCTGGGTACCTCCCGCTCCTTAGGGAAAAGAGCAGTGTTAATACTGCTTATTGAATAAATCAACAACACGAATTAACTACACATGCAGTGACAAATTGTAATAGTCTACTTGTGCTAAAACTTTAAAAAAGCAGAACGTTCTTGCATATATGGCATATAGATATCTGGCATTAAGGTACCTGGAATAGTTCCGATCAATATTTCTGGCTGGCCAAACTTGGCATTTTCTCCAGCATAAATAATGTCACACATCATTGCTATTTCACAACCTCCACCTAACTAGGAACAAAGTAAGATACAGAAAGGAAAATTTGTTTATTAAGAGGCACATGTTTAAAAAGTTAACAACAGAAAACAAAGATGGACTTAGACAAAAATGAAAACTGTTTGGAACATGTCCTCTTCGAGTTAAACCATAACAAATAAAATAGCAGGGATATTTCAGAAGTTGTCAAGACCAAATCAGGGGAGGGTACAGATGGATCTACAAGCCAAACTGGAAATATCAAAGAGTCTATATTCGAAGATGACGCAGAATTCCACATTCCACCAACAGACACCCTGCTATTTGTTCAAATTGACGATTGTGTACATTCAAACCCAGGCCCAACCACAGCTAACAACACTAAAGAAAGGGTTTAATAATAAAATCATGGAGTATCCGGCTGAAGCCCCACAAAATATCGTTTATGGCCCTTCTACTATATTTTTGGAAATGCCATTTGTGTTACTACTTCCCCTGAGTTTTTAATAGTATATTTAGTATTTAATAATGAAAAGTAGGCCGTGTCGTTTGAAACTCGTTTTGATATACATCTTTAAAATGTATCACCCTCCACTGTAGTGATGATAACCGTCCACGTTCTATTGGTATTCTCCACTGCACTGATGATAACTTCCACGTTGCATTGACACTCTGCATTTTACTGATGATATCTCTCTACGTGACAAATGATAACCCCATACGATACTTTGAATTGTCCACTGCCCTGATGATAACCCTCCACGCCACAACTGATAACCCTACACGATACTTCGAACCGTCCACTATTGATGATAACCCTCTAGGTTGCATTGGCATCCTCCACTAAACTGATGATTTCCTCCACGAAACAGATGATGACCCCCTACTGTACCGATGATAACCCTCCACGATACTTCGCAATCCTCCACTAACTGCACATCTGCCATGTTACCGCATATCACTTTCTACGGGGTGAACGTGGTTGCGATAGCAAGCCTTTCATCATTTGCAGAAGGAAATTCGAGAAGATTGCTCAGATTTTTGACAATTGCAGAGCAAACTTGATACAAGGAAAATGAATGATATTGCTGAAGTTAAGATAAGAAACCGAAACTTAAGGGACAAAACTCCAGTTGCAATCAATCTTATGACGAGAGTCAATCTAGATTTTCCATCGACAGGTTCACAGGTTTTTTCATAAATATCCTAGCTCGGGAATTTTTTAAGGATTGGTAACCAGTGGGGACTTGTCACAAAGGGCCCAAAATTCCGGTATTGAAAACAATGCAAGTCCCGTTCCGTGTACAGCTCTGCATCAGCAGTTGTCCTTATCCTTTCCTTTTGTTCGAAAAATTCAAAAACTTCTGGCTGAGAGTCATAATTTGTTGTACATGTTCCTGTTAATATAACTATGCATTGGCTTCATTGTAACTATGCCGTTGTCAAGTTCACAACAGGGAAAAATGAAAGCGAGGAGTCGGGTCGTGGATAGTTCTATGGAGATATAGGTTTAATCAAGTGACCAAGCAACAAGAAGCAAAATCACCATTACCTATTCAACGCATAGTCAACAAAAGCACCAGAAAGAATTATTCTTTGTTGTTAAAGATCATTCAAGTCCAAATGGGGGCCATTGTTTGGGGCAAATAGACTGTTTTAATAAGAACTCCAGCTGGAAATCAAGAACCGCTGTTGGTAACAATGAAACACTGCAAGCTCTCCTGGTTTTGCCACGCGAATCGTTACAAAACCCTGTCTAAAACCATCCTTGAAGGCACTGTGAGAGGAATGAGGCGAAGGGGTTGGTAAACACTGGTTGAGGCCACAAGAAGCATGACTTGACAACATGAAGGAAAGGACTGGTCTGGACTGGACTTCGAGACCTCAATAAGAGCATCTGAAGATCATTAAATATGGAGATATCTGACAGCAAAATCCAGTGTGGTACCACATACGACTGTGATGACTATCAAGGGACTATACTAACTAAATTATAAATTTCCTCTGGTCCCTACACGTTCGTTGACGTCCTTGTCATCACTGTTATCGTCTTTGCAACAGCATTGCTACTTTTGTACAAAAGAACTGTAGTGCTATTTGAAAGGATTTTTTAGAATATTGTTCAGCTACTTAGTCAAAATAAATTTGCCAACAATATCCGCATCGGAACAGGCCACCCCAATCTTTGCAAACAAATATTCAAATATGCAATGAGAACTTTCAGAATCTTCTGATTCACGAAAACAACTCTATAAATAAAACTGTTGTTCAGAATTGAATCATTTACATGTTTACAACTCTATTCAACTATTTTCCATCATCGTGTAGTTAATTTTAACGATTTCCACTCATGGCGCATGCATGTGCTCTTATTTTTAGTCCATCAAGCCATCCCCATCCCTGAGATTTTCGAGACGTCTGACATTATCTAATTTACTGAATAAATGCTTCAGGAATCTGTTGCCAATAATTGAACAACAGCAAACCATCTTCATGTCTGCAGTTCTTTCTTTCAGTTTATAGTCAAAAAGTTGTTTTTAATGATGTCAACTTATAGCAGATTCGAAGTTTGCTACCTCAAATTTGTGGTTTATCCATCGTTACACATTTGGCAGAAAGAAGCGACTACATGTCTATACATGAATACATGATACATATAGGCATTTCAAAAACACCAAATACATGAATACATGGCAACCAGAAGGTGCTCTCAACGATACAAGGTAACCATAGGGTGCTTTCAAAGAAAATGAGAAAACACATCTGGCAAATGAATCTTCCAGGACTTGAGTTTGGATTGGATCTTTAACAAAATTAACAAGAAACTAAGGGTATTTAGATGAAAAAAAAAACAGGAGGGAGAGGATGAAAAAAAAAACATCCGAATAAGAATAGAGGGTTAAGAATATTTTCTTTAAACTAATTAGCAGAAGGCTGAAATGCAACTGTGGTGCCAAGTATTGTCAAAGAGATATATAAAATGAAGATTAGGCCATAAAAACATACTGCAAATCCATTGACAGCAGCAATAGTTGGTTTTTGACACCTTGACAATCTGTTCCAGTGGTTGAGAAAATTACCAGAAAGAACTTTAGAACAGTCAAGGTTTTGCATTTCTCTTATATCAGCACCAGCTGAAAGTAAATAAATGTATTTTATCAATACAAGGCAAGATAAAGTGAATATGCAAAGAAAAAAAAATTGAATATCTGCATGTCTGATGGAAAGCCTAATATTACAAAGTCTTGATGCAATGGAAGATAATACTTGCTGAATGGAAAATTTTAAAGGATAATGAATTCTACCTGCAAATGCTCGTTCGCTTCCAGTTATAACAATGACAGCAATATCTTTATCATTTTCGAATTGATCAAGACCTTGGACCATCTCACGCATAAGTTCATCACAAAGAGCATTCAGTGCTTTTGGTCTATTCAGTTTGATAAGCCCAACATTGTTATCTTCTCCTTTCTTTTCCGTGATGATATGCTTGAATTCTTGTAGTCGTTGACATCCTTGAAGCAATTCAGAAGGAAAATTTAAGTCTTTTTTCCTAGAGCAGACAAATTTCTATCCATATTGAAATTGAAAAGAATTTCTGTTTCTCTTGTTCTTTTCAAGATGCCATGAAAAAGGGTAGCAAATACAGAATTAAGACCGCATATGATCTCTAGCTTTGGACTTAAGTTATAGTGGTCTGAGTGACATCAACAAATAGCACTTCAAGGAACCAGATTGACTAAATTCTCATACAAAACTCATGTGGATCCTGCCTCTTGCCTCAAGTATAACACCAGAATGTACCAAGGCACAAGATGTGGTGCATAAGAAGATTAAGACCTTCTACTTGAGTGACGCTTAAAGTCCCTACTCAAAATGAAATGACAAGCTGATTTCTTCCATTCACAAGACTTGGGCATATAGTATTAGGTTCAAATCTTCCGCCAATTATAGATCACTTTGGTAGAATTTTAAATTTTCAAAATTGCAAGAAATTAATTTTTCGATGTGAAAATCTTAGCACCAATAAATTAGTCTAGGTGCAAAGTTTTAATATCTCAGCGCTTGTATTATCAATTTTATGAGCATTCAAAGTTTGCGATTTTATAAGGGCTCAGACAGTGTGGAGTAAAATGTTTCATCAAGTTCACTTTTTGCGGTCAAAGCAATTATGGAATCGGGAACTTTGAATGCTCATAACATTAAGAAAACAAGTGCTAAGACAAAGTTTTGGATGCTTTATACGCTTTTTCACATCAAAAACTTTGTCTTACGTGATTTCAAAAATTGTTTGTGCTGTTGACCATCTACCGAAGTGATCTATTAGGAGTTTGGAGCTCATATGAAAGAAGAGATGATGACAGAAGAGAAGAACTGTGGGATGATGAAATCAAGACAGGCATTATTTCAGCTGCTGAATTTGAATAAAAGTTTATATCTCATATCCTCCGTTCCACTCTGCCTTGAAAATCCTTATAATTTAATGAGTCACATCCAGTCTTTCTTAATTTCATTATTAAAAACAACAATATAGATCATAGAATTTAAATTGAACCTGTTGTGACAACAGACAGACTGACTGATATAGAAAACATAAGTAGGTAGCAAATGCTGTCATAGCTAACCTACGGGTTTTTGCTGTGGATAACAGTAGGCCTAATAAAATAAAAGTAATACAGAATTTGAGCATACCTACACTGAAGAAACGCGCACCAGTGAGCAATGCTGGGGAGATTCGCTGAAAAGCTGAGGACACTAACGCCATCTTCGAATGGTCAACACGTGAAGTTCACAGTGCATCTCTGCAATGCAAGTTTGTGTTCAAGTCCACAACAACAACAACAACAACAACAACAACAACAAAAATCAACAAAAATCAACAACAACAACAACAAAAAAGAGCAGTGGCAAGTTTTGTTTGAGTTCAATGGTGTCCATGGTCAGGGGAGAAGAAACATGCTGATGGGATGGCTAAAAATCAAGGATCTGGAGATGGGTTGAAACAAAAACTCAAATCTTTTCTAGGTTTAAAGAAAAGCAAGACAATTCCATCTGGAGTGCATGAAGACAAAGAAGCAGAAAAATATATATTCTCACACGATGTACTTAAGGTATATGATAGACTAGGCTATATCTTTTTAATGCCTGGGTGGGTTGAAGTGGGTTGTTATGTCAGAAGTTTAACTGTCTCATTGTTTCAAATCAAATTTGCAAAAGTTACCTATAAATATTGGTTTCAATGCTATTCAATTTTAGCATTTCTCAATTTGCTAGACTTGATCACAGGAAGCCCATTCTAAAGTGTAGTGAAAGAGTGAAAGAGCAAAATGAATATTTTTTTGACAGAGCACAGAGAAACGAGGGAGAGAAAAGTGCCAATGTACCATATCAATATAGATCACTTTGGTAGAATATAGAATTAGAATTTTTTGAAATCACAAGATATCTATCTTTGATGCAAAAATCATACCAGAAAATTAGTCTTGGTGCAGAGTTTTACTGTCTCAGTGCTTGTATTATCAATTCTACAAGCCTCCAAAGTTTATGATTTTAAAAGAGCTTTGACTATGTTGGGTAAAAAGTTTCACCAAGATCATTTTTTGCAGTCAAAGCCTTTATGAAATCAGGATTTTAAATGCTCATAAAATTAAGAACACAAGCACTAGGACAGTTTTGGTTGCTTTATAAGATTTTCCTATCGAATACTCGATATCATCTGATTTTGAAAAATTTTAATGCTGTCTGAGGTCATGCTGAAGTGATCTTATAAGACAAGGAGAGAAAGTTTTTAGGCCCACTATCAAACCAACAGTTTTGTTCTTGCTCAGTTTCCTGCTCTGAGTGTCTGAACCTTTCAAAAATGGATCACAAATCAAAGCCCATGCCTCATTCTACATACATGGTAGGTTTATTTTGAAAAAGCAACCATTTATCAGCAGAAAAATGAGATAAACTTTCAGCCCCTTTTGACAGAATTCATTTCTCCATATGCGTGGCACTTTCAACCAGTCCACTTCAAAGGAAGCTGACACTTCCAACAATAGCCTTCCAAGGTTTGTCCAATCAGAAATGTTATCCAATCTATATTTTCAAAATTGTAGGAACTCAGCAAAGAAAATAATTTCAACCATAGAAGCAGAGTATTGAGGGAGCTGTGTGAAGTGGTGTCAACCAGAATTCTTGAGGAGGTTTGTAAATTACTTTATTATTACTATATGCTCATTTGAGATGCTCAACTTTTGACTTAATACATTATTTTGTATAGATAATTGTTATTTCTGTTTCATAGCATGCAGTTGAAGCTATTTGGCATGAAATAGAAGATCTGTTGCAGCCTTCTGTTCCAACTGAGCCAAGACAAAATAGTTTAAAGTTTTTGGCATGTCTTGCATCAGGACAGGTAATACTTTAGATATACACTTCAATGTTTTTCCAATGTAGTATATTTTAGTTTACCAGTGTACTATATTTAGGTTAGTGTAAGAAATTGATGTCAATGGAACAAAGAAAGGCAGATTTTCTCCCACTTGCTGCGTTTGCATGGACACAATAACAGCAAACAAAAACACAGTCTTCATTGCAGAGACAATATCTCTTCATTTCTCCAGTATAATATGGCACAAACAATATAATCCGAGTTAGTCAAAGTCTGACTTATGTGTAAGTTAGGGATATTTTCTTGCTTGTGAAAAGAACGAAATGTTATACATGCTCCTGGACAATACCATCAAACAAGAATTCCTTATGCACAGAAACAAAACACCGTAAAACCACAAGAAGAAAAAACTGTGAAAAAATCACTGGTCAGCCCAGTAGCATTTACTGTACATACAGATGTCACTTATTGTTTTTCTGTTAATGTTTTGGAGTTGCTTTCATTATCAGTGATTCCATCCTGCTAGCCATCATTTCATTTACTGTTTGGTTGTTATCAGATGCCAGTGCATAGTGTCTCAGAACATTAAGAGAATCATGAGCTTGTTTGTTTGTTGGTAACTTTTTCCATCCTCACCTGCCTTGACTGGGCCTGAAGACTCTTCTGACAGATGAGCGATAATTTCACTTTTAGTTGATAAATCAATGTTTCCTGGAGCATTCTTGTGAATGTCAACTTGCTTAGAAAATGTTACTATAATATCAGCACCAAAAATTTCACGTAATGGTCCTTGTTCCAACTTTATGTTGCATGATCATTGCACCAATAATGTTCTGTTTAAATTGGGTTCCTGCTTTTGCAGCCTCTAAACGTAGGGCTGCAAGAATTTCCGAGTAATGCACCTGCAAATTCTCTATGATGCCTCCGGGGATGCCTCCATTATTAGCTGTCATAATGCTTGTTGTATTAGGTGGCACTTGGTAGAAAAAATAACTAAAAAATTCAGAGTTCCATGTTTTGGTGAGCTGAGCAATTGTCCACAATAAATGCAATCTTTCTATTTTCGTCTTTCATTCTAAGATTAAGTCTGCGCATTTTGTCGGTGAAAAGGACTCCTGTCACCCAATCTTTCTTTTTTCCAAATATTGAAGGGATACATGCGGGACTTTCTCGAAAGCTCGAGGCTTTGTATATTTTCCCATCACATAAAGTTGTGATTTCTGAGTGCTGAAAAACATTTTGGTCGTTGTTGATGGTTTTTCTGACGTGAAAATCATGCCATAATAAACAGGTCTAATAAGAATACTTTTTGAGGAGTACAAAGTTTCAAAATCGCGGAAATATGTTTGGAAACACTTGTATAAACGTCAGAAAAAGGCGGAATTTTTACTCAGATGCGGATAAAAATGCACAAATCGGAAAGTGAAGCAGAGTTGGCATTGTGTTTTAAACACCAATCAGCTTGCCGGATATAGCGGTCCTCGCTGTAATTTTCTGAGCAATTTGAGTTATTAAAGAGTTTGACTATGTTCTAATCGAAGGTCTGAATAGCTAAAATTTACGAATGCCATTTTGTAAGCTCGTGATGTAGCGACTGATCCGAACCATGTCGAAAGACGAAAGAAAAGAGCGAATTTTTGATCATTGGCGTTGATGAATTCAATGTGTTAAACCTCAGTTTGTCCCAACATCCTTTTCACCCAAGCTGGTAATTTTACCAAACATTTTTCGGTTGCCATTAATTACTTGTTTTATTACTAAAACAGTCATAACTGTGATAATCGGCATGTGGAGCAACCAAAGTTAACCATCAAATAATTGACAAACTACACGAAAGAAGTTATGTATGTCATTTCGGTTTGTGCGAAACGACCACAATTGATTGGAAGAAGCGTCTTAGAATGCTGGGTGAAAAGGAAGCATATACAACCTTGACCCCAGGGTGAATAGGCCTCTACGTGAAACTCCGCTGTCCATATTCGACCCGGGTATCGGCCTTGTCTATTCGCAATTTGATTGGCTGTTCAAACAATTGATATTTTAAGTGACGTCATAGTTTCTTCAAAATTTCACACAAAATGGGCCGAAAATTATACGAACAACATCTATACAAACCAAAATCTGATGCTACATGAGATGCTGTATCTTGTCTGACAGTTATCAATGAAATACTTTGCATTTCCTTCCTAAGAACATCTGCTTTCGGAATCTACATCTTGTTTTTATGCCTAGGCCAAAATTGCCAGTATTTTGGAAGATTTTGTGGCCGGTACCAGGGCCAAAATCGATTTGACGGTTGAGATTCGGGGAGATTCGATTTGGGGCCTGGGGACTTGGGCATATGTTTAGTCGAAACTTCTACAAATTCTTGATGTTTTGTTGGGGGAAGCATGGCACCGTAACCCCCACGCACAAGGGTCTCGTGTTCGTATTTACGTCATATTTGGTATATTCTACCTCTATGCCAACAAATGCAAACATAACAAGGTGTATGGTTTCTTGATTGGTGCTTAATTTGGTGCGTAAAAGATGAATAAAGTTACAAACTTGATATTCTTACTACCACACGCTACCTACATTAAAGTTTATTGATATTCTAAAAAGCCAACCAATCAATTTTGAAGCCTTGGTCCCCCCCAAATATATGATCTGGTGTGATTTTTTATATTTTAGGCATTTTTAGTTGATTAATACTTCTTACTTTATTTCAGTATGAAACACTTGGCTTGCTTAAAGCGCAGTTCCTCAGATTCATTGAGAATCATGATGTTACAGAAGATCTTAACCTAAGGTAAGCCCTACAGAGAATTGAACGTTGCCTTCCATCTAAAACCTAGAAACTAACCTCATGTATCTGATAACCTGTAGCTGTGATCACTTTATTTAAAGATAATTTTCATAGTCTCATTAAGGCCGATCATCATTTCTTTATCATTACAGAATTGAGCTTCTCCGAGTAATTACAGAGAATGGCAAGGATATTTCTTATTGCGAACACATAGGTATGCCAAGAATTTTTTTTATTTTGTTTAAATTAGGGCAGCTTTTGATGACAGCAAATCGTCAAAACCAAACTCAAGTGAGTTGATTGTTGAAGTTGATGGTAAACAATGCAGGCATATACACAGACATCTACAAAAAGATACTTTTGGATCTATTTCGATAGTAGTTGCAAGCAGGGGGACAGCACTGGAAGATATTAGTAGAGGATGGTTCCATCCTCCTGTTGAAGTCTAATTTTTGAAGACTTTTAGGTTGAGGTTACGTGGGCACGGTGTACATACATTTAAACGATAATTAGGTCGAAGAAGTTATGGATAGTAGCCATTGTCCGGCAACATCATTTGTTATGGTTCAAGAACTATGACATTTGCTCGTAGTTTTCGATGTTTATTTGATTTGCCGTGTGATCAAATTACAACTCGTTATCTGGCTATCGAAAAATCCGGCAAAATATTGAATTTCCTGTATTGATGGATAATAGCATTCGCCATTTCATTCGTCAGTCCAAGGATTGGCTCGATCGATAATGTTCTGTCATTAAATCCAACGGCAAATTGAATTGGAATGATAATACAGCAAATAAAATTCAAATTTTAAAATACAGCAAATAAAGTGCTATAATCTGATTGGATGCCAATTTTTGGCGGGAGGAAAGAATTTTAATCATAGTGATATCATTTCTCTAATTTTGAGTAACCTGTTCGCAACAGCAATAAAAGGGTGGCAGCAACAACTTTGCCTTTTATAGTAAGTCTATAGATGACTTTGTTGCGCATTGTAAAGATGTTACTATGTCTTTTACATAGACATGTTAGATGACGCTCATGTCTGGCTAATTAGGCAGTATTTGTTTTGAAAATAAATTGAAGTGTACTTTTTTTAGTCTGTTTTGCTTTTGCTCGGATCGACAGAGCACCAGTCTACGAAGTTAAATTTGGTCCAGTCCAAAGGATTTTGATGAGAATGGGTCATCTACATCCGAAGCTTATAGAACAATTACCCTAAGGAATTGTTTTTGGAAGATGCAAATTGTCACTATATTAGTGTTATTCTGTTATATTTATATTTTATGTTGCCCTTGAAAGAGCTCATTTTTATCTTCTAATAAATTAATAATTTATTGTAAAACGTAAGAATCAATAAAGAATGAAAATTGTAAAGTAAATAGTGTTCGCTGATCTTTTGTGTTCTCCAAATCAAAAGTAGCAGATGAAAATCCAAATTTTTGTTTTGGGATCATTAAATTCTCCACATACAAATCTTTAAAGATGCTTTGTGTTATTTACAAATATTTGATTTTAATTAAGCAGTTATTCGTTTTGGTAATTACAGTGATTTATTTTCTTTTAGGTCCATTTCTTCTTGCCTTCACAACGCAGGCTCTCAGTGGAGACAGGTATGTCAGTTGTATATAAACTTGAAATTTTGAGCCTGAAACAGATCGGGGATCATTGGCGGGCGAGGAGATATTTGTCATTCATCATTTGACAAGCTCGCCAAACCAATTTCGAAAATTTGTTGTTTATCATACTTACCGAAATCAAACAAATTATTTTTGTTGCTGAACTTAGTTTCAGCAACAAAAATAATTAATGAAACGCTTAAAGTAGAAATGAGAACAGATTCTAGATACAATGGCTCCTATGTTTCACAGTTCCGGAGACAATTGCGATCAGCTATTTTTAGTCAGCAATTAGCCATATTGTTGACTTCGTGCAGTTCAAAGCTTGTGAAATGAAGCAGTTTGTAATATCTTTCACTAGCATTTTTTGAATCCCTTTTGGCTGTTTCCTTGTTCTCCGCTCTGAAATAACTCTGTTATGTTTCTCTGTGTTTTAAGTCAGCCATGGATCTGTGGTTTGTCTTGTTAATTTTCTTCTTGCAATTCAACTACCAGCTCATTGCAAACTTTGGTTGAAACCAAAATTTCCTGTAGCTTGTTCTTTTTGCCTGTTGAAAGCTTGCTTGAAGTTCGAAGCTCTCACACTGATGCAATATTCTTAGGTATAAAGGTTTTGATTTATTGGCTCTCCGAGCTTGCCAGTTTCTTTTATGCGTCGAGTGCTAAGGGGCCCCTTCACCCCCCTTAAAAGGTACTTGTTCGACCTCTTAGCATCCCAAGAGTCGGGCCCTTTCATCCCCCAACGTCTTAGTGCTTAGCTGAAACAGCTGTCATGCTTAAATTGAATATAAACATCGTTACAGACTTGCTTTTATCACACTGCGGTTTAGCCTCATGGTGCTTGGTCGATTTCCTTTTAATTCATCTTCATTGCATACTTGTATCATATGATGTAAGTGATTCTTTTGTATTCATGTGCATCTCGCTTTTATCTTTTCATCTCAGAGGATTTTCAGTTATTAACGCTTGATGAATTCTATTTTCGTTCTAGGGCGGATGATTTTCTTCTGTTGTTGATAAATTTTATGCATTATAATTCAAGTTTTTTGGATAAAGAAATAATCACTGGGCTCGTCGAGTAAGTATAATCGATATTAATGTTCATCTCAGATTAAACCCTGAGAAACTCGAAGGATGTATTGGTATAATATTTCAAATAGCAACAGCAAAGTTAGAACACAGAATAGAGAGTGAACCAGAAGGGTCACTCGAGCAATTTCCCGTGTCTCACATACAAACTAGGTTAAGTCGCTGCCAAAGACTTTCCATTAGCATGGAATCGAGCTTATGATGCTAAATATTGTTTTCTATTGTTCTCTTGGTAAAAAATCCGTGATATTGAATTTCAATGGATTCCTTCGCAAGTTAGCCTTTTGCCTAACTTCCTATTCTGTGGTTAGAATTTCGGTCAGATTTCAGGACCGTGTTTAAGTGTTGGGTTTTCGATGCTTTCGGTTTCGATCTGTTCTCAACACGATCTAAGTAGCACAGAAGAAAACTAGAGCTTTAAAAATATCCCAGGAACAGTGTAACAGCAATAAGCGATTGAAACGTGAAAACTACTTAATTGGGAACATTATATAGAAGTTTACGTCAGAAATTTAAAAGAAGCGACATAACCGCAGTATAGTATAATTCTGGCGTCTCTAAGAAGAAAATTACTTTATTTACAGTTGGCCTTTTATATTTAAAGATAAATTAAAGCCTGGCTAGGCTAGACAACTTGTCACGCGACTTTTACGCTTCATTTTGTGCTGACAATGTTGCACTTATGTCTAAAGCTGTGGCTAAAATTGTTGACTTCGTTGATGAAAAAATGCTACTAATGTAATTACTTTTTTCTTGCTGTTGTTCAAGTTTTCATTCGATAATTGAAAATTGAAATTAGCAAAAATTTAAACTGAAAAATTTTAAACTCTAAACTCTAGATTTTTAAACGCTGGTCTTCATCAATTTGCTTCTTCGCGTTCTACGTATCCAACATAAGTTAAATTGACTCGACCTGAATATAATCTGAATTTGAAGGATCTTAAATTTTGCTTTTTGTGTATAGACTGGACAAATTCGGGGATCAAATCCTGTTTTGGTCGGCAAAAACAAAGGTTGAATTTAACTGTCTGTTGTGCGAAGTGAGAGATATCGAACAAAATGTTTGAAGATGATGAAATACAAGTGCCACATGTAGCACATGACACTTAAGAGAAGAAAACTCAAGTTTAGACAGTTGAAAGTAATTTTAAATTTTCTCAAATTGTCAGGCAAACGTGCGAGTTCTGTAATCGAGCAAAGGATGAAAAAGAGATTGAGGTGAGGTTGTTAGTTTTTTGTTTTGTTTGTTTATTTTTGTACATAAATAAAATCGGCAAGAATCCAAAACAATTTTCAAACTGGAATTTGCAACTAATTAATGCTGCTGGAACATATAATTTGATTTTGAATTTTTTTCATAGAGCTGCCTTCAGTTACTAGATGCGACAGTGAGATATGGGGGACTACCATCAGAAGGCCTTTATCCTTTGATTGCAACCCTCTGTCGAACAGTTAACATCGAGAGATTCTGTCAAGCAAGTTGGAAGGTATATTAGATTAACTGTTTGTTTTTGATTTATCGCTTCCTGACATAGGTGGCATTTATTCTTACGGTTTTATCAGTATGATATGCCAACTGTTTAGCAAAAAATTCTAGAATATAACATTGGTAATCATTGTTTCTATTTTTATTGCACAACGTTGAGAAATTGTTAATTTATTTTGTAACTCAATAAGTTAACTTCAATGTAACTTTTTTATCAATGAAAGAAACAATTTTAGGCGTAGTTTTCCAATATTTCCCAAAGATACTGTTATGAATAAGGCCTTCTGTATAATCTTTTTTGCACTTCAACAGTTGATTTTTGCACTTTGCCCTAACATTGTTTAGCTACTTATTGATAAACGCCAAAAAGTGGTTTATTTATCGTTTACGTTGGTTATTCTTTATCAAGCATTTTATGTACTGTAACTGTCAGTGAAGTATTCGTAAGGTGAGATTATTGCAATCTATAAGGATTTATAGACAGTGACTCACTTTTGGCACTTTAAGCTATTTGACCATTTATTTGCTTATGCAAATTGTTTCTTTCTTATTGTTTAAAATTTTAGCAATTTTAGGGGGATTGTTTAAATGTTGCATTGTTTATAAAAAAGAGTGTACGTTGATTGTTTTATGGCTTATGGTTTTTCAGTGGTGCGGTATGCTGTAATGTTTCCATTGCATTATATTTTAGTTAATGAAGACATTAGTTGGGACAAAGCTTGGTCATAGCTCAGTATATATCATGTGCTGTATACTTGAAGATGAGTAAGTGCTCCATGTTAAGCTTACTTTAATCTTGTTTTTCAATACTTTTAAACGCATGCTGGATCATCACATGCATTGTTCTAGTAATGATTCGGCACTTTCTCGTGGGAAAAATAACTTGATGGTTACCGTGGTTACCGGGGTAATTTTTTGAAAATTCATGCCAGCATGAAATGTAGATAGAATAAAAATCGTTACATTTAGGCCCATTTTCTACACGTTTTGGCAGGGAAATGACCGTTAGATGAAAGTGTAGCGTTAACAGATTGGATTTTACAACGGAATGGAGTTCTTGAAGTTGGGAATACTGTCCTTAATGGGCTCGCAAAGTCTAAATATTTACTTCGGAATGTTCTAGAGGATCCCTTTTCTGCAAAACATTTAAGATAAAAAGCGTTAGTACCATAAATGACTGGAAATCAACTGAGATGTTGAGAAACAGATTTAAGCAAACTCGTTTGTCTTTTCTTGACAGACAGTATCCGTCATCGTTAGGAAATAATAAATAAAGAGAAATGCCGAGTTTGTGAGTTTGCGATTTGAGGCTCTCAAAGTTAAGATTTCTAGATTTGTTGACGTTTTGTTAAATTGAAGCAAGTCTGATTTTTTCCTGTGTCGTCTTCTAATGTAAATTTTGAGAGAATTGTGTGCACTTGAATCGTCCAATTAGAATCTCCAAATTTTCTGCACAATGATTTCTATTGATTAAGCCTTCACGGATTAAAGATTTTTATTGAAGGCTTGCATGAGTCTGTCTCCCATTTGCCCAGCGATGATATCCTTGGTTTTCGGTAACCTTCATGAGAAGATTCCAGTTCTAATCGTGTAGAAGGTCTTGTAATTACATTCTCCTTTTGTGCACCGCGACAACTTCATTCCGTTGGCATCTCACACTGCCCTCATGTAGCTAAACAGGAATGGAAGTAACATTTTATCTTGTAGCTGGAGTCAAATAAAGTGAAACAACCGATTCAAGCAACTTTTTTCCAACTTTGAATTACTATTCATTGAAGAAATTATGGTTTTGTTGCTTATAGTAATAGGATCACGTAGTTGAATATGTACTTGCGTACTCGCGTTGGTTTTCAAACGAATCCAAATATATAACTTCAGTCTTGTTAATATTGTTTATTTCCTTCAGGAATAACTTAAATGAGTCAATATTACTTCGTGGAGCTGTTTTCTTTATCGGCATGTGTGTCTGGGGATCAAAGCGGGTTTCATCTCTTCAACATAAACCAATTTCGCTCCTTCCTTCATTCAAACAGGTAAGCATTTGGTGCAGTTTGTGCAAAAACATTATTGCAAGCATTCTTTCCATTTTGTAGGGTCAACTAACGTTGTATTCCCCTCAGCCAAAATAGCGTATCGGGGCTATATTGATTTTTCAGGAGAAAGTTTGCCATGGGGCAACCTCTCGTGTCGTTCCTTGGGAGGGGATGAAAAAAATTAACGAACTGAACAGCACAAAACATTCGTTAATAACGGCAACAGATTCTTGAATGCCTAGACTCATCTGGAAAAGTGGGGACCATTCTAATTGATCCATTCGAGCATACAACTTACGATTTCATCATAGTAATAGTAGGCACTCACAGGTGTCATGAAACAGCTACTTGAATAGTGGCATGCAACGGGTAAAATTTTATTCATTATTGAAATCTATGCCCAGAGCCGCCATTTGGCACCCCTGAAATTTCAGAATTTGTCACATTTCTGAATTCAAATATATATCGTTTTTAATGTGGCAAATAACACGAGGTAAATAAAGAAATATATCTATTCGATAACAAGGAACGCTTGGATGGCTTTAATTGGTCGCCGGATGAAGGCTTTGCATTTTTCTGGACTCTGCTGGAGAACATCGTAGCTACTACCCACAGGACTGTCGTGATTTGTAGCAGTCTGACACTCTGGTTGTGCAGTTGACGGGAGCAGCCCGCATTGTCGGTAGCCCACGATTTTTTCTAGAATTAACCGCTACAAATTTACCTACCCACCCAATTTTTCTTCAGACAGCGGCAGAAAAACATTTTTCCTGTTCTAAGTAAAAAGTACAGTTTTTGTTAAAAAGAGTGGAATGTTTATTTTATTTAAAACACCTGTTTATACTGGAAGAAGCTTAACTAAAATTCTAAAATATTTTTGGTCTAATAATAGCAATTCTCAACTTAAAAAGTTAGCAGGACTCAAAATTATTTCTTATGCTGCCAACGCCCGTATCCACATTCCGGGCAATTGCCTTACCCACTTCACTGTGCCGTAATGTGAAGTTGTCTAGGATGCGGTTGAAATTTCAAACAGGTTCAGACAGTTTCCCCGCGTTACCCTAATTTCTGTAATTGTGTTACTTTACTGCCATTTCGTCTGGTATTATAAGTAACAAGAAGCGGTTTTGTCGCGATTTCTAGCATTTTATGCTTAGGAATTATAAATGAAGGATGCACGGTTTTTCTCTCAACAAATGTGACTAAAAATTTAAATCCTTATCAACTGAAATTATAGAAATTTTCTCTTGTAAAATTAACCGAAGCTTATTCTGGAACCTAAAAAATGACAAATTCAGGATGAAAAATTGCTATATTTGCTAAAGAATGCGACTTGAGCAAACAGCTAAATTGTTTCATGGAAGACTGTTTTCTGTTCGCCGTGGAACGATGTATAGCAAATTCGCTAAAAGTGAATGCGATTTAATTTGAAATGGCCTTTACTAGCATTAAAATTTCTTTGTGACTGTCTGCCTGCATGTGCTGTACTACCAATGAAGAATTAATAGAATTTCTTTGATTTAGGCTTTGCATTGCAACCATCCAATCGTAGCTCATGAAATTGGATTGTCATTACAACGTCTTGTCAAGAAATATGGAAAGGATTTGAAAATTGTTACTTGGGATATCATATTTGATTTGACTGATATGCTGATTAAATTGCAACAGGTAAATTCACTTTTTTTTTTAATGCTCAAATCTCTTTAACTAACTTGATTTCTTTGTTGCAGTGCAACAAAAATATATCAATACGTCTTTTTCGAATTGTTTCCTAGGACATGCTCTCTTTAATTTGATTTTTCAAGGACATTGTAAGATGAGTTAGTTTGCACCATCTATTTCTTAGTGGACGAATCCAAATTAAACGAAAAGCGCTCCAAAATCCTTTTGTGTCCTTTGCATTATCTGACAAGTTAAAAATAACAGTTTTCTATTTCTTAAAGAAGCGAATTGCAGACCTGACAAATGTTGTTTCTTTTCACTGGGTCCCAAAAGCCAATGATTTGATCAAAGCTAATTTCCTCAAAGAAAGACCAAGATTGTAAAGTTTTGACTTGAACAATTCAACTTGCTTTTATTTATTTTTATGACAAGATTATCTCAATGTTTTAAATTTCTATCAAATTAAATATTTTTTAGACTCTATCAGGTTCTAATGACTCACTAAAGAAAACAGTGCATGATTTAGTGACCAATATTGAAGAACTTTATACTGCTGGAAAATTCGATGGCGAAGCTTTCAGGCTGTTTGCTATAGTCGAAAGATGCTCATCACAGCGACCGGTATTTAAACTTTTTTTTCCTATTGATTGCTGAATGAAGCGGGACCCCAAATTTTCTTTAAATGGGTCGGTATCAGTCTACACTAAAGAAATACTGCTGAATATTTTGTTTCTAAAGCTTTTCGTATCACAACACGAATAAAAATGCTGAGAAGACCAAGTTTACCAACTTTCCATTTTTTACGTACTGAATCGATGACAAATTCATTATATTTTTAAACAAATACGTTTCCGTCATCTTTATAACTTACTGTGGAACTCTGCAATTTCTCTTCACATTGTGCCTCTATTCATTACTCACGTTTTACTTATTTCAATTCATAATGCAATAGGAAACAAGAATCAGACAAACGATGCATTTTCATCAACGTGTTGTTGAATCTTCTATAAATCATCGCAAGTGAGCAATAGTTTTCAACGGTTGTTATTGTTTCTTCTCATAGGAACAATCTGTTTTGACTTTGTTATCTTATCTAAATGAGCAAATACATCCAGCAAAAGACGGTTGGCTTGAAAAACTCAAATTGGTTATGGAAAAGTACTTCAAGTAAGTGAAAAATTCTTATCAAATGTTATCCTGCTTTAAGGTCAAGTTACACGATCATATTCACATCATTTTTTGGTCAAGAAAAGTTTCACCATAGTCTTTGATCGTGTAAGCGCCTAAAAATTCGTTTCATAGTTGACTTTTTTGCTTTAAGATTCTCTTCATAGTTGGAAAAAACTTTGAACTGAGGTAAAAAATTTCTTACTTTGATCATATTTTATCAAAGGACCCGCCAAATAGACTCGTTCCTGTATCTAGACTTAAAAAATTTGGCGGGTTTTTTCATAACATTTCCCGCTCTTGCCACTCCGTTGACAAAGATGCTTGATTCCGAACCAAACCGAAGTCAAAATGATGACGACGAAGAAACAGTTGCTGTCAGTATCATTGTGGTGTTCTGATATTAAGGCAACTTAGAATGCGGAGAAAGAGTCGGAATGGGTATCACAATGGCTGTGAAAAAGAGAAGATCAATGCTTACCATTATCTAGTCAAGAGTTTCAGCTACAAGACAGTGTGCTTTCAAAATTATGTTTATTTGTTAGTTTATTTGTTTATCAGTTATCCATTTCTTCACAGCAAAGAGACACGAACGAATATAAGAGTAAAAGTTCTCGATATGCTTTCTGCCATCATGAGCTCGTTTCGATTTTGGTATGAGGTAGGTAAAAAGTTTTAATGTTGTTAAGCGTTCTTCTTTCTTATTGACATCAGTTGTGAAAATACTCAGTTTTCTTCAGTTTGGTTCTTTTCTATGCTCTTCATTTGAATAATACTTGAATTTCGTATAGTTGCAACTGAAAACCACGTTTAATGCAGCAACTGCTTTCTTCCAGCAGTAGTGAGGTTCTTTGCCTACAAAATTTATTCTCCCTGAAATTTCTCTTTGAAACTGTTGTGATTCTAGATTATCATCGTTATCAATCTATGCCCAAAGTATATCCCAAGAAACTGACCATGGTCATCAGTGTACCTTCTATCACTGAAACCTTTCCCTATTAGGTTTATTTGATTAATTCGATAAGTTGAATAGCTCCCCCCGTCTGAATTCTTACTTTCAAAAGAAATAAAAATGAGTTCATCTCAAATGTGAAAAAAAGTCGACTCCTATTGCCCGATTTCTTATTGCATAATCAATTTTAGCTGCTTACCAATTGGGTAATAACATTTGAATTGACTGAATGATTGAATTTTGCATTTTATGTCATAGGAAGAACTAATTGAAGTCGCTGTTCTTCCTAATTTGAATAACATTGATACAGAGGAAGATGCCAATGTCAGGCGTGTAGCTGCCCAGCTCTTGATCGATTTAATTGTCGTTTGTAACTCAAGCAAGTGCATGGATATTCTTGCCATTGTTTTTAAGGTATTAGCTACTATTTACAAATGTTTTATTGCTTTAATCTGGTCATTTCGGCTGATTGATATTCAAAGCACAATATCCATCCAGCCTGATAGTTTTGAGTTGAGAGTTTTATCCACTTCTCAGTATCTACTCTTTCGCTGTCAGCCATTTCGGTCTATTTCTTACGTTTCATACTGTTTCTGAACAGTGCCAGAGAAGCAAGAGCTGTATTCGTTTATCATTTTTATCGCAAATTTAATGTTTCTAACTTTTAATCTTATTTCTTGGTGCACCATGTAACGGACCAAACGGTTGACGTAATTCAAGTTATACTTGATTTTCTGCTACTAACAAATATCTTCTTGAGCAAAACCTACCTGCCGTGATTGCGTCCATTCTGGAAAAAACAGTCGTAAGACTGTAGGCGTTCATCAGCTTTAGAACTGCCTAAGTCCCTACGGATTTTAATGAAATAAAACTACTTGTTTACTTTTTTTGTTTGAAGATAATTCTGTTTTTGAAATTTGCAGGACATATGTTCGGAGGTGTAGAGTAAGAATAATTAAACGGATGTCTTTTTCAGTTGATCCAACATCCAGTGGAATCCAGTGGAAATGCAAGAAATAAATCAGATGATCAGGTTAATATATTTATGAAATAGCGTAATTTTCGTTATCCTAAATTTTTTTGTCATAACAAGAAATATTCCATTTTTTAGATTCGATTGCATGATTAGCTCGGTTACGTCATGTTGCATAGAATTTTTCATAAGTTCTTCTGTCAAAATGGTTCAGCTTTTAATTTCCCTCAGCAATTGCAGCCTTGTACTCATTTTGGTTTAAAAACTGTCAACAGTAAAAAGAAAGATTTCTATCCCGGGTGCTCGTTTCGTAAAGTTGTCTTCTTGCTGTACGGATTTGTTCCAGCCGGTTAGATAACGTGAATGAGAACGGACCCTACCTTGAATAGCTATTCCAAACAGGCACAGATAGCAGATTCAAGTGGGCACAGCTTCAGTTGATCAGGTGGTAATGGATAGCCTATCTGTACCAGTTTCGGTACGGACCCATTTGGATCCATGCTGTTATATGGGAAATAAAGCACTGTTTTAGTGATTATATATTACGAAAATAATTTCGTATTGTTAATCCTTTCTAGTTAAAAGATGATGAATGGCAGCTGAGAGATATCCAAATTGCTGTTAGTGGTCTGATATCTTCGTTCAAGGTCAGCGTTAGTTATTTGTCACTTGGCTTCGTGATAGTTGCTTTTTTCTAAATCTCAAATTTATTCGATTTCAGGTTTCTTTCTTGATGACTGACTTGATAATTTAATGCTAGTCACACACGATGTGATATTCGCTGAGTAGTGACACTTATGCCACTTAGCAAAAGGCATTGCGTACGGCGAATTTTTTTAGGTCTTGAAACGTAGGTTCACAGGAGATGTCCAGTTTGATGAATTCTCTGAGCTTGTCTTATTACTCCTCCTTAATTCGTTGAATGGGATCCATGTAAAGACTACTACCCTTAAAGTCGTTTCAGGTGGCTCAAACTAATACTGTAATGTATGCTTGTCTTCTGTTTTGTCGTTCGTCGGCCCAGAAGGATCCCACAAAATTTTTTCACTTAAACGCAGTCTTGTGTCTTGTGTTTACTCCTTTCTGTCTAGCTTTATTAGAGAATCAAGTTTATAGCATCTATTTTTCATATTGTCCAGAATTGTTCTTTGTCAAGAGCCCCGCCGACTATTTGCTGTTGTTGTTTTTGCTTCCGTCTGTCCGATCTCTGTCGACGTCTGTAGATGACTGACTCTCCCAAAACTATTTCACGGGATTTTCTATTTCTTTTGCTTCCTTAATCAGTCTATCATTTTCTTTGGTTGGGTCATTTGTTGTTGATACCACGGTGATGAAAACTACGACCCAAATATGAATTTTATTGAAGGGTGCTGGGGAGAATATTTCGAACCAAGAAGTTTAAAGATTTATATAAATTCATACTTATTCATACTACCTTAAGATCAAGAGTAAATTTATGCATTGAGTTCGGCACATGACAAGCACGACGTTTAACTTTGTGTCGCGCTTCTGCCGTGCGGCACGGCAAGACCAGTCGAGCCAGAGTCGTTCTGTCGAACTTAACCCATTCTGTCGAACTTAATTAAGTTAAACGTCGAGCTTTTCATGTACTTAATTCAGCAATTAGGTTCGGCACATGAGAAGCGCGACGTATAAGCCGGGCCTAAGTTGTGCTTAAATTTTCTTAAAATATGCAATTGACAAGTAATACCAAAACCCAGATAGGTGGACAGGCATGATAAGATGACATGAGGGAAGTGATTCCAGCAACCTCCAAGTAATTTTAAGTTAGGTTTGGTCATTTTATGTATCTAGGTCAAGAGATTTTGACTGTCGCTCTTAAACCCGCTGCTTCGTATTTGTGGGCTTCTACTGTACTGCTCGCAACCATAAGTTTTAAATACTGGAACCAATATATTGTGTCCATTATAATGATTTTGAAATTTTATTTGATGAAATTGATAGCCCTTAAGAAGTAAATCTTTGTCTCGAAATTGTAGCAAAAGCTTTTTGAATCACCTTCGTCTGTGGCCGTTAGAATCTTGGACATTCTTGTTGATCATGTTTGCAGCCATTATATTCACCGTTTTATGGCTGAAACTGCATCTGCTATTCGTTTTGAGGTATGTTCTTGTAACTACATGTATATTATGGCCTAAAACTTTCAATTTTATGCCGACATTTGAAACTTTAAGGGTGCATTGAAGGCTCCTTTTCTAAACTAAAAATCATGTTATACGTTCTCTGGTTTTGAGGTATTCTATTCATTATATACATTTTTGGTTTTAGGTATTCTGTCTTTTCTTAAGCATTCGCGCTGATAGTTTGCATCGAATTGGAGTAATACATCAGAATGGAGATGATCAGCTTGATGAAATTAAATACAGCGTACTTCTCTCTTGCAAATTACTGTAAGTTTATAAAAGCAAAAAATTTTGAATGACGTGTTATGTTCACCTAATTATTGCTTAGTATGTAATCTTCACCCTTTTTCAACGGTCTATTTGAAGTAAATTTTTGAGTCATTTGCAACTTTGTTTATTCTTACATTATGCGCATGCCTACATTCGCCTACATCGTATGAAAAAGAAATCATTAATTTCAAATCCAGGGCAGAATGCTTAAGCACCTTTACTTAAGCAGATGCCCTTTTCATTTAAAGACGTCAATGATTCATCGCCCAACTTCTTACTGAACCAACGGATTATTCTACCCGCTCGTTTCAAACAATTAAATCTTTCAACTCAGACTTTTGATGAAACGAATTTTTTCTCTTAATTTTATAACTTTCACCATTTCTTATTGTCCATTTTGTTTTTTTCAGCAAATATCAGGAGCCAGCTAGCGTTGGAACAAAGAAATTTCTTGGCAGAAAGCTATCCCTAACAAAAGAGTGCCCAGTTTACAAAGTATTTGATGCCGTATTAAACTGTCTCAAACATGTAAGAATATAAATACTTTTTCTTATTTCTAGCTGAATTTAGTATTTAAGAATGCTTCTTGCAAACACAAATGGTAAGTAAATGAACCAGTAAAACAAGAAAATTAAAATTAGAACAAAAAATTCGCTATTTTATTGTTTGATAGATTAATTGAAACTACAATAGCATAATTTGGAACAAAGGTCATCAACGTTTCAGGAATCTTTATTGCTGTAATTAAATCTACAGGACTTGGGACTTTGTCTATCTTGCTGATGGCATCATCCGGTCTACTAATGTGCACACATAATTATTTCTCAGGTTAGAGCTCCTTTTCAAGAGTTCATGGAATCCATGGCAGTGTGGACTCAACCCACATCAGAGTTCGGAAAAATGCACGTGTTTTGATGTTTAGAAAGGGTTTTAAAAATTCATTTGGTTTTTCAGTTAATTGGTTTTCAATTTGTCCTACTTGCAAAAAAATTTATCACGAGATATCCAAATAACTTCTTTTCGGCATGAGTTTCAAGCTGTTTTGGCAACGGAAGATCCTACCTATTAATGTGAAAGTTTCATGTTGGGTCTGATGAAAAGGGCCTATTTGCTGTTACTTCAATAACTTTTCCACAATAAACCATCCCCAGAGATTTGCAATGCCGTCAACCATCGTCGAAGTTCTTTTCTGCTTTTTCTTACATTTACTATATAAATGTTGCTAGTACAACGCTCTTTACGGTCTTAAACTTTGGAATGTAAGAATGCCTGGGCTGTGAAATCTATAGCAACCTTTCATAAAGTTTCATTTTCATGTAGGAATGGGATTGGAAAGTACTCGAATATGTTTTAAAAAGCTTGCCTGATCAGCTCCAGAACAAATCTTTAGTCCTTGGATCTAATTCTGACGTGACAACGTTGTGTGCTTTTTTGTGCCAATTGGTATGTAACTATTTATTACCAGCAGCTTTTTAACAAAAGTTTACTTCGATTTATCGCCCTGCTATTGCAGACAAAGAAGGGAAAAGGAAAAGCATGCTCTTTAAGTATCCAAACCGACGCATCTGAAGAAACATCCGGTTCGAGTGTCACACAGTGTTGGTTTTGATCGTTTGGCTCGCCCAGTGTGCAAATTGGATGATGGACTCGAGGTGCTGTTTTGCTTTTCTTACGACCAAACTGCCCAGTTTTAGTCGTTTTCGAAACCCTTTAACTGTCAAATCTAATTCAGCTGCTATAAAAGTTGGCCAAAATCGCGTTGGCCGAAGCGAAGTGAGAAAAGAACTTAATCTCGGGCATTTACTATTGCGTGTATAGCATGTATAAGCATGTGCTAATGAGTTTTCCAAATACAGAATATAATTAATTATTTTTTCTTATTCATTCGTGAAAAATCACCACCGAGAGACAGAAAAGGTCTGGCAGTAGGTAAAAGTATTGTTTGACTCAATTTGACCGTCGGCCGATGAAATCTCGGCTGTAGTTTTATTTCAGGCATCTGACAACCCTTTTGATCTTTGCCAGCAGGACAACATCAATAGGAAACAAGTCGTGGGACTAAAAATTCGAAGAGATAAACATTAGACTCAACGCAGTAACCTACTTGGAAGAATCTTGTTTCAATTTTTCCTCGCAAAACATATTTTGGTTAAGGTTTTCTAAATTATAAATGAACAAGACCTGTTTTTTACACTGGTTGCGAAGAATCGCTACCAAAGTAAGCAATGTTTGATGTATGGCTTTGCATGTCCACTCTTTAGAAATTTGTGCCTTCTTGTTGTAACCTTTAACTATGCATTGTCATAACTTGTAAACACATATCTTGCAATCATCACTTCAATACTTTTGAGATAATCTTTAGTCATATTTTGGTTTACCAGTACCTGATCCTGATCGTTGCTAATCGATATTCCTTTCATAATTTCGGTGTTACATTAATGCGAGTGTCGTGAATAAGCGGACATAAGTTAACATGAGTGTAGGTATACATGTAAATAACTTGTTTTCATCATTTGCAATCAACAGGTTAACGACAGCCTTAATCTCAACAAAATGAAAAATGTTCCTGCTGGTTCTGGGAAGACAGAGTTGCATAATATGGTTTACCCTGTAAGTTTTATTGAATAAAAGTGTGAATTTTTGTGTGCAAATTTACGAACCTAATACGGGGGGGATTCAGCCAGCTACCGTGCGTTGGGAGATCTTGATGTAGTTTGCAATATAAATATCCACAATTAGCTAATGTGCACATATCAACCAATGTAGGATTTATATATATATAGATACATATCTTACCTTTTCATGGGACAGTATAAAAGGCTCTTGCTCGAGTAGTATCAAAGACCTATGGTTTTTTTACAGACGCTACATAGACGACACTTTTTCTTTGTTGGCAGTAAACAGGACGCTCTTTTATATTTTGACTTCCTCAACTCTAGACATTACAGCATTCACTTGACCATCGAGAAAGAGGCAGACAAGAAGTAACTTCTTTTCTCAGCGATCCTCATTCTCCTGTCACTTCTGTTCTCAAAAAGAAAACTTTTAAGAGTAAAGCAGATATAATTAAGTGTATTTCGTATATATTTAGATCCTTGCTGTTTTGGTAACTTACCACGACGTCATCGAGAAGCCGAAACAAGTACGACATTTATTTTTCCAAGTTATACCGTGTTTACATCCATGTACTTAATTCGTATCATCTTATATCGTATGGACGTTTTGAATGATGATTTGAATGAAAGCTGAACCAAGCACTTTGATTGGTATTTATCTTTACTTTCAGATTGAACTGGTGAAAAGTTTAGAACTGGGGCTGAATAGCCAGTGTTCAAGGCTTTGTGTCATATATCTTACGATCTGTACACTTGAAATGAAGTCAATAATGCTTAAGTACGCTTTTCTTTTTCCGTTAATGGATGGCAGTATTAATAATGCTTAAGTACGCTTTTCTTTTTCCTTTAATGGATGGCAATATTTACTATTGTTGACAAAGTTTTCACTATTTCGGATATGTAAGATTCATGTCCTTCCAAATTCTAAAAATTTAAGTTTTGTTTAGTTTAGTTTTGTTTTGATTAGTTTAGTTAAGTTTAGTTTAGTTTAGTTTAGTTTAGTTTAGTTTAGTTAAGTTTAGTTTAGTTTAGTTTAGTTTAGTTTTGTTTAGTTTAGTTTAGTTTAGTTTAGTTTAGTTTAGTTTAGTTTAGTTAGTTTAGTTTAGTTTAGTTTAGTTTAGTTTAGTTTTGTTTAGTTTAGTTTAGTTTAGTTTAGTTTAGTTTAGTTTAGTTTAGTTTAGTTTAGTTTAGTTTAGTTTAGTTTAGTTTAGTTTAGTTTAGTTTAGTTTAGTTTAGTTTAGTTTCCTTTAGTTTAGTGTTTAGTTTAGTTTAGTTTAGTTTAGTTTTGTTTATTTTAGGTTTGTTTAGTTTAGTTTAGTTTAGTTGAGCTGAGCTTTGTCTTGTTTCGTTGACCTTAGATAGAGTTGATTTGAGTTTGAGTGTAGTGATTTGAGTTGGGCTGGGCTGGGTTGAGTTTAGTTACTAGTATTAATGTAGAAAAAGTTATTTGTAGCTGTTCCTGGATTCAGAATTTTGAGATGAATGAAACACTTCTCTCTTAACTAACAGTGTCATCATCGCATTTTTTGAATAATCTTGGAATTTTCCATTTCAGACTGCTGCCGTCAATATTGTTGAGATTGTCGAAGATATCTGCAACCGTTCCAATGTCCATTCCAATGCTGGAGTTTCTATCCAGTAAGATTTTGTTTTCCTTCATCTCTTTAGAATAATTTTTAGCTATCAATACACCTTTTCGACAAACAGCCGCCATCAAAGAAATTTTTCGAAATTTCGTGATAAAGAGTTTTTGATTTTATGTTATTATTATCATTAATTTATAAGCGTTCAAAATTTACGATTTTATAAGGGCTTGGACCACTCGGAATGAAACTTTTCACTCCAAGTCATTTTTCACAATCGAAACTCTTGTAAAATGGTTAACTGTGAAGGCTCATAAAATCAACAGTACACGTATTGAACGCTAGGGAAGTGAATCTTTGCACCCAGATTTTAGCATCGAGAGTTCGATATTTTGAGATTTTTGAAATTTCAATCCTTGCCGCTTTTCGACAAAATTGTGTCTTGCCAATGATCTCTGCAACGGCTCCAATGTCAATTGTCAATTCCCATGCTAGACTATTTAGCCAATTAGATGACGTCGCACGGCCTAATTTTCCCAAACAGCATTACACGAGATGGGTATCAGAGGTTTGCTGTCATTATTGAGACGGGGAAAGACAAAATCGATCTGAAGTCTTTGAGAGGAAAAGTTGTTGCCATCGACGAAAATATTTGGTTGTACAAGGGTGTTTATCGAAAACATTCCCATAAAATTGTATGATTATTAGCCAGCAACTACACAAGCAATATTTATTTGTTAGCGCAGGTCAGGCAGCAGCTGGGGTGGACTTGCCGCTTTGCTCATATTCTGACAGATATTCTATCACCCATACCCTGGGTACTCATTTATACCGACCTATAGGAAGGTTGGGCATCTGAATTGACTGTAGGCTTGTAGTTTATGCTTCCGACCGCAGCGGGTCAGAGCATTGAGCGAGGTAGAGCCTGAGGAATTCGAGGCCGAGCACTTAAAACACTTAAAGCTACACCCACGTGTGTATCGAAGGCATCGTAGCTTGAATCAATCCTCAGAAAAGTTCATTAGTAAGTGACAAATTTCGTACGAAATCGCAAGGAACTATTTGGAGTACTGTGATCCTTCACGCTTATTGTTCCAATGCGTTCTTGATTTTCGATTTTTGCCGGCATTACATTATTATTACCCGCATTTATTGCATCCTATGATAAATATATCAACAACGATCATCAAACATAAGTTGTTGATTGTTTAAAGATTCGTATTAGTTCCGTGGTTTTGCATTTTAATTTGAGTGACCCATGTTACGTACCATAATCATTATATGTCCAATTTGTTAACTTTTTGTGGCAGGCTGGATTCTTTGATTTTTCCTACTTTCTTGCTTCAAGGCTTGAAAGAAATAAAGCAGCTCTATTCAAATTTTGTCGAAGAACAGTATATGAGTATATTTGCTATTGCTCTGCCTTACACTGATGCTCACAAGTAAGCGTTACGTCATCTTTATTTATCGTTTATTATGCTGCATGTTAAAGTGAATTCACTTGTTTTAAAGAATAATACAATGCAAAAACAGCCTCGTTTTCTTTTTATCACGTGTTTCTTAGCCGTGTCTGCTGCAGTGCTTGTAAAATCCCCCTTAACCTTTGCCTGTAAATATACTTTTTCGATGCTTTGTCTGAAAGCCATGGAAATTATTTCTACACACTTTTGTTTGCTTTGTATCTCAGCCTATCAAATACGATAGATGTGTATGGCTTCGGTTGATTGTGCTTCATTGAGTTCCATTGGCTTCATTGAATCTTCATTGAAAATTCAGGCCACTTTGGGTGACATTTTAGACTGAAATTTAGAAGCATTACCATTAATTTCTGTGTCACTCTAGATCCTTTTATTTAAGACTATTTTTATGCCGTCTTACCGCCTACAGTGGAACATGCATTAATGTACGCTGCTATTCAACAGACAGATCCGAGCAACGGATAAATTTTTACACCCCGAGGTGCTATTGTTATAGAAACAAACCTCATTTATAATGCTCTTTGTTCATTAGGTATCCTCCTTACACTGTAACTCTGGCACATTACGTAATTGCTGCTTGGTTTACAAGATGCAGACTATCGTTCAGAAAGGGTTTTGTTCGTCTTATCACCAAGGTATGTCTAATCTTCACGACTATAATGCATTGCGGTCCTTTCATGTTTTTCTTCTTCATGATCGCTGGACACACATTTCTTCAATTATATCTTTAATCATTGCCGTTCTTCTACGTTTCTCTTGAAAATCAATTTGGGCAAACATTTCTTTAGTTATTACTTGATGCATTACAGTTTGTCATGCTTTTGTCAGGGAGTTCGGTTGGAAAATAGGCAATTGCTATGATTTTGAGTTTATCGTTTATTGAAGTTTATATTTGAAGAGAAATATTGGATTGAATAAAGTTGAGTTACTTATCTTGGTTCTTGTGTACTTCGTTACACTTTCCTTTTTCATTGCCAGCTACTTACTTTAATATTTACAGGGTCTACAGTCAAGCTCTGCATTAAAAGCCAGCGCAAGCCAAACTGCTAATAAGCCCAATAATCCCTCTAAAGCTCCTGGAAATGAAGATTATCAAGAATTCCAAGATGATATGACAACAGTTTGTTCAGATATGATGGCTAAATTTTCTTTTTCGATGTTATCCAATCAACCAAAAAGGTAAAACGAGAAACCTTTGCTCGTTTAGATAACAGATTTCCTTTAAGCGCAAAATCTAAGGACTGGTGTAATATGGATCAGCTGTCAGGGTTTTTTTGATATCTAGTTCTGGAATTTTTGGTTCATGAAATTTTAATGTTTAGTCAAATGCTATAATGAGAGAAAAAATTTTGCAACAGAACATTTTCACTCGAACAATTAGCACGAAAGGTTGAAGCCCTTGTCGTTCCCTGTGTTCTATTGCAAAGCCCTCAGCGTAGCCCTATTGATAATGATTTTCTTGAATTTGACTGAGCAAAATGTGTCAGTTGTTTCTTCAGGAAATAAATTCTTTTTAAGCTCAGAACATTACTTTCATTCTATTGACTAACAAAATAGAAACAAGCAAAATGCAGTTGACTAAAGCGAAGCATTACAAATTTAGTTCTGTATGCCCTTTCAAGAAAATTATCATCAAAGTTCGCGTTTTTTTTGAACGCACAGGGAGCATGTCATATATTGATTCTCCAGTTGAAATATTTTTCCCACACTGAGAAAGACACGAAAAATGTTGTACCATTATATCTACAACAGCTTCGTTTTGATTCTAGTTTCTATATTATCAGAATCTGTAGTTTATTAAATCACTGATAGGGAATCGACTGGGACATTTTCTGAGCTTGCTGGCTATGTTTTTCTTAATCGTTTATGAGACCTGTGTTTCGTGTTTGTTTGGTCACTTCAAATGAAAAAATACTTGTTATCAAGAGCGAAGGAATGTTTCATAAAAGGTGAAACAGACTTCTTTTCCTCCGGCAGTCTGTATTGCTCCGGTCACTCCTATTTCCCCGGTAACCCATCTACATAACTGAAAGTTCAAACTTTGCTGCCTACACTTGTCAGCAGACGCAACTAAATTCCTTTTAGCTTTCCTTAACGAGTTTATCTTTTCATTCTGAGGTCATCAATTGTAGAGTTTCTACTATCTAATGGCTTGTCTCAAAGTTGGCTAGTTGGGAACACAATTGTCACTGTAACAACCAGTGGAGCGCAGTCTGAAGATTGCCCAACCTGCACTCAAAAACGCGTAAAAGTTGCAGCAGCAAAAGCGGCGGAAAAACTTCGAAGAATGAAACAAGCTGAACATAACGAAACAAAAAAGACGAAAATGATTTCCGAAGTCGCTGAAGATGATCAATCTGATTTTAGTAAGGTGACTGGAAGTTTGGAGGAGACACCCAAAAATGATAGGGTTACTGCTGTTCTGCCTTCTGAGGACCCCGTTGAGTCTGTCAGCGAAGCTGAATCGATTAAGCATGGTACTTTTGTTGAGTGTCAGCCCGAAGTAGCTACTGAGGACAACAGGGACGTAGTCGATGAGTCAATTGGTAGTCATATGGATGATGTTAACGATAATCTTCAACAAAAATCAAAGATAACCTGTGTTGACGTCAGAACAAAAGATGAGACGCAAGACGATAATGCTACCCGAAACGACTGTTCTCAAATTATCCTTACAAGCGACAGCTATACTTTTGAAGAAACCAAAGTTGCTGGTGAAGAAGTTTCTCTGATGAATAAGCTTGCATTAGAGCAACAGCAGTTGGGAGCAGGGAAAATGTTTTCTCCATCTGAGTATTTGTTCAGCGCTGGGTCTGTACTAGAACGTGGTATCTCCCTTACCGCATCGATAGAGTCAGAGGAAAGTAAGTCATTCCTTTTCAAAATTTGAAATCATAAGATCATACAATTAAAGCAAAAAATGTGTTTGATTAACCATCTTTAGAAAGAGATTTTCAATGGCCGAAAATATCACTAAGATTGCCTTTAGGAACTTTCCGTTGCGTTTTATAACACTTTACGGATGTCGCCAGGCTCTCACCATGAATACCCTTTTTGAAGAGTTTTTAGGAAAATGTTTCATTCGTTACTGACCTCTAAGCTTCTAAGTTTCATTTCTTGACGCGTGTCTTTGATTGGACTTTATTCAAAGGTTCTGCATGAAGGAATAATTAAGGAAGAAGGCGTACTGCAACCACAAACAGACTGGCAAGTTATGCAGCAACGTTTGCGTCCCAGAGTTTGATCCAAGAGAAGAGATGAATGCGATACTGAATGAAATTTCCAAGCTTTCTGACATTGCGATAACATCGGCAACTGACTCCGCTCCAAATCCATTCTGCCCCTCCAGATCCATGCTGTCGCACTTAATCCCTAATAGTGCACTCACTGTTGAACTTTTCGTGCACCCAATGTGCCTATATATAACATTCGGCGAGTGAAGACAGTGGTGTTTGAAATTCGGCCCCATTCTTCGCGTTAAGACAACTTTCAACAAGTAGCCAATTTGTCGAGAGTTCTTTAGATGTAGATCACTTCGTTGCATACAAGTTACAAGCCTTGTTGGAATTTGTTAACAACAAATTGCTTGAACTAAATTATAAGTCACTGGTTGATTGCAAAAAGCCCATTCTTACAAAAATCCCTCAGATGGAAACGTTTACTCTGTACAATCTTCCGGTATAACGAATCATTTTCTAAGATACAACCTATAATCCATTGTCTATGTTGAATTATTAAATTGACTTTACGTTTGACGTCCTTGACATAGTTGAAATAGACCTAGACAGCAAGTGGGCCGTAACCATGGAGACATGCCCCGTTTAACAAAATGATTAAGAACACCCTGCAACAAAAAACCAAACTAAATCACGTTTATGTCTCACTAATTATGTCCTACTTGGTGTATCCCTGTTAACTTAACGTATGTCGATTTAATTAATTCAACGTGGATACTTAGTATTTTAAACTATTGGCTGATTGTTTCGTAATCATCCGACGTCTGTCTGTTTCTCAATTATCCGACGTCTATCTTTGTTGACTGTTTCTTAATTATCCGACCCGTCTTTGTTGACTATTTCTTAATCATCCGACGTTTGTCTTTGTTGACTGTTTGTTAATTTTCCGACGTCTGTCTTTGTTGCCTGTTTCTTAATCAATTGACGTCTGTCTTGGTTGACTGTTTGTTAATTATCCGAAGTCTTGTTTGAGTGTTTCTTGATTATCCCAAGTCTGCGATTTCTTTCAAAACTTGTTCAATCAAGGTTCAACTGTATTAGCAAAGAAATCGGTATTTATCGACATCCCAGTATAAGTAAGTTTTCTCTGTAATTTAAACTATTGCTATCTACCAACTTTCCTTATCTTGTTTACTTTGAGTGAATCTTCCTCTCGTCTTTTAGCGGTTAAAGATCAAATTGAAGATTTGGAGGTACCGAAAACGTCTTGTGCGAACTCCTCGATACATGCTGATATTGATTCTGCCGACATCGATGCTACCTTAAATAAACATTCCAACGATGAAAGACAGCAGGAGTCCGAATCCATGGCCGATGATATGGCTAAATCTGATGTTGAGAGCTGCACCAAGGTTAACGACGAGAAGAAAGAGAATACCTCAGAAAATCCCGAGACATCGGACCTGACGCATGACTATCAGGTTGATAAGAAAGTTGATGAAGACAATCTAGAAGTGTCACCTCCTGAGGATACACATAGCGAACCATTTGATAAGCAGAGTAATTTGTCGCCGAATGCAGATAAGCGGTCCAAAGATGATACTCATGGTAACCTTTTACAGGTGCAGTCTTCTTCACAGTCTCAAGAATCATCAGCTCAAGCAACACCCATGACGTCAAGAAAAACGTCATTGCAAACCTCTTTGCAAGCCTCTTTGCTGACATCTATTGAACTTTCATCAGATTACGAAGTTGTTGACAATGATGACCTCAGCTCGAATAAAGAAACTGACATTGACCAACCAGATACAGTTAGCGAAATGAAATCATTACCGCTTTGTAACTGTTCATGCCAAGGATGGGCCGAGATTTTGATTCGTAGGCCGACCGGTAATACGTCGTGGATAATGAAAATAGAAAACCCTGTAGCTGCTGAGAGCGAGGCTGGTAAACTTGGAGATGTCATGTCCCTAGCAGCTTCGGTGGAATCAGACGAATACAAGAGCAATGTCGGTATGTAAACAGCATCTTGATTGCTTTTTACGACATCCTTATATCTTGTGACTTCATTATCAAACATCGATGGTGCATACGTCAGAGGATGCAAAAGTGTTGTCATTTTTATCATTTGACGGCTTGGAATGTTCGTAAAGACACAACCCTGGGAGTAAATCGGTTGAAAATCTATTCACGATAAGCATAACTTATCAAAATTGACAATAGTTTAGTTAAAAAGGATGAAGGATATAACTATAAATGGATTGAAGCGTATGATGGAGAGAAAGAAGGAAGTAGTTGAAGTCACGTGTGAATGGCCTATTCTAATTTGAGTGGGATTGGTGTAAATGACGTAAAGTGATGTCGAGATAACCGAATAGCATAACTGAGCGGAAGAAAGTGAAAGAATGAATGAATGGAATTGGCAGAATAAGAAAGAATACCTAAAATTGCGATGTTTAATTGCACGTCAGTAAATTTATCTTCGGTAGTACATCTTCTTTCAATTTTGTTATTTTCATTTTTCCACAGACTAATATATCTTCACAAATCAAACAGAACTGTCTGCAATATTGCAATTAAAGCTTGCACAATTCTTTTCTTTAAAGCATTATCTCATTTTTGCGCTCATAGATCTTGTCCTGCCTGACGCGTAGTCTGAATTGATTTTTTGTAACTGAGGGAAAAGGTTAATCAATTTGTCGACGTTATTAATTCTGCATGTTCTTCAATGATAGTTCTTCTTTATTCATTTGAAAATTGTCTCTTTGAAAGGGCATTATTTTGATCCGGTTTCCCAAGAGACTATCACAGATAGACCGAGGTTCTTGTCAGTAACCAGCGATGAGTTGAGCAGAGAAAGGCAAAGTGCAAGGTCATGTGAGTAGCATTTTGTATGTCTTAAATATCTGACTCTTCAAAAGTCTAATTCCTTCAATGCATGTATTGTTTCAGTACTGCACAACAACTCAGATTGATTTATTCTAAAACGATCGAAAAGTTTTGAGGATTTATTGAATCGTCATATTGAATCAGTTGTGTACATGACTGAGCTCTGTTTTATAAAGGAACGATTTTGGGTGTACATTTAAATCATGATTCAAGATCAGATATAATGTAAAAAAGATTGTACAAAAGATTACAATAAGTCCAAAATAAGAGGTAGGGCTAAAATAGGTAGGGCTAAAATAGGTGGGGCTAAAATGGCTATGAAAAAGAAAATATCGTACCAAATTATTTAGCTATTTTAAAAGGACTGCATCTAAAGAGGGTATATATTTCTTTCCACCTTCTGTAATCATTCGCTCGTGTTCCATCACCCATAAGACAACATCTTATTGAGAATAGTGTTCTATTCACCTTATTATAGATGCAGCTATGTGCAGCATCACGGTTTTTTACCTTCATTAAAATTCCATTAGAAAACAGATGTTCATGAAATAATAGTTTCCACGTATCCCTTGCTGATTTGGCTACCTTAGCTTCAACATAACCATCTGAATACGTTATTTTCAGCTTCTGACAGCCCAAAAACGATTTCTCAGGATACAAGCAATGATTCTCCATCGACAGTACCAAGAAGAAGGTTCAGTACAGGTTCAATGGAATTCTCTGGAGATTTTTTGGTACTTTTTATTTTTCTAATATATCTAAACGTTTTTCTATTCCCGATTCTAGCGTTCGTTTCCTACTTCTAAGGCTCTGATACTTCGACAGGTTTCTTGGTTTAGGCCATTAAGGCCATCAATCGTTTTAAAACGGCTCCCTCCCGGTGCGAGCATAGAAAGATAAGTCAATAAAGATGAAGATGCAGCAGATTGAATATGAAAGTTTCCATAATTCATTTCACTACGTTTTCGAAACGTGTTCGTGGACTTGCTTGTTAAAACCCTCTAATTTCAGGGGATTAAATAATCTCAAGTGAGAGGAGAAATCTTTGCCACTTAAAGTGGAAAAACTTTCATTTCTTCAATATTTTTAATTATTTATATTATATGAAAATTATGCAATCGGGAAAAAAAGTTGACATTTTTATCAGATAACAAAGGTTGTAAAAAATCGCTACTCTGATCATGATGACTGCTGGAAAGTGCAGTCGAATATAAAGTCGATAGCAAACAATTTCTCATCTTTTGTTTGTCATCTTTAAAAATGTTTCTGGTTATTCGTTGCATTGTTTATATTGTATTTTATAAATGTTTACTGTAAAAATGCAATTTTATTTTGAAATGAATTTAACATACAAACAAATACATGATTGCACACATCAAATCCCCAACTCCTTGTATATTCTGATGTAATCTAAAGCTGCGATTAATGGTATGTTTCTTTCGTAGTTTAACTTGCCTAGTCCTGAATCCAATACATGCAAAGGTAAGAACTGTTTGATTCTACTATTATCCTAATGTAATACAAGGAGGAAATTCGAAAATACAGTAGACTTCAATTTTGAACTTTTCGATCTAATAATCTTTTTCAACACGAAGATGCAGCTCATCAGATCGAACCATGGGTTGCAGGAGTCGTGGAATTTTGAATGAAAAAGAACTTTTGATCGATAGATTTCGACGATAGATTGCCTATTCTGTATATCTCTCTCTGTATTCTGCTGCGAAGGCGCCATGTTATGCTTGCGCGTGGCTGGTTGACGTGGGATTGAGCAATCGTGTCACTCAAAATGTAAGTGGAAACCTCTTCAGTACCTAAATATCAGATGGGTAAGACACAAGAGAACTGGGAACAATAGATTCTATTGTTTTTCCAGCGTCGCGATTTCTCCTCATGCTCGAAACATTCCTCAACTTGAAATAGAGGGATGCCCAAGCAATCCTAGGTTAGATTCTCGAGACATACGGGGGCTCGTATTACAACGAAAGAAAGAGAGGAATAAAATCATTAGAATTGTGGTTTTGTTGACTGATCTGGTTTCGTTAACTCGAGGACGACAATTCAAGTCGAAAAAGGACAGTGAGAATAATTTCTGTTGGACCAACATTGCACTGGATTTCTCTTTCTATATTTTTTGCGTACCATGCCATGTTTTCACTCTGATTCTTTTATTACAGTATTCTTAGAGAAAAGAAATCCTAAATTGTTCAATTTCATTTGTCGAAAATTACAGAGCGACAATGCCTACTTCTAAATTTGGTAGGATTTTTTCGAGTGATTGAAGCAACCTACCTGTAAGCAAACTCGGGTTGGGCCATTCTAAACACGCCTTGAAATGCTGCACAAAGAAACTAGGAGTTTTGAAATCCCTCCCCCCGTCTTTCGGAACCAAAGCTCACTTTCCTGTGTCATAGGTGTGACGTCACACCTATGACACACCATTGTTCTTGTGTTACGAGCATCTGGAGAAAGCTGAAACCAGCAAGATGAAGTTTGTCTTACCCATCTGATATTTAGGTACTGAAGAGGTTTCAACTTACATTTTGAGTGACATGATTGCTCAATCCCACGTCAATCAGCCACGCGCGAGTATAACATGGCGCCTTCGCAGCAGAATACAGAGAGAGATATACAAAATAGGCAATTTATCGATCAAAAGTTCTTTTTCATTCAAAATTCCACGTCTCCTGCAGCCCATGATCGAACCTTCAAAATGAAGTATCTTTTTTGAATTTATTGATTAATCTTTCTATGTGGATAAAGTTAACTCGCTTATTGTCATATTTTTATGCAAGATAAAGAGACAAATCCAGCGCTTTTTCGGTCTTCAATATGCAAAATGTTTCATGCGATCGTAATTTTTTGTCCGAAGGACATCAATGAGGGGGTGTTTGTGGATCGCATGTATCCACGTTTATATCCATCCATAGACACAGATACGATTTTTCTGCCAAGTGCGCAACAATAGATAAGCCACAAATATGAGGAAGTAAACTTTAAAGTCGCCGTTAATGGTCATCATGAAAACCAAATGCTTGATTGTCAGCAGCAATAACGGAATTTGGGGCCGAGTATTTGAAAGAAGTTGTCAAAGTTCTTAGGTTTTTCGTCCAATCAGAAAATCCTCGAAGTTTCATTTGCATGATTAGTTAATATTATGTGGAGTGGAGTCGTCCATTGTGTTATGGATATTGTTGCCAAAGTTATTTTTACTCGGTTGCGGGGGCTGGCTCCACGGGCAAGCAATTTTTAGTCACTATTATCATAATGGTTTTGAATGATGATGATGATAATTATGATGATGATGATGATGATGATGATGATGATGATGATGATGATGATGATGATGATGATGATGATGATAATGATGATGATGACGATGATGATGATGGTGTTGATGATGACAATTACGAATACGATTATGATGATGATAACGATTTTGTTGATGATGATGATAACGATTATGATCATGATTATAGTCTTTGGACATATGGACAGCGTTAATATGTTTTAACCAAGACCTGAAGCACAGAAATGTTGTCAACCCACTAATATAAAGAAAGTTAAAATATTTAATGTGCCTACGTTATCACATTTGATATCTTTTTTACATAATGTCTGGGAAGCTTGTTGTATACATCTGGCACGTATAGACTCAAATCCACTGTGATCGTACTTGAAGGACCCGCTTATTCATTTTGTAATAAAAATGCTGCAACTTCGTAAGCTGTGAATTGCGACTGGAAACTATCGAAATGGCAGTCTCGCCATTAACACTACTGAATTTCAAAGCAAACTCCCAGCAAAGCAAATTTTGGAGCTGTCAAAAATGACTACCATCAAGTATCCCTAGTATTATCGAGCTGGATTTTAATACAGAATGAGATGTTGTGTACGCTGAAACTACCAGAAAAGATGTCTTCCATGTGGACAGCAGAGATCGGAAAATTCACTGTTCTGAAGAAAGTTCGAATTTATAGACAAGGTCATTAGCAAGAGAAAGGAACTTAACTTCGCTTTGTTTTACGAACCAGACAGGTTGAGAGTGAGAAAGAGGTAGATTAACCAAAATGGACGTTTTCATGGCAATCATAACAGCTATGAGACCAAAGAGGAGGGCAACGCGTGGCGAGCTAATCCTGCTCATTCTTGCGGTACATTAGAAATTGTTACTCACAAACAATAAGTTCACTAGTTTCAAAATCATTGGGAAAGCAAGATTCACTTAGGGGTTTTGGAATCTGTCTACATCAAAACCAAAAGGCCGGTTCTGTGTAGACAGAAAAAGTTCGTTTTCTCACTTGGACTCTTCAAATAATTCTATTGGTCTTCCCGCTGTATCCCAACAGCTGATTGGTGTTTAAAACACAATGCCAATTCAGCTTTTCTTCTCTCTGATTGGTGCATTTCGAGCCGCATCAGGGTATAAATTCCGCCTTAGTCTATTGTTTCGGTCTGTTTCTGACGTTCATACTCTGAGGAGTGTCAGACGAAAAAAAGCTTTTAAGTTTGCCCGAAAATGATTCTGGTGTTTATCGCAATTTTTAACTACTTATTGTTGAACTAAGAGTCCATGCACCTGGATAATTTTGCATTAGACGATACCGTTTAGTCTAATTAGATATTGTACTCTTACCGACTTCTGGGAGTTTTGCGAAATCATGCTGAAAATGATGTTGGTCGGCAACCTAAGCCTGCCGTAAAGTCATTTATCATGGCTACTTTGCTAAGAATAGCCAGGAACAGAAACGTTTGATTATCAATCGAAAAAAGTACTCTTAGCAATACAATCAACCGGGGAGCATTATCTATTAGATGGTTAACCCTCTGGAAAGTTCTCAATTTTGATGAAGTTTATTTTTTTCATTCTATCTCTATCATTTTTTTGTTCCTAATTGTTACCTAAACCATATTCTTTAACACTTGCGTATTTGGAGAACCTAGCCTTTTGACATCGCAACACTTTTCTAATGAATTAAAGTCACGAGCAAGGCATGTGACAGCATTGGAAAAAATGCGGCTGGATGGTGCGGGGTTAATTCTGTTCCTTTCTCTGTATTTTGATTCATGTTATTTGTTGAATTTTGCCGTTCAGGCTCCTTTGTCCTAGACATGTTGCAAACAAAGTCATCCTTATTGACTTGAAAATGTCTTTTTACACATTCAAAAAGTGTCCCCAAAATGCGGTACATGTACATTTTAGGAATGTAAACAGAATGATAGAGAAATGGATACAAATCCTTGAACATAAGACGGGCTGTTATAGGACCAAGAAACAACCAAAACTTAGTTCAAAAAAAGGAACCCGCTTTAGAAACTGTTTTAATTAAAGAATCGTAGCTTCAAAGACAGTAAAATTTTGTCATAATAATTCCTGTACATTTAACAAATCTTGTGGGTTATAGGATGAGTTTGCATATGTCATCTTTATTAAAATGTGCTATAATGAATTTAATTGATGAGTAAAGCATGTGCATGAATTCGATGCACATTTCATGTCATTGAGGGGCGTCTGGTGCTGGGATAAATTACATTAAGGCATTACTCATTCAAAAAATGACCAGTTTAGGCCAAAGGTTCGAAAAATGATGGAATTAGGCGAACAACGTATTGAATGTTTGATATAAGCAGGTATGAAAACATTGTTATGATGAGTTGTGCTTTTTCGAAGTGAATATTTGACTGCTCTTTATGTTGACTAGAAATGGCTAAAATTTGTTTTTTCCTAGTGTTATTCTTTAAGTTTTATTCCTTCAAATACATGTTTACAAGATTTTATGCTCAAAAATCAAATTTTTACTTTGGAACGGAGAATTCTTTACTGGGTTCCTTTTTTGGAACACCCTGTAAAATTGAATTCATTATATAACCTTGAATTCGGGTCTCACAGAAAGAAAGAATTTCAGATGACGAAGCATAAAGCCAGGCAAGGACAGACAAGATGAACCAAAATTGCTTCGGCTAAAGCTTAGGACCAAAATACCTACAAGGAAGAGGAAATAAAAAATAATGTTGCTGCTGTTGAAGTTATTTAACTCCAGATGAACCCTGCAGCTCGAGACCGGATAAAAACGGCAATTTGTTAAAAGATAAAAACAGGTCCACAGGAGAGAACTGCCCTGAAGGTTCTAATGTCCGGTCGGATATGTAGATTAATCAGCATTGAGAAAAACTGTATAACGATTTCTGCTTCCATAGTGGAAGGGAACTTTCATAACAATTTAATCGAAATTGTTGCATTAGGCGAAATAATGGTTTTGCCAAATAGTGTAAAAATAGTGTAGGCAGAGCAGCAATTTTAGAAGGGCGATTGATTGCGCGAACTTTTTTACTCATAGCTGGTGCGATTAGAATCTTTGACATGTGACAGGCCAATCATGCCTCTAGCTTTTTGAATGAAAAATGTTTCCTTTTTAATCGCACAATCGTTTGTCCCAATAGCGAGAGTTTTAACGTAGAGCGTTTTCATTGCAGCGGATGAAACGTTAGAAGACCCAAACATCCAGCCGTGGCAGTTTGAGAAGGTATTTCATGCTGCTATTTACTTGCGTTTGTAGGTTATATTAACCGTAATCCAACTTTTCTTTTTCTGGTCTTATATTACCAACATATACTTTCTAACTCCTCCAGAAATAGCCTTCCTGTACAGCTACAGCAGTATGAAACTTGACACGGTACATGCTTTGTTTGGTCTTAGTTGTAATCAACTTCTAATATATTACAAAGAATATTTATACTTACTATTTACTGGTACAGTTGTCTCTCTAATTAACGGACATTGGTGCAAGAAAAACTGTCCGCTAACTGGAGGTGTCCGGCTTTTGGAAAGTTTTTTAATGCTAGTCTCAAATTCAAGAATAAAGCCTTTTTTATATGTTAAGGTGTAATTGGGGGTAATTAGTGGGTAACGGGGTCATCTCAGACAACAGAAAGAGAGAAATAATTAAATTCAACGCAATGTAACTGATAACTATCTTTTCGTCAACAAAAATACGAAGATAAAAAAATATCAGCAACTAACGGAAACGAATTTTCCCTTTAGTTGTTGATTGAAACACTAAATGAACGAAATTTCAACATTGTCGTTTTTACATCGAAGTTTGTCATAAACACGACGGAGAATTAAAATATGATTACAGAAGGAATGTATGAGGTCGACATCCCTAATCGAAAAGAATTGGATTAAGCATGAGTCGACTCTTCTCTCAGAGGATACCATGCCTAGACGAACATATAGAAACCGTTGGTAGAGGAAACATTAAAATACAGACGAGAACCTTCAAATGAGGTGGACGAAAATGTAGTGGCAGTAATCAGATTGAATTCATGGCTAGAAGAAACCATTTTGTCCATTTTTGACACGCTCCACAAAACATATCTAAAATATGTTCAATGTTTTTGAACGTCCTTAACACTTGAATTGAAGTCAAACTTGTTGGGAAGAGGGGGAATTGTGGAAGTGGCTATGGTCTTGAAATCCCTGTTATATATCGTTTCAATGACCAAAAAAAACTTGTAAATTCGTTGAATAAGAAGAATGAAGCTGTCAAAAGAGAGCTTGATTGTAAAGTCTCAAAGTGTTTGAAATAAATGTTTGGAAAACTGTTCAATTTTTTCTATTATTCTATTCTAGTATCTATATTTTTCGGACTGTCCGCTAATTGGAGCGACAAAAAGGCCAAATTTACCATTTTGTGCAGACAATATTGTCCGCTTAATAGAGATTCCGCTATTTAAGTGTCTGCATTTTAGAAAGTTTTTTATGAGACTTTGACCAGAAAACGGCCAGTGGAAAAATATTTTCCGCTAATCTGAGGTGACTGCCTTTTAGAGTGTCTGTTAATTGGAGAGGATACTGTATAAGTCGGCAGTCGTGATATTTGCATGACCGCATGTCGATTGAAGCAACTGGTTTTTTATTTTGGAAGCTTTTTAGACAATTTTTTAGCTGACACATATAGACTAAAGTTCAGTGTGTCTGAGAGCTTTTGTCCGTTAAGCAACAGAACAGTTACAAGAAAGCGTAGAGCTCATTTTGGCGTAGTTAGTTTTCTGCGACAATTTTTTGGCTGTAGATTAGCATTCAAGCTATTGCATTCTACAGCATGCTCCACTTATTCCACTCTTTCCAAATCGTAGAAGCTCCAACTGCAGCAAAATTGATTGTCCATTAGAAGGATTGTCTAAATAAGCTGCCACTGAATCAGTGGTTTTATTATATTCATTGAATGTGATACAATACTCTGAAAACAAAGTTTCGATTTTGTCTCCCTTCTGTGTTTAGGCCTGGGACTTTATCATTCCGGCACCTGTTTATGCATTTTGTTGTCTCCTTGGATTTTTTTAACCATACCTTAGAGAGTTGTCGGGAGAGTATCATAGTAAGAGTTGAGCTCATTAATTTGGTTGACAGTAATAAACTAATATTGCTAAGCTCAAGTGCTGAGATGCGAATGCCCAGCATCAAAAGGCTTTGATTTTTATGCTCTATTCAAAAGTCAAAACAGCTAGTAGACGTTCAAACGTCACCCTGCCATGGTTGTCTTTAGAATCAAGGAATGTTTATCCATACTGGAAGTACAGTGGAGTAAAAACAACATCCTTTACAATATATTACAATATAATCTACAATACAATATAAAAGTGTATTGTTAGAAATATCTTGCACCAAATATATTTTACTCGTGCATACGACAAGCAGGGCAAAATCATAATATTTTCGTGTCTTAAGCCTAGTTTCCAATTCGACGCAAGGATCGCTGGATTGCTAGGCTCGCACACAATTGTGACTAGCAATCATCAGCGATCCTTGCGTCAAGAGGTTTCCATGCATCGTAAGGATCGCAAGTTTTTGATACTTTGGCGCGAAATTGAACTTCTTAAAATGACGACATCAGGGCGCCAAAATGAACTTCTGGAAATTCTGTAATCACGATTGAATTTATTATATACACAGTCGTACTTCTTTACTTCTTTCATAAAGGCACGATTTTCGGGACTATCAAACGCCATTTTGCGAGTAAATGTGGAAGGGAGGCCTCAATCTTGAATCTACTGAACTCGAAAGAGAGGCCTCGATCGCTGAAATTCATGTTGACTTGGTTTCCACTGAAAAATCTCTCGACGCAAGGATCGCTGCGATCGCAGAGATAGAAATTTTTCTATCTCGAACACAAGGATCGCTGGCAACGCAACGATCGCTACCGAATTGAAAAAGCAGTTTCCATTTCGACGCAAGAATCGCTGGTCACGAATTTGTGCGATCGAGCGATCCTTGCGTCGAAATGGAAACCAGATTTTAAGGGCGTGTCCTTCTAAAAGGTTTCCGATACTTTCGAGAGATTGACGATTTGAAAGTCGAAAGTTCGAAACAGACTTCAATTTTACCAGTTGCCAGGATGCATTCCACAAATGGGTCTAGGGACGAGGCGAAGAATTTTGGCGCGAAAGTTTACGAATGCCCAGAATTCCTGTTTTTTGAAAAACATGGATTCTGTTTTTGAAAGCGTTCTGTTTTCGAAATCCGGACGAATGACTATGAACATAGACCACATGGAATATTAAGCGTAGTAATTCAGTTCAAAATGAAATCACAAAAACTGTAAAAGATTGCACAGATAGTTATTCAAGTTGCTCATTCATTCAAGTTTCTCTTAAATTTTTTTTGCACATGCACTTTCTTACCTGTCGTTTCTACCTTTTGATATTTTAAAAGCTATTTTTTGTCACAGCCGTCTCTTGGTTTGTCTCCGATTTCATCATTTAAAAGGCAAGGAAGTTTCAATTGTTGTGCAGATTTTAAGGAAAAAAGAGGCAAACCGACAGAGGTAACAATCTTAGTCAACCCTTTTATTATGACCCAAGGCCCACGTTGTTTAAATTTTTAATTTTTGAAGCTGTTTGTCTATTATTTAAATGTATTGATATTATACTCATTGATTTAGCTTTCAGATTTCGTCTCTGTAAACGTGGAGACGGTACGTCGCTATGACATTTGACTGAGTTAGCATCAGCGACTCCCTTTTCAAGATTTTTTTTTTCATTTATTGTGAACGTATTGTATTAAGTATCACAGTGTTGTCCGATTAGCTGATGCTATTTGCTTGTTTTATAGTGAATAAGGCAGGTGTTTCTCTTTATTGCAATTGAATAAAACTTGCCTTTCAGGTTGAAGACCACGGCCCTATGAACCTAAGCGTATTCCTTCCTCTGTGCTTTCAAAGAACACTTTACAACGATGTTTCTTAATTTTCAAGAAGGCTTCGAATAAATCAATGTCTCCGTTCTAGTCTTTCCTCGCTTGTTTTATTTATGAAGCCTTCAAACATTAATTGTTGTTCTGAATGAGCTTCAAACATAGCTATTTTTATGGTTAAAGTGTGGATACACTCTGGTTTTAAAGTAGGGTATATCCACAACTGTATTTGTCAAATAATTAAAAAGACATTTAAAATTCTTAAGCCGGATTAGAATTTGCCCGATTTATAATTCAATTTTGATTAGTTTGGAAATGACCTTATTTTTGTTTTGAATCGCAGATTACAGTTATCAATGTATTGTAGCTATAAACTGAGAGTTATGGTAAAACATTTTTCATTTTTAAGAACAATAATAAATATTTATAAAATTATCTAAAATAACCTTTCTTACGTTTAGGAACCAAATGCATGGAAGATACTTCAAAATGAAAGTAAGAAAATTCGATTTTTAATTATCACTATCGTTTTAATTACGTTATACGATCAAGAAATTTTGTTTTGCTGAACGAGACATAATTTCTCAAAATCTGTCGTGAAAGGTATGCAAATGAGGAGTGTTAGCTAGACTTATTACTTGAGTCCCAGTTATCACTCATCAGACCGAGATTAATACCAAACCGAGGTCGCTCAAACTGGGACTCATAATATTACGGCATTTTTCTGGACTCGCCCGCGCCAAAAAGTTGGCGCGCATTGAAATTAGGCTGGTTCATTGCATCCTCACAGCAAAACACACGAACCCTATTCCGCAGCCGCTTTAGTACTAAATCAAGCAAAAAGTTTTGAACGAATATCGAAAAGCTGGGTTGGTAAGAGCTTTCTGCAAAACAATTAGTAAGTTAAGTTTCAAAACACAGAAACATTGTTTTTCACAGCGTTTTAGACCCGGTAGATTTAGGCCATTACCGTTGACATCAATGTTACCATGGTAATATGAGAACGAGGCAGAAAACATATGTCCAGAAAGATAACCGTTCGATTATGAGTCGTAGTTTGAGCGTCCTGCATTCATTTCAATAGCGATAACTACGACTCAGGTAATCAGTCTAATTGTTAGCACCAAAATCTTTTAGGCTTTGTAAAAAGAAAAATAGTAGTGCTGCTTTACATTGCCAAACAAAGAATCGGGTATTCAATTTTCCAATGAACAATTTCCGTTTCTTTTCTTTTGAAAGATTTATGTATCGTAAGGTGATTGCAACTGTACTCAGCGTGTGGAATAAGGAACAGCGGGGGATTGTCAATTTTAATGTTTGTTTTGAAGCCCTAGGAGTCTCCAGTGCACTTTCTCTTGATATTCAACGAACATTCAGAAAAGGCATTGAACAGATTTTATGAAGAATCAAACTACTGTCAGGAATGCGACACAATATCAGTCCCTATATAACAGGAAAAGTCTATCCCATCACACGAAATCAGACCGACACATTAATTAGTAAGACGTTTATTTTCAAAACGTTAATTTGAACACTTCATCGAAATAAATTCCCGATAGGCAGTCTGTAAACCACGAAATGACGAAACGACGAAACGAAATGACGAAATGACATGACAATATAGCAAAACAGTGCAATATATCTATGAAGCCAATCCAAATCGTGGTGAGGGATCGCCAAGCACACTTTTTTCGCAGGAAAAACTAAAATATCCACAGAAATAGACATTATTCTCCAGGAGATTTCCTGCTGATTCCTATTTAAGAGGAAGTAGCTACACTTGACGTACAGCTGGAGCTCTTATATGTAATGTGAGTCTCTCTTGGAGTATACAATTGTGAATGCCCCTACTACTGGAAAGTCAGAAGCTCGATAACAACTGTATGTAGGATGAAGATCAACTCCAATTTATGAAACTAGTACTACCTGAAACTAATACTTTCTTAATACAATACCACTGACACTAAAAAGATAGCGTATGATATGAATTTTTATTAAGCGTCTATTTCTCGATACTATATCCAAATTTTTATTAAGCGTCTATTTCTCGAATCTAAATCCAAAAAATGTGTCCGATACTCCATCAGTAATTTTCTGCGTGAATAGAAAGTGGGGAATCTCCCGAAAAAGTGTTCTTGTTTAATCAAGAGTTTACTTAGTTTTTGCTCAAGTAAAGAGGTAATTGGGAAAGATTTCAAGACTTGCATTAATTAACAGACAACTAAATAGATATAATGCACTGTTTTGCTTTGTTTGCATGTCATTTCGCCATTTCGTCATTTTGTTTCGTCATTTCGTGATTTCGTGGTTTATAGACTGCCTTCCCGATATATGAAAATTATCTACATCAAAACTTCAAGCATAGGATCCCTTGAGAACCAAATCGTATAAAATTTGATTAATGCATGTATTATGTATTCTTTTCCGATGCAACATGCGGAAATCGATAGGGGAGACTTGACATGAAAAATTCCATCCAAGTTAATTATTGTTCATTAACGTTGTTCTTTTGCCATATGCGTTAATTTCATTCGCACTATTCGCTGTATCGCTTTAATTTCGTTTAATAAGTTACATGATGATGGTCTTAATGTTCCGATGTCTCTGTTGGCATGACTCAAACGAAAAATAATTGAATGTTTTTCGGAGTGAGCAAGATATATCATGGATGGATATTGAAGTGATGTCAAGTTCCCTATGTGAATATGCGCGGCAGACGTTTATCAATTGTCATTTGTAAATCATTTCAGAAGGATCATAATCGTACTCGATCGTACGAATGAATACGCGAAGAGATTACGGAGGCTTCGTCATCATTCGTAAAACATTCGCGTTCTAAGGAGTAAAGATATTTAATTGTCTATTAGATATCTGACAACAATCTTAAAATTTAAACCGTTTCTTTTTTTTTTTTTCATTGTAGAGTTTTTATTTCAGTTATTGCATAGAATTGTTATTGTGAATATCAACTTTTAGTTTTTAGGATACAGGTCCATGATTGACCTTGTTTAGCTACTTACTGAACAAAGTCACCTGTGTTGAAGAAAAGATTATTTTTAGTAAAAGATTATCATTATTACTCAGCCCTTCTTCCCATATATTCTTTAGCACTGTCTTTTAAGCATTTTAACCCGACTTTGGTCAGAAAACCAAATATTTTCGAGAAATAAGGCCTGTTCTTCAGTGAACCAGAAAGTGGATGTTTTTTCCCGTATATGTTAACTTGAATATTTGTTCTTGTAAAGCTGTCTACTTATATTTAGGTCTGAAACCTAACCAAAAACTATTTGTAATGCATTCCGTTCTTATTTTAGGTTATCGGCTCAAGATTCGAAAAGAAAAAGAATCAACCAAAGCTGAGTCCAACGATAAAGCCATCTATTCAAAGCCAAAGAAAGCATTGTCGAAATCCGTCTCATCACCCCTGAAAATAGAAAACTTCAACTGCTCATCCCTCGTCACAAGTCTTCGCAAACCAGGACCGGTGTCAAGTTGCTACAGCAGGAAAACAGGAAGTTGTTAGTAGGGAAGTTCATGATTGTCAAGATAGTATGGCAATTTCATCAAATAAGCCAAATCCAGTTACGTGCGATCAACCATCGTTGACAACAGCAACTATAACTGCAACAATATCAGCTAAAAAGGCTACTTTATCTGCTAAAGGGCACGAAGAAGAAGGCAAGATAAATGACAGCCGACGTTTTGAAAAAAGAGTAGAGAGTTCTAAAAAGGAAGACTCTCAAAGGAATGATGCTCAGGTCTTTAAAGATAGATTTTCCAGCCTTAGACCACGTGGTCAAACCATCTCCGTTTACCCTGTTTCAAAGAAATCTGCTACTGAAAGTAAAGATAAACAAGGTCCTTCAGAGAACTGGCTGAAAGCTTCCTTAAATCCATACTTTGTGTTCCTTCAATTTTTCTACTCTCCGTTCATGAGCAATTATGATGCTGAAAGACCGCTTTTATTAGGGTCTGGAGAGGTAAGAATCATTTATCATGCTTTATACTGAACATATCAGTGTATCTGTCAATGATAAACCAATGGCAAACAACATCAATTTTTGGGGATAAAAGCTTTCAATGTCAAAATTCCTTTTAATTCGAGAATATACAGTAGCTAGTTAACGATTATTTCTGTGACTCCACGGAATTTTTTGGTGTTATTGTCTCTAATGCTTAAATTGTTGAAACTTTTATTTATGCTCTGTCATAAAAATTTGATCATAAAATCTTTTCAGCTTAATCTTAAGGCGGTTTTATTTTTTATTGGCAAAATTTTCAAGGTAGCAAACTATCTTTTCATGGTTGAAAATCCATTCTAGTGAAAAGTTTGAAAATTGGTGGAACTATCGAAACTTATGATGTGATCTTAAAATATGATGTTCTCGATAATTCATGTTAAATGTTTGAGGTGTTCCAAATAAAGTTTCATTCAATTTATTTCATGTCTTGAACAATTTTCTTGTGAAAAGTTAATGCGATGAAATTATGAAAATATATATTCTATATTACTGCGAATATTTCAAATCAACATAGTTTCATATCAAGAGGTAACGCATGAATAACAATTGTTGCCATTGGTTTTTTGCAAACAGTATCTATAAAATACATCTAAGAACCATTTAAACTGCATTTCAAGAGTAAACCCATAAATTTTTGTGATTTTTGTGAGTACTTTTTAGGTTATTGGAAGATCGATCAAAATGCTGGATCGTATACCTCCTTATGAACACCATAAAATTGGTATTTTATACGTTGGTCCTCAACAAGAATCCAACGAAACAGCAATTCTTGCAAACGAATTCGGCTCATCAAGATATATTCAGTTTTTAAGTGGTCTTGGAGATTTGATTTGCCTTCCTGATTGTTGCCCTACTGAGATATATACTGGCGGGCTTGACAGGAATGGTGCTGATGGGAAGTTCGCATACTCTTGGAGAGATGACATCACACAAGGTAGATTGAATTTTGCCTATATTTTGGCAAGTTAATAAATTGGGAGTTCAGTTTCATCTGGTGTAGTTTGACTGGGGAATATTTCATCCTTTAAATAAGTGTAGGAGACATTTTACACCTTGAAATTCGCCATAGGTTGGGTTGGATTTTTGGATTCGCTATCCAAACATTCACTGTATTTCTGGATTTTCGCAGAGCAAAAACTGTAGTCGTCTGCAATAGAGTTGTGTTGCCCGGATTCGTTACCCAAGGAAGAAAAATTCTCAAACGGAATGTAAATAATTTTTAATTCATCGAGATAGGTTAAATCCTTTCTGAAAACAATGTGCAAAATTAATAGATAATCAATCGAGTTCTCTTTCTCAAAATCTAATCAAAGTCAAAGTGTTGAAAGTCGCAGTTTTAATTTACCGTCTCCCCATTTTGCCATAAGGCCATTCAATACAAAGCAATTCAACTCAATGTTTTAATACCTTAGTATTTTTTTCTCTGGATTTTCGACGTTTATACCATAACTTACGACTAATCGCGAATTAGGGCGACATCTTTAACAACCGAACTATTTAAGCTATAAAACTGGGTAAATCTCATTGCAAAATCAATTTGCATGAACAAGCCTTTGTTTTTGCTCAAGAAAGAAAATTCAACTAGGCCTATGACATTTTGAATTGAATTTAAGTGAAATTCCCCACGATTCGAACATTTTTTTTGCTCAGAAGTCATGTAGATCTTGAAATAATTATTCACAAAAGATTGATGGCTAATTAATGTCGTTGCTGAAACATTCTAAATTGTGAGATTGATAATATATAATGTGGCTACAAAACTGTTAGCCGTGTGCGAAGAGAGTATAATGGAAATTATCGTATGTTGCCTTACGAACAACAATAGCTTGCTTGTGCAGAACAATTTTTCGGCCCTTGCCTCATCCCCCTTTGGCAGGCGCAGAATCCAAGACGGGGAACATTATATTTAATTCTATCCTTCCTTCAGAATCTTAGCTTGCACGTATAAGACCCCGTTAACACGATATCGGTACCACACCTGTACGATTTGACACCGGCATGCCGTGTGGGTTTTTTTATCATCCCGTTTGCACGATACCGGTATGATTTCATGTCGCTGTGGTTAAACAATGGCTGTGACATCATAGAGCTTATATTTTGGGCTATGGCCTAAGCTCTAGCAAAGAACAAAACCAAAAAATAAACCAAGAGAGCAAATTGCAAACAGTCCCCGCTGCTCGAGGCAAACAAATTTTGGCAACCATAGCCATTATTTCATTGATGTAAATAAAAAATACACGAAAATGCCGTGTCAACAGTCGAATAAAGCCAAGTGTATGACGAGAAAAAGAAACTAAATTTACTTCAACCGACATGGAATATCAAGTTTCATGATTTTACATCAGAAAAAACAATTAATAAAGAAAATGTTACAGTATAATTTCTATCCTAAAAGCAATCGAAGTGAAACCGACATGAAATCGTATTGGTACCATGTCGCTATCACACCGGCATGAAATCGTACATGATATCGACATGTGTTTTCACACCTTTTATGCCGATGTGGTACCGATATCGTGTAAACGGCTCGTCTAAAAACAAAAGATTCCACACCAGTGTCATATCAAACCGGTGTGGTACCGATATCGTGTAAACGGGGTCTGAGGGGATCACATTTTGTGAAATCTACGGTGGCCCACAACTGTCACGCACAATTAAAAAAGAATGCACACAAATGAAAAAGAAAAAGCACAATTTAGAAACCAAACTCGCATTTAGAAAAGATTTGCATTAATTTAGAAAAGAAATATCAAATATAAAAACCAAGTGCATGGTTTAAGAAAGCCACGGCAAAACAAAGAAAGCCACGGAAAACAAAGAAAGCCACGGCAAATTAAAGAAAGCCACGGCAAAACAAAGAAAGCCACGGCAAAACAAAGAAAGCCACGGCAAAACAAAGAAAGCCACGGCAAAACAAAGAAAGCCACGGCAAATTAAAGAAAGCCACGGCAAAACAAAGACAGCCACGGCAAATTAAAGCAACGGAAAACCCAAAAATGCCCTTTGATTATTACATTCTTCACACGGTGAAACAAATAGAAGCCACGGCAAAGTAAGGTGATGGCATTGGACTGACCAGCTAACTTACATTGTCTAATTGAGCAGATGACTTTGTGGTACAATGCGTTGTTCAAATTGTGGAACAACAGCATCTGCTTCTGCTAACTTTTGTTACTGGTGTGGGAACGGCGAGTTTGAATTTCTTTAGAATATTTCTCCATTATTTCATTGCTGTTTAAATCGAATCATCGTTTAGAAGAAACACGAAAAAGATTAGATGAAGCTCTTAGAAGTGATAGTCTATTGAAGTCAAGTAGTAAAGTGAGGTAAAATATTTGACCCGTCCTTGGAGAGCAAGAGCACTGAGTTTCAGAAAAGTATAGGGTAGAGCGGGGCACAGTGGATCAAGTTTTGATCCAAATTGAAAATTTAAATTCTGGCTTGTTATAATATCTAGCATTGAGTTTCATGTCAAATATGCTAATGCGCTAGACTTTCCATGCCTGTATGTGAAAGGAAGAAAGCAGTACAGGTCAGTCATGCAATTTCATCAAAAAAGGTCGTAAAAGTAGCGATTGACTATTGCAGGTCTCCAGAATCAGCAAGTCGGGACTGTTGAAAATGATTTTGATGTCGAAGAAACAGACAATGCAGAAGACAACTTTGATGAAGAAGAAATTCTGACATATTACTTCTACTGTGGCTACAGCTATGACGAAATACTTCTTTTTCTTGAAAAATATCATGACGTCAGCATCAGCTACAGTACATTATCGAGACGTCTACAGGGATATGGTCTACGAAGACGACCATTCTAGTAGTCCTATTGTAATGATAACATCTTCAGTTTTCTCCTTCCCTTTTTTGTTAACCCTGGTCTTCCACTCTGAACCCTTACTTTTGCGAAATGCTTCAAAAGACTTTATACCTTTAGGCAAGGTTTGTGAAGCTGAAGTTGAGGTTGTTCTTGATTGGATAGTTGAATCTATGAAGAAGAAATATTTATTTTTTTAGTTTTGAAAACATGGTGTTGAAAAAATGATCTCTATATCTAGACTGTGAGACACAGATTAAAGAAATGACTAAGTAAAACATAAAAACCACTTGTTACCTCTGGTAGAATTTGACTCTGTTAGCATTCCATCAGGTGATTGCTGTTGATTAAAGCCTACAAATATATGTACTTGTTAATAAATATAAATAGGAAATAGTTATTATAATATGAAGGCAAAAGATATAGCAGGGAACCTTAATGTTTCTAGATGAAATATCAAATGACTTTCATGAGACACAGTTGACACACACCCTATAGGTTCCTTTGGAAATACCATCTTATCTATCTGAAATAATTTCTCGACATTAAATGCTATAGATTTTCATGTCGAATTTCAGAAGCATTCGTAATGTATAGTACTAGGTTGACCTGTAGTCTGTTGTTGTGTTCCAAGTTTCACAATATTTTTCAAAGGCCTCTTGTAAGTAAGAAACAAGGCTGCAAGACGCCTGGCTCCTAGCCTGCCTAGGCCGTTATCATTATCCTGGCAGGCTGCAAGGCAGGGATATTATCGTCATTTTTCTGCCATATTCCTGCATTGAATGTTACAATGATATCTACTGGAATGTTAAAATGATACGAGTAAGATCAGACAAACTTACCATGGCCGCATTTAGAGCAAAACCTCGCCTGCTGAACGTTCACAACTTCCCCACAAAATGTGCAGAACATTCTCTCTTGAAGCTTGAAGAGAATGATACACGTGCAGTGCAGGACGTGTGTGAAGGCTTCTGGGTTTTCCGTTTCTTTAATTTGCCGTGGCTGTCTTTGTTTTGCCGTGGCTTTCTTTAATTTGCCGTGGCTTTCTTTGTTTTGCCGTGGCTTTCTTTGTTTTGCCGTGGCTTTCTTTGTTTTGCCGTGGCTTTCTTTGTTTTGCCGTGGCTTTCTTTAACTTGCCGTGGCTTTCTTTGTTTTGCCGTGGCTTTCTTTGTTTTGCCGTGGCTTTCTTAAACCATGCACTTGGTTTTTATATTTGATATTTCTTTTCTAAATTAATGCAAATCTTTTTTAAATGCGAGTTTGGTTTCTAAATTGTGCTTTTTCTTTTTTATTTGTGTGCATTCTTTTTTAATTGTGCGTGACAGTTGTGGGCCACCGCGAGGGGCAATTCACTCCTTGAAAGTCTCGTACACCTTTGCTGGAAGTCCTATTGTTTTCTCGGAAGTCCCTTGAAAGTCCTTTTGGTTTAATGGAAGTCTCGTACGCCTTTTTGCAGAGTGAAATGCCCCTCGGGCCACCGTAGAAATCAACTTGAGGGCGCAGTGAAGAAGCCGCAAGCAGCTACAAAATAGAGGCACATTTTGCTTCTGCTAACCTTACTGGCTCAAATCGTTTTGCTTGTACATCATTTACTGTGAATCTTCTCACTTTCGACGTACACCTTAGCTTGAAAAGCGGCAAAATTTTTCTTTTTTATGCTTAAGGCTGCCAACTGCCGTTCTGTTCGCCAAAAGATAAGCAACGCTTTGAAAAAGCAACAAATAGTAGGACCGAAGTTGTTGTCTGAGAAACTATGAGATAGAAAACACAGCAATTTTCGCAACTAACAATTAATCAAAGCAACAACTGTTTTCTTAATAGATAAATTAGTATTTCGATAATACAACGGTAGATTGTGTTAGAAATATTACGTTAAAATGTCTGCAGGTGATTCATTCCACAAAGGGCTAGCAATTGTATATTAAACAAGATGCTTGTAATGATTTCAAAAACGATGGAAAAGAGCTGGTTGTAATTATTACTCACATAATTAAATGGGCAAAAGTATGAAAGTAATCATGAAGTAATGTAAAACTTAACAAATTCTTTTCTTGCGGACATTTTAAAGATTTAAGAATCATTAGTCTAAACCTAATTACAACTAAAGCCTTTGAATATAATTTCTTCCTACACTTATCACAATAGGATGAAACGCAACGCCAAACTTCTTTACTTATTTGTCAATTTGAGACTTATTCACAAATTACAAAAAAAACAAATAACTGGCATCGAAAGCATGTAATAGAAGATATAAATGATAACTAACAATTTAGTAGCCTGGATTTGTTTATGGAATGATACTTTTTCAGGCACTGAACACAATAAATAGTTACATTTTAGTAACAACTGCAACTTCTATTTAATCTTGAGAGTTTGATTATCTTGTAACACTTCGTAATCTCTTACATCCATGCTTTATTGGCGATAGCAATAAACCACGGCATTGTAACGCAGCAGCATGAAACTCAAGAGCAACATCATTTGCCCACGAAGTAGCAAATATTCCTTCTGTAAACCCGCAGTGACCACCAACATCGGTCATCACTTCTATGCAATAATTGTTGTTCTTGAGTATCAAGTGAGCAGGTATCAACACTTCTAAAACGGGATCATCAGTTGAATTGATAAATAGTGTCGGAGTACGAATATGGCTTACGTATGAAATTGGATTATTGATCTTGATGTAATCGGCCAAACCTGTACATGGGTGTATGACACTATGGCCATGCTCGAAGATATCATAGAGGGAAGATCCTTTTTCTACCTCTCTTATGTCCATAAAGGGATGAATACAGCGGTTTTTGAAGATCATCTGTTTGAAATGTTCTGTTATAATTTGATGGTAAGGCATCTTCAGTCCTGAGTTTAGCATCGACTCAAGGTCAAGAGTAGTTGAAATAAACGCTGCTGAAGTTATCAGGCTGGATTTTCCTTTTACACCAAGATAGCCCAATATTGGAGCACATGCTAAGGAATAGCCAATGGCGAATATATCACTGAAAGGGTTTTGTGCGTGAAGGTAATCAATTGCTTCGCAGAAATCAGCTGAATCCAGATAAGCCGCCAGCCGTTTGCTGGTTAATGGTATACCATCACCACGGCTTCTATAGATTATTGGCTGATACCCTTGTTCAGCTGCGTTGAAACATATTTCTTCAGTATCAGGTCCTACTACCGACACGCTGATCAACAGCAATGGTTTAGTTCCAGCAATATTTTTATTTGACGTTGCGTTGATGTAATTATTTTGCTTGTACCAGTCAAGCGATATGGTTCCTCCGTCACGCATCTGAAGCATTTCTTTTCTAAACTGAAACTTATGTTTGAAAAAGTAGCCTGCACAAGCAAGAAGTGTCTGTATATGCGGATTTGATGCCCAGAATGTCGGCTGGAAGCCACCTTTTAGTTTCTGACATCTTCCTAAAATTGCAGAATTTCGTTTGTTCCTCTTCCAGTACATTTTTGCGCTTTTTCTTCCTTTAAATTGGGCACGAACATATAGTAGCAGTAAAGCAGTAAATATTATTAACAGCACTTCAATTGCCATGTCTTAGGACGTACTGTAGTTTCCTCTGTCTGCTAATCAACTATATGTATATGATGAAACTTTAATGAAGAGTCTGTAAAACAGATGTCCTCATGTAACTACCTTTGTGTGCACTAGAAGGTTCTTGCATTTCTAACCAAAAATTCTGCTTATGTGAATTTGAGGAAAGCAAATCTTTTTACCTTAGTATTTACTTGTTACTTTTCTTTCTCTTTCATCTTTCTTGATACCAGTTACATTTGAGTGAGAGATTAATGCTGGGAGAATGCTCATCGAGAAACACATGCTCATTTAACGACCAAGTAGCAGGTTAGCAGCAATGAAATGAATGTCATTTAAAAATCTATGACTTCTCAATCTTGAAAATAAAGCACACTTGATCTGAAATAAATGTTCATTTGATTAATTTGGTAATATATTTTGAAAATGACATTTAACGATCAATTTTTAACGAGTACTTCTGAACCTTTGATTATCAATGCATGGCAGGTTGTTATCTAACAAATACATGGAAGGAAGTCTCATTAAATATACTTTAAATGCAAGACCACTTATGACGTTTGCCTTGATTCATGTTTATAATGACAATCGGCTGCTATGGTTTCAACTGTGAAAGGTTCGCTGTTTGCTCATGATTATTAATATGCTCTTATTTCTGAGATAAACTGAAGTGCTTGAAGAATCATGTACCGATTATTCATGAGAGTAGATATTGAAATTAAGTAGCCACTTTTCGCTGTGTCGGCTTGTTAGTGTTAATAGTTTTTAGTGACTTTTGCCGATGAACATGTTGAACTAGAAAATTCCACAACTTTTTTCCTAATCTCGGAAATGCAAATTCTACAACGAGAGCAAAGGAGTCATAAAAATGATTAAGGCTAGAGAGGCGGAAGCGGTAATAGGAGATTCTTTCCAAAACAAAAACCGTTTTTTCCTGCGTAGTAACGCAGGTGGCTCTTAGTTTTTTCTGACCACTACAAGAAAATAAGGACAATGTTA